>CM054145.1:27503142-27508142 GCA_028751875.1 Rapana venosa | reverse complement strand
TGCCCAGGCAAGCCAAAACTCACCATACTTAAGAATTTTTTTTGTTTAAAGGTATTTTCGAACAGTGAAAACTTGCGCCTACGCTCGCACGCACATACACGCACACGCTCGGACGTACGTACACACACGCACACACATGTACGCATGGACGTACACACACGCCCGCACGCACGCGCGCGCGCGCAACACACACACACACACACACACTGACACAAAAAACACATACACACGCACGCCGCGCGCACACACACACACACACACACACACACACACACCACAAAACCGCGCACGCACGCACATTACATCAACTAGCAGTTTTGCTCTGTGGTCGGCACTGACAATAATATAGTCGTTGATTTCATTTCTAATATTAATATTCCCCCCCCCCCCCCCCCCCCCACCACCCCGACTCCCTTCTCCCGCCCAACTGCTTTTTAACGCACAAATAATAATAATAATAATAATAATAATAATAATAATACATGGAACTTATATAGCGCTATATCTTGAAAAGACAAATCAAAGCACATGCATTCAACCTAATCTTACACAGTCATGCAATCAATGATAAATGATCAATAGTTTAAACAAACAGATATTTACAAATATAGTGCGCTGCAGACAAAATCTATGAAATAAAATTTCAATAGTCAAATGTTTTACAAAAGCACACACACACACACTCACTTAGGTCCTATACTTTTTAGCAGGGTGATAGGACATGGGTTAGTGAGGGTGGGATAGCTCTGATATGAAACAGGAGGGGGGAAATCTTAGGTTTGAAATAAATGTCTCGAGGCTGGATCAGTATTCTAGCCAGGTCATACTTTCCTCCTACCTCCCGTGTCCAATGAAATGGTAATAACAGTGATAACAGCAACAATGCTGCTGCTGATAACGATAATGACGATGAATCGGATGATACTACCAATACTATTGATAAATATAATAATAATAATAATAATAATGTGTGTGCATGCACGCGTGCGTGCATGTGTATGTATATGTTATTATGTATGATGTATGTATGTAATGTATGTATGTCCTTAACGATTCCTCACAGGCTTAAAGAAGATATCATCAAGTGACGGCTAACAGTAACAATTGGCAGCAACTACTCTACTGTCATAGTCATCATACACAGTTGTCTACCAACCAAAAAAGAAAATGGCGCAGGTAGCAGTTTGGGTAACAGAGGCGACACTGAATACAGGTAGAGAGTCACGGTGAAGCAGTCACTGTATAAATACTTTTCAGATGTGTACACATCTTCTACCTTTAGGAGCGTACAGGAAGCAGGCGATCGTACTAACCTTTGCAGAAATGACGGCCTCTCGGCAGATCAAATGTCGCTTTGAGGGTGGTACACAAAAGGCAGTCCTACTTTACAACCATAAGCACAGAGCTCAACGACGCGACACAACCTTGACTTCCGTGTGGTGGTAGTGGAGAAAAAAAACACACCAAACCACAATACCCTGTTGTTACGTTTGTTAATAACCGACACCACATAAACATGTGCAGTCTATTCAAGGAGACCGTAGATAATTTACAAGCTCCATTTAAATTTGCAGTTATTGTTATTGCGAGAAGCCGAGACAGTTCTTTTTCTTTCCGCTAGGCTACCTGTGAACTGTCGTCTGCTACCTGGTCACGTGACACATAGGTAGAGTGACAGTGACAGTTCAAGGCCAAAGTCAGGAAGATAGGTTGGTTTGTTTACGTTGAAATGTTTCGATGATGGATGAACCCATAGCATTAATACTCGCATGATCAGCTTGCGCCTACAGGTGGCGTGTGCGTATCGGTACGTGCATGCAGAGAGAGAGAGAGAGAGAGAGAGAGAGAGAGAGAGAGAGAGAGAGAGAGAGAGAGACAATGAACAATGAACAATGAATTTTTTTTTATATTTATAGAGGGTTATAGAATAAGCATAACAATAGCTTTTTTTACATCCAGCCCTCTGGAACAAAACAAACAACAACAAAAATTGAAAGTAATTGACGTGCAATACATAGCATGAAGAATGATATAAAGAAAGAAAAAATACATATATTGATGATGGACTTTCCATGTAAATTCACCCCAATCTAATTTCATACATGGGAAAAAAAATTTTTGTTTTAAAGAGAGAGAGGGAGAGGGAGAGAGAGAGAGGCGGAGAGAGAGAGAGAGAGAGAGAGAGAGAGAGAGAGTGTGTGTGTGTGTGTGTGTGTGTGTGTGTGTGTGTGTGCGCGCGCGCAGGCGCGTGCCTCTGTGTGTGTGTGTGGGTTTTTTTTTGTTTTGTTTTATTTTATTTTTATTTCGGGGATAATGGAATAAGCACTCATGTGCCTGTTTTCAACCAGTACCCGTGTGTATGCAGTTTTGTACATTTTGCAATCCATTAGTGCCGACTCCATTCTTCCCAAAATTCCTTCGGATGAGACTATAAACCGAGGTCCTGTGTGCAAACGCACGCAGAACATCTTGCGCACACGTTAAAACCCGTTCCGCTTTTCGGAAGAGTAGGCCATTGTGTGCTGGTGGGAGCGGATGACAACATTTTCAAAACTGCATACACACGGGAACTGGATGAAAAAAAGCACATGAGTGCTTACTCCATTATCCTCGAAATAAAAAGAATAATAATAAAAAGAATATAATAATAAAAAGAATATAATAACAAAACACACACACACACACACACACACACACACACACACACACACACACACACAAGTGAACTTCTCTTGAATCTAAAACTATTATAACGCACCCTTTGACATTTGAAACGAAAATCTAATAATGCAATGCTAGGTGATTGCTGGTATGGTCGTTACATTATTCCTAATTAATATGATTGTGCGATTAATGTTGTACTTAAACGCAAGCAATGTTGTTGGTTTAAAAAATTTTATTATTGTTCTACTTATTGCATTTTTCCTCTTATCTGTAAAGCATTTAGTAAGAGATGGGGTGTTGAAAAGAGTGCAAATGTGTAATGGGAGATGTGGAAGGTGGTCTAGAGGTAACGCGCCTGTCTAGAAAGCGAAAAGTCCGGGTCGGAAGTGTGCGGTGGTTTGATCCCCGTTTGGGCCCGAACCCCCCCCCCCCCCCCCCCCCATCATCCATTAGACTAGACCATGAGTGGTGGTCTGAGCGCTAGTCTTTCGGATGAGTCGATAAACCAAGGTCCCACGTGTTACACAAAATTATTCAGCGCACGTAAAAGAACCCACGGCAACAAGAGAGTTGTCCCTGGCAAAGTTCTTCGAAAAAAGCCACTCTGATAGGGAAACAGATACAGTTGCAGACACACACACACACACAAAATGGGTGGCGCTGCTCTTGTGCCGACGCGCTCTCCCCGGGGGAGAGCAGCTCGAATTTCACGCAGAGAAATCTCGTGACTTAAAGTGGTATAAATAAAGCAAATGAATACCGTCATTTTCTTTGGTTATGTACTGATGCATATTTTATTATTTCGTTATTGCTTGAGCGCGAGATGTTTAAAGTCTCTCTGTGCTTTTTTTTGGTTTTTTTGTTTTGCCTCGTGGGGGAAAAAAACCCCCACCCGATTCATCTGTTCTTTCTTTTCTTTTTGCCTCTTTGATATCTGTTCTGTGTATATGTGATCGTCTCTCTTTTAGCTGATTGTTTATTTATGTTCCTGCCCCTCCCCCAAATCTTGATGTATTTGATTGGCTAAATTCTTGATTGAATACGTACTTGATTGATTTACCTATTGTGACCGAGAGCTGGATGGGAAAAAGCCCCACCATTGCGCTTATTCTTTTCCTTCAATAATAATAATAATAATGATAAATAATAATAATAATAATAATGATAATAATAATAATAATAATAATAATATATCATTCATTTTCCGTGTCAATGGTTTTGAAATTGACCTGGGAGATCGTAAGAATCTCTTCCCTTAATTTACCAGACGCTGCCACCGAGATTCGAACCCACAACTCCACAGACCCACAGGATTGAAATCAAACAGCCGTAACCACTCGGCTATAGCGTCCGTCTAATCGCGTTAATGAATTCTTATGTGATCGGCAAGTGATTAAAATTTTAAAAAAGCAACTATGGAGCGAATAGTTTTACTTTCGTTTTACTTTTGGAAACCAGAGATCATTCCTTGTAATGGTAACTGTCAACCACTGTGTCCAATCTGACTTGCCTCGCCTTGCCTTGCCTTGCCTTGCTTGCCTTGCATTGCATTGCATTGCCTTGCGTACATATAGACTATCCCTGTGGCGAAACAATAGTGGCATACAAAAAACACTATACCCACATATATATGTATATAATACTCTAACACATACACATTATATATATATATATATATATATATATATATATATATATATATATATATATATATATATAGAGAGAGAGAGAGAGAGAGAGAGAGAGAGAGAGAGAGATATATATAGATATATATATAGATAATATATATATAAAAGCAGGCTCGTTACCTCTAGACCACCGATCCTCTCAATGTGCGCGCAGTGCAGCGTGACGGCAAACGAGCGTGCGTGCGCACTTCTGCATATAATTATGCTGAGGGCATTTCCATGAAGTCTGCGTCCCTGCCTATGTATGGGCCCCACCACTGCACAAAGTATTGAGTACCAGAGTATTCCTAGCAGAACTGGATCCAGCTAACAGAATACGCGTTGAAATCAAACCGAATATATACCTCACCACCCCCTCGCAACGCTTGCAGTTTCAAGTGTACGTGCATGTACGTACGTGTCTGCTGATTTTATTTGGTAAGAACGAACGAACGACGAACGAACGACACAGCCTCAGTCATCTGGAGTTACTTCTTCCTTGTTGGTTAGTTAACAACCCGGTGAGTTTTTTTGTTGAGGTTTTTCTTTATAATTATTCTTTTCGTTTTCGTTCAGTTTTGTAGTAAATGTTTAAAGTTGAGAGATTTTAAAACCATTATTTGTCGAAAGTTTCGTTGTATAGTTTAGTTTATACATTCGTGATATAGT
>CM054145.1:27488142-27493142 GCA_028751875.1 Rapana venosa | reverse complement strand
AAAAACCTGCACCCACCTACTGTTAATGCATGTGATGGCATCCCGAAGCTAGCGTGGAGTTTGTAGAGGTAAACTTGGCACTATCATTGTCATTCTTAGAGCTAACATGGCACTATCATTGTCATTCTTAGAGCTAACATGGCACTATCATTGTCATTCTTAGAGCTAACATGGCACCGTCATTGTCATTCTTAGAGCTAACATGGCACTATCATTGTCATTCTTAGAGCTAACATGACACTATCATTGTCATTCTTAGAGCTAAACATGGCACCGTCATTGTCATTCTTAGAGCTAACATGGCACCTTCATTGTCATTCTTAGAGCTAAACACGGCACCATAATTGTCATTCTTAGAGCTAACACGGAACCGTCATTGTCATTCTTAGAGCTAAACATGGCACTATCATTGTCATTCTTAGAGCTAACATGGCACTATCATTGTCATTCTTAGAGCTAACATGGCACTATCATTGTCATTCTTAGAGCTAACATGGCACCGTCATTGTCATTCTTAGAGCTAACATGGCACTATCATTGTCATTCTTAGAGCTAACATGACACTATCATTGTCATTCTTAGAGCTAAACATGGCACCGTCATTGTCATTCTTAGAGCTAACATGGCACCTTCATTGTCATTCTTAGAGCTAAACATGGCACCATCATTGTCATTCTTAGAGCTAACACGGAACCGTCATTGTCATTCTTAGAGCTAAACATGGCACTATCATTGTCATTCTTAGAGCTAACATGGCACCGTCATTGTCATTCTTAGAGCTAACACGGAACCGTCATTGTCATTCTTAGAGCTAACATGGCACCGTCATTGTCATTCTTAGAGCTAAACATGGCACCGTCATTGTCATTCTTAGAGCTAACATGGCACCGTCATTGTCATTCTTAGAGCTAACATGACACTATCATTGTCATTCTTAGAGCTAACACGGAACCGTCATTGTCATTCTTAGAGCTAAACATGGCACCATCATTGTCATTCTTAGAGCTAACACGGAACCGTCATTGTCATTCTTAGAGCTAAACATGGCACTATCATTGTCATTCTTAGAGCTAACATGGCACCGTCATTGTCATTCTTAGAGCTAACACGGAACCATCATTGTCATTCTTAGAGCTAACATGGCACCGTCATTGTCATTCTTAGAGCTAAACATGGCACCGTCATTGTCATTCTTAGAGCTAACACGGAACCGTCATTGTCATTCTTAGAGCTAACACGGAACCGTCATTGTCATTCTTAGAGCTAACATGGCACCTTCATTGTCATTCTTAGAGCTAACACGGAACCGTCATTGTCATTCTTAGAGCTAACATGGCACCGTCATTGTCATTCTTAGAGCTATCGTGGCATTATCATTGTCATTCTTAGAGCTAACATGACACCATCATTGTCATTCTTAGAGCTATCGTGACATTATCATTGTCATTCTGTTTATTATCAGCAAAAGTATCCAGCCATCTTCGTTATGGTTATATCTATCTATCTATCTGTCCCGTAGCCTGACGACCGTGGGGGCACCCTCAAAGACTCAACAACCAGTTCCCTCCATTCCTCTCTCTGTTCTTCCTTTCTCAGGGTTTTGTTGAGTTCTAGGCCTGTCCATTCGCTGATGTTATCCTCCCAGCTCTTCCTTGGTCTGCCTCTTCTTCTTCCTCCTTGGACAGTGCCTTGTAAAATTGTCTTTGTAATTCCTTGGGATCTTGTGACATGCCCATACCATTTAAGTTTACGCTTTTTTACGATCGTTAGAAGGTTCTCATAGGGTCCAATGGTTTGCTGGATTCTGTTATGCACGCTTTCGTTGCTTATGTGGTCTTTGTAGGAGATGCCAAGGAGTCTCCCAAAGCATCTCATCTCCACCGCCTGTACTCTTCTCTCCAAATCTGCAGTCAGGATCCATGATTCACAGGCATACAGAAATATGGATATGACAAGGGAGCTCATTAGTCTGATCTTGGAGATAAGTGAGATATTTTTATTTCTCCAGATGGTGTTTAGTTTTGACAGTGCTGTTATTGTCTGTGCAGTCCTGCATACTACTTCTGGCTTGGATCCCTGGTCTGATACAATGGCTCCCAGGTACTTGAAGCTTTGAACTGTTTCCAGCTTCTGGTCATTAACCCTGATATCAGTGCTAATGCCGTTGGTGTTATTAGTCATCAGTTTGGTCTTCTCTGCACTGATTTCCATGCCGTATGTTTTGGAGGCCTTATTCAGGTGTTCTGTTAGGCTGGCAAGCTCTTTTTCTGATCCTGCTATTCCATCAATGTCATCTGCGAAGCGGAGGTTTGTGATCGTTCTGCCACCAATGCTGACTGATCCTTCATGATGTTCCAGTGCATCAGCCATGATTCTCTCAAGGAAGATGTTGAAAAGAGTGGGTGAGAGTAGACAGCCCTGCCTTACTCCAACTGTTGTTCGAAACCATTCTCCAATGTTGTTGTTGTAGTACACTGCACTGGTGGCCTCGCTGTACAGCTGTTTGATGACTCTGATCAGGTTTGCATTGATGCTGTACAAATTCATGGTTGCCCACAAAGCTGCATGCCACACCCTGTCAAATACCTTCTTAAAATCGATAAATACATGGTAAAGGTCTTGTTGATGTTGAAGGTACCGCTCACATAATATTCTGAGGTTGAATATCTGTTCTGTTGTGCTGCGCCCTGCTCTGAAACCTGTTTGTTCCTCAGCAATGATGGTCTCTGCTTGTGGCTTCAGTCTATTCAATATTATCTGCAGCATGACCTTGCTTGGGTGGCATATGAGGCTGATTGTGCGGTAATTATGGCATTGTTGTAGGTTTCCTTTCTTGGGGAGGGTGATGATGAGTGACTGTGTCCATGGTGTTGGCCATTTTCCTGTCTGCCAGATCTTGTTGCAGATTCTTAGTAGGGCGCTGATCATGGCTTCCCCTCCAGCTTGAACCAACTCAGCTGGAATGTTGTCAGCCCCTGCTGACTTCCCCTTTTTCAGCGATCTGACTGCTGTTTCCACTTCTTCTCGGAGGATAGGGTGACTGTCTGTGTCTTTGCTTGCGGGTACATTAAGGACTTCTGGATCTCCTGCGGTTCTATAGTTATACAGGTCGGAGCAGTATTCTGTCCATCTGTTCAGAATATCCTGGTCGTCAGTGAGACACTTCCCATTTTTGTCTTGGATTGTTAAACCTTTTCCCTGTTTTGTGCTAGTCAGGTCTTTCACCAGCTGATATGCTTTCTTGCTATTGTTTTTCTTGATGTTCTCTTCAATGTCTTGGCACTGTTCACCGATCCATTTATCTTTTGTCTCTGTCATGGACTTCCTGATTCTTTTGTTGACTGCCCTATATTGTTCTGCTCTTTCTTTTGTTTCATTTTTCTTTTTCTTCAACTCTTACGCTTGTCGCATAGTTGTAGGATGTTAGGTGTGACCCATGGTTTTTTGACTGGTCGGTGTTTGCCAAGAAGCTCGCTTGCTGTTTCAGTCACTGCTGTATTGAAACTATTCGTCAGTGTATCTATGTCTGAGTCTATCACAGTGAGTGCTGCAAACTTTCCACTTATCCTTACTTGAAAAATTTCTACTACCTCTGGGTCCTTCAGCTTCTCGAGGTCAAATTTGATCCTGATGTTGTTCCGCTTGTGGATTTTCTTTAGACGTAGTCAGAAAGTCATCATCACAAGATCATGATCACTCCCTATGTCTGCTCCTGGAAAACTTCGTGTCTGTGCGATGTTAACGCTAGACTGAAACCGTCTTTTCACCATGATGTAGTCTATTTTGTTGTGGTGTTCTCCATTTGGGCTATGCCATGTCATGGTTATAAGCAAGGTTATATTACAGTGTCGTTTGTCATAATTATTACACAACGTCGTTTGTCATATTACACAATTGCCTTTGTCATATTACGCAACGTCGTTTGTGATATTCTACAAAGTCGTTTTTCATATTCCACAGTGTCGTTTGACATATTACACATGCACAGTGCAGTTTGTCATAATTATTACACAACGTCCTGTGTCACATTACACAACGTCCTTTGTCATATTACACAACGTCTTGTGTCATATTACACAATATCGTTTGCCATAATATTACACAACGTCCTGTGTCACATTAGACAATGTCCTTTGTCATATTACACAACGTCCTGTGTCATATTACACAATATCGTTTGCCATAATATTACACAACGTCCTGTGTCACATTAGACAATGTCCTTTGTCATATTACACAACGTCCTTTGTCATACTACACAATGTCCTTTGTCATATGACAAATGTCTTTTTGCAGATCGTGGATAGCCCCAGCCCCTATGACAATCGTATGGGTGACGAGGACAGAAGCCTACACATCCTCCGTATGCTGGGGGCCACATGGCCTGGCGCCCACGTCTTCCTCTTCGTCATCGAAGCACGTGACCTCACTGTCATTGACTTTTTACCGTACTACCGCATGAAAGCCTTACTGGGCAACGTTCACGAACATATGATTGTTGTGTTCACACATCTCGACCTGGTAGTCAAAGCCGGGGAATCGGAGGAAACGTTTTTAAGCAGGAATAGCAACACCCTGAAAAAGCTGCTAACCGAATGTGGACAGCGCTATGTCTTTTTGGATAACATGTCCCAGAATGGCGCACAAATCGATCGGCTGTTCCAAATCGTGATTGAGATGAACGCGACAGCTTACCATTTCAATTCGTCCGCAGTCTTAAAGATGCTGACGGACGCCGTGAAAGGTTTATTAGCAGACATTGATGCTGAGGAGGAGAGGTTTTTCTCGAAGACAGACATTGAAGTGAAGCCGGGCTGGCTCAGCTTTCTTGGATATTATGCTCTTGTAGTTTTCCTTCTTGCTGTTGTCGTCCTTGAAGTTCTATGCTACATGACAAGGCGCTGAAAGATGATCGTGGATATCAGCACTTTCTTCATCTATATACATTACACATCTGGTCCTGTCTCATCTCTCTCTCTCTCTCTCTCTCTCTCTTCTCT
>CM054145.1:27478142-27483142 GCA_028751875.1 Rapana venosa | reverse complement strand
CACACACACACACACACACGCACGCACCCACGCACGCGAGTTTCCTGCTAATCTTTTTGACGAAACCGAAGTAAAAATTCAGCCAATCGCTGTTGCTTATGTGGGGCCTCTGCTTGAGAGCCAACTTGCCAGTCTGGCTGACATACTTCCTACCTGACACCGACACTGACACTGACACAAGCCAAGTCCTGTTTGCAGTGATGTTTCAGAGCTGCAGTGCCTGCTGACTGTGGTGAGTTGTTCTTGTTTATTTTTTAAAAAATATTTTCATTTTCATTTTATTCTTTATATTTCGAGGATAATGAAATAAGCACTCCTACGGTGTTTCCCATTCAGGTCACGTGTGCGCAAGATGTTGTGGGTGTGTTCGCACACAGGACCTCGGTTTATAGTCTCATCCAAGGACTCGCTTGTGCGCGCGTGTGTGTGTGTGTGTGTGTTCTTCTCTAATTTAACGTCTTTTCACATTAAGTTATATGTGACCCGTTTTTACGAAATGAGCGATGTTCTGCAGTGAAAATGAGAAAAATCGACTATCTGACCATTTTTGAGATTTTACCAAAATTAGTCAGTAAAATATATGTACTTATGGATTCTTAACTTATTTTGCATAAAAAACATGTATTTTCTTGCAATAAAAGCCTTAATAAATACCTAGTGTGTTCGATTTTCTCCCTGTTGTGTACAAAAAATCGAAATTTTCGGTCCCAAATACGATCGAGTACACTCGCGAAACCTAGTCATGCCGTATATCAGTAGAGAGCTTATTACTTCCCTTACACCGTTAGGCCATTTATAGCTGACCTAGTTTGAACAGTTCTGAGTAAAGGTCCGGGATTTCTCTATACTGAGACCAGCGAGACTTCCATATATGGTATGTGTGAACTCTGAACTCAGATTTGCTGTAACCCAATGGTCCGGTCGCGTCACGTGATCGAGCCAAAATGGCGTCTGTTTACATGGTTTCAGTTTGAAAGCTGAGGATTCATTGCAAAGTACCGCCCGTATAGCCTTTTTCTAAACAATTGTAGGCAACAATCCAAGCGAAAAGTTGCACAACTTGCTGAAGTACGCAAGGAGGGTAAAATTGAAGGTGGGCTAGGTAAACTGCAAAACGAGTGTTTTTGCTCAGTCAAGTGAGTGCCCCAGTTACTTTCGTTCTAGTACTGGGCAGTAGTAGTACCGATACTCGTCAGAACGCTTTGTGGGGGAAAGACAAGAGGAATTGGCAACTTGGACAGCAGAACATCTTTCACTCTGACCAGAATTTCAATGGTAAGCATTTTCAGCTCTTGGTATGTGTGTGTGTGTGGGTGTGTGTGTGTGTGGAGAGAGAGAGAGTGAGTATGTGTGTGTCTGTGTGTGTGTCTCTGTGTGCATGTGGTCTGTGTGAGTTTATGTGTGCATGTCTTTGTGTGTGTGTGTGTGTGTGTGTGTGTGATTTTCTTCCAAACTTTTCAGCTTTGAGTATGAACAATACCTTACTACATAAATGCCTGCATGGCAAATGCATACATGTGCATGCACACATGCATACATACATATATATATATATATTATATATATATATATATATATATATATATATATATATTATATATTATATATACATATATATTTTTTATATATATATATTTACACACATAAAATTTAATGCACATGTCTATTTTCAGGTTTATTTCTATTTTTTCTTGATTACTGTGTTTCTCTTGTCAGCAGGATCCTGGGATATGATGGAGGTGGAAGCATCCGGAGTCCTCAAGCCACTAACTATGACCTGACAGCAAGACTGACTGAGCTGAACAACATCAAACCTGAGCATGGCTTATGCTCCTGATGTAGAGATTAAAAAAAGAAGAGTGCATCAACCATGTGAGCAAGATTCTCAGGGCAGTTCTTCGCACACTTGTTTCAGACTGCAGGAAGAAGGGGACCAGTCTAAAGATGGGGGGGGGGGGGGGGGGGGGGGGGGGGGGGGGGGGGGGCATGGGGGGGGCAGCTGCACAGTTGAGTCAACTCTGCAATGTGGATCCTATGCAGCTAGATCTCCCTCAGCCTTTATTTATTTCAGCTGGTGGAATACATCCTGACTTAGTGCCTCAAGACTCAACAAACATGTCCGGAACAGTCTGAATATCAAAAAGACCGACAAATATTTGACAGAATACTGTGAAAGGAGCCTGGCAGAAGTGACCAGAGGAACTCTGTGCTTGAAGGAGGTGCTGTCTATGCAGCAGGACAGTTTAAAAGTGGTTTTGAAGGAATATGTGGGGCAGGCAGTGACTTTAGGAACTGTAGAGGTGTGATTAGTGTCATCCTGTGTCTTTTTTGCCCGTTTTCTCCGTTTTGTACTTTTTGACTTATTTCTACTTTTTGGAAGAAGTTTCTCAAAATTTGGTTGTTAGATTGTAACCACAATTTGCATACTGCTAGAGTGATGCATGATCTACATAGTGTCAGAAGGGTTTTTCCATATCTATTGAGGTTTGGCTTGTACAGGACATCAAATTTGTATATACTGTCTGTGTTTGCGATTTCTATCTTAATTAATTGGTATTTAATTTTTTCTCTAAAACTACTCAAGCTACCTTAAAAAAGCTTCTGTAACTATGTAGTAAATCTATTTTGCTATATAAACAGCAGATTTGAACTTGTTTGGTCAACTAGATTCTGAGAAATATCAACCAAATAAAAAACCAATATGGCCGCCAGTTTGTGTGGTTTCCATAGCAACGGAAAATTTAAATCTCAGTTTGAACCCTGAAAAATGTTCCTTTAGTCCATTTGCATGACTCCAGATCACCAGGTGTTGAGAATTCTGCCCCAAACATAAAAAGTCATTTCACTGCAGAACATTGCCTTAACTCACACACAGTGAAAAGGAGAGAGGCCCAAAAAAGGGAAGGTGGGGTCCATTTAACCAATTTTGACTTTTCATCAAAAATGGAATCTGTAGTCATTAAATTTCCTATCTATGTACTTGAACAGGTTAGATATTTTTTTAAAAATGTGTTTTTTAAACCGTTTTTATCGACCCCCCTTCTGCGTTTTCCAGTTCATCGATTGTTACCACCTGATTTCAGTCACCCCTTTTTCATTCCCCCTGACGGGGGCCCCACACTGCATATACCATTCAAAAGGGTTTGTGCCTGTTTTTAAATTCCACACTTCTTTACTTGAAATCAAACCCAATCAGAAATACTGTTTCGAGTTTTTAGGGGTAAACAAAAAGGGAAAGCTAAAGAGATCGCCCAAATGAGATTGAGGAAGCATACCGCCTGATAACAAAATTTACTTCCCTGTGTTGGGTTGGGAGGAATCGCTGACGACGGTTTGTTTTTTAAGAACAGCATGGCCAAAAAACTTTACAATTTGAAAAGAAAAAGGGCTTTTTCTCTTTTCTTGCTGATCTTCCCTCTTTAAATAGCAGATCAGTAAAAAGACATTTTTTTTCCCAAAAATTACGGGGTGACTTATTGTAAAGAAAAAAAATCAAACCAGCGGCGAACCCAGAAACTTGAATGAAATAAACAGGATCTATGATTGGGTTTCAAGTAGATACACAGGCGCTGGTTCTGTATGCAATGTTAAAAAACTTTGGGTATGCTACAGATCAAAACTGCAGTTTCTGACTTGAACAGTCAAAATTTGGGGGAGATTTTGCATTTACCTGTCGGAGCATGAAAATCAACTGTTTTAAACTTACTTGATTCATGTGTGTGTGTGTGTGTGGTGTTGTTTTTTTAAACTGAATAATTGTATGTTGTGTGTGTGGTGAAATTTTCAAGTAAAAATTTGAGGGTAAAAGTTAAGTTCACACAACTTTTTTTCATCCTGCCTCTGTGTGTGTGTGTGGTGTGGTTGTGTGTGTGTTTTTGTGTGTTGTGAAATTTAATTACACTAAGTACTATTCCAAAATCCCTTTTTGGTTATTTTCAAAGTAAAATTTTTTTCATTTTTAATATTCATCATTAAAACAAAGTGAGTGGTTTTTTTTATCAAAAACTGTCCTTTGTTTCAGTTGAAGATTTATCATGTATCCAGGCTTTTTCAGTTAAAAATAATTTTGATCTACCTGCAATTATATACAAAATCAAAGGTATATCTTTGAAATACCCCTTTTTTAGTCCAATTTTTGTGTATTCCCAAAGTGCAACACCCAATTTTTTAATTTAAAAAGTAGATTTAAAAGGGTTTACCCAATTGTTATTGTAAAGAACAACAGGCATGATTTTTGTAAAAATTGAATTTCCTTAGTTTTTGATCTTTTGACAGAACACTGCAGCTAAAATCTCAAAGAAACCCTAAAAATTTAAACAATTTGATAAAAAAAATGAACTGATTTTCTGATTACTTTTAAAAATTATTTCATGAGAAAGTCTCAGAACAGCTCTGTGTGTGTGTGTGGTGTTGTGTGTGTGTTTTTTGATTCAATACTTTTTGTTTTGAAACATGAAAAAGCGCATGGTTTCAACAGCCCCCATGTGCATGGGCTTTTTTAAATATGTCATCCATTCTTTTTTTTTGTTGTGTGTGTGGGGGTTTTTTGTGTGTTGTGTGGGGTGTGTGTGGTTTTTCTTCTTTTTTTGAAAGTTTTTTTTTCTTTTCAAGGGTAATGATAAGTAATCTTGTGTGGTGTGTGGTGGTGTGGTGTTTTGGGGGTTGTGTGTGTGGTGTGTGTGTGTGGTGTGTGTGTGTGCTGTTGTTGTTAAATGAATAATGTTATGTGTGTGTGTGTGTGTGTAAAAAATTATAAATAAAAATTGGGGTAAAAGTTTTAAGTTCACACAATTTTTTTTCATCCCCCTCTGTGTGGGTGTGTGTTGTGTGGGGTTGTTGGGTGTGTGTTGTGTGGTGTTGTGTGGAAATTTAAATTACCTAATACTACCAAACAGTCCCTTTTTGTGTTAGTTTCAAAGTAAAATGTTTTAAAAATTTTAATTTACATCTTTACAAAAAAAGGGGGTGAGTTTTTTTATCAAAAACTGCATTTTTTTCAG
>CM054145.1:27400642-27473142 GCA_028751875.1 Rapana venosa | reverse complement strand
CATTTTGTTATCCGTTCCCACCGGCACACAATTAATGGCCTACCCTTCCAAAAGGCAGAACAGGTTTAAAACACATGCACAAGATGTTCGCTGTGTGTTTGCACACGAGACCTCGGTTTATAGTCTCATCCGAAGGAATTTTCGGGGGAGTGGAGTGTGATGTTCATTTCAAGGGGGAGGGGTGGGGTGGGGGTGGGGGGTAATCCCCCTAAACAGGCATCTTGGTAATGGCTGAAACCCAAGCCGTCAGATTGCGAGCACAATGCTCTAACCACCAGAGAGAGAGAGAGAGAGAGAGAAGAGAGAGAGAGAGAGAGAGAGAGAGAGAGAGAGAGAGAGAGAGAGAGACACACACACACACACACACACACACACACACACACACACACACACACACACACACACAAAAAGACACACACACTTTGTAATTATGCTTACACAGTGACATCATAATTATGCTTATTTATTTATCTATCTATCTATTAATTTATCTTTTATCTTTTCAGGGATGGAAAATGCAAGGGCAACAAGGAAAAAGAAGAAGAAGAAGAAGGTATTGTTTTCTCATTTTCTCGGTCTGTCTGTCCTTCTCCCTGTCTGTCTCTCTGTGTGTCTGTCTGTATGTCTCTCCCTGTCTTTTTCTTACCCCTCTCTCTTTTTTTCCTTTCTTTCTTCCCCTACTACTTCCTTTATCACTCCGCACCCACCCCCCACCCCCCTTCCCCCCCCCGCCCCGTTCCTTTTAATGTTTCTTCCCCCATTCGTTTTTGATTTTTCATTTTTTTATATCATGATTATTCTTTGGTGGCTTGGATTAGATCCTACATTCAGTCACGGCATATTTCTCTGCATGAAATTGGAGCTGCCCTGCTTGGGGTAAGCGCATCGCCACAAGAACAGCGCCACTTTTTTTTTTCTTCTTCTCTTTTTCCTGTCTACCTGTGTGTTTGTTTCAGGATGAAAGTAACTTTTTTTTCTACATAATTTTTTAAATTTTTTTAGCAGGGTCGAATTTCTCAATGCCGTTGGGTTTTTTGTTTTGTTTGTTTTTGTTGGCTACGTTGAAGGCGTGTTGCATACGGGAACCTGGGTTTACTGTCTCATCTGAAAGACTAGTACCCAGAGAACTACTCAAGGTCTTGAAGATTGCAGGACGACGATTTCGAGCTTCCACAGGGATCCAAATCGTAATTTTCGCTTTTTAGTTGTGTGCGTTTCTTCTAGACCTCTGATTCACCATGACAGTTCTGATTAATTAACGAAACTACTGTTGTTGTTTTTAATGTAGATTATCCATTTCACTTGATGTTCGTACCTACCTCGGCAGTCTTCTCTTCGCTTCACGACAATCAGTTCTGAGCTGTTTCTTCTTTGCCCCAGGCCGAAACCTTTGTCAGTTATGGATGTAAGCAAAGTAACAAGGTTAAAAAAACCCATGGGAATGATGTTATGTTATGAGAGAAAAACAAATGTGGGGATTGTGTTCAATGACTACAGCCCTGAGGACTAGCCTAACATGAATGAGCTGTGTCTTTGAGGAGATCAACTTCTCAACCTATCTACAGGACCTAGCGAAGGCCAGTATCTTGCAAACAGCCTCACACGCAAAAAAACCCTTTTCAATTCTCATTCAGCGTGCATTGTCACTGTGATTCCCAGGTAGGATGAGTGAGACAGAATAGCAGTCTTGGGTGGCTCTCGGGGTACTACAGTTAAGCTGGGAGAATGCTTAATTACAAGAGCAACAACAGTAGCAGTAGCAACAACAACAGCAGAGGCAACAACAACTGTTTCTTTTGTAGGCTAATGAAATGCAAATCTCGAAAAGTTCTCCTGTCGCTCTCAAAATTCATAAGATTTGCAGGTATTTCTGGAAATTTCAGTTGTCTTTCATATGTGTAGATGATGTCTTTTAAAGAAATGTGTACACTTAAAAATAGTATTGAGTCATTAATACTGTTTGCTTATCATTATGTGATGAACTCTTGCTTTTCAGTTAACTGTTAGCATTCATGTTTTTTTGGTGTTTTTTTTTTTTTTGGGGGGGGGGGGGTATATTGCTGTTAGGTTTATTCTCCTGTTCAACTTGTTTGTAATCCTCCATACCCCAAAAAGGGGTGAAAGGAATTTAATCTTGAATCTGTTTGCTTTTATGCTTTGGCCAGTCGACCAGGCCTTGTTGCAAAGCCTGGACCGCTGGGCCGCACATGGAGAGGCAGAAGCCCTCCGCCTCATTTTGGTGGGCAAGACCGGATCCGGAAAAAGCGCGACGGGAAACAGCATCCTGGGATTAAAGAAGTTTGCCACCAGCTTGATGTCCAAATCCGTGACCAGGAAGGCCCAGCTGGAAAAAACCTTCATGGGTGCCCGTGAAGTGGAGGTGAGAAGAACGATCATGTACTTCAACTTTATGAATTTTTATTCGAAGAACAACGTCCACCCCCCCCCCCCCCCCCCTTCCTGCCAGGGTACATGCGGTTTAATTGTGTTCCCCCCCCCCCTTCTTGTTCGTTCTAGTGTCAGTTATGGTCTGGATCTAGGTCTGTCGCTGGTAAGACGTCTAGTTCAGGTGAAGTTGACAGAAATATTGTAGATCTACATCAGACGCAGATCTAATTTAGCGGAAACAAGATTTCTGCTCATCTACTACCCCTCCCCACCCCTCCTCTCCCTGCTTGACCTTAATATAGCAAGTTCAGTCGCACAATGTTCACTGGTCTTCACAAATTGAGGCCTAGTTTATCCCGATGTTAATCTGAGTCAGAACACTTTTGGCCTAGAACATGGATCGACATTCTCAATTTGGAGCAGAATTCCTCTAGATCTAGGTTACGGGGTCCTTGATGAAAAACAACTCGTGTGCTTTGTTCATGCTCCAGTGGACGTGGAATCGCTTGGTCAGCCGCATCTAGACAAGACAGAGCCCAGGTTGACTGAGGGATCTAATCAGTCATGTCTGATATCTGTCGTTCCTCTCAACCAGCCCCCAGCAACAAGCAAGTCTTCACACAACAGTTCCACAACCAAAATGGAACTTCCAACCACAGAACACTTGCCCTGAAAGGAACGCAGTAGACCCTGTAGCCATAGCTCTGTGATCATATTCTCTAATCACCAGGGAGGTCGGTTTTCCTTTTTGGTTTAACGTCTGTTCTGGGATAGGTGACGAAGACAGGCAAAAAGTGGTAATAATGCTATCATTCAATGGAGAGGGGAGTATGCGGGGGACCTAGGAAAGACTATAGTGAAAACCTTCCCGCTGTGGAATGATAAATGACTTCAGCATGCATGTGGTATTCAGTATTGCTGAGAATCATTTGAAACGGTGGGTGGGTTCAGGGGGGGGGGGGGGGGGGGGGGGGGGGGGGATAAACTAGTGGTTTATTTTTGTTTTTTGTTTATTTTATTCTTTTATTTCGAGGACTAAAGCAGTAAGTACTCATGTGGGTGTTTTTTAAATACATCTAGTCCCAGTGTGTATGCAGTTTTGTCAATTTTGTCATCCGTTCCCACCGGCACACAATGGCCTGTTCTTCCCAGAAGCGGAACGGGTTTTAACGTGTGCGCAAGATGTTCTGCGTGCGTTCGCGCAAGGGACCTTGGTTTATAGTCTCATCCGAAGGACTTTTTGGGAGAATGGAGCCGGCACTGATGTTAACTCCAGGGAAAATATCGTCTTGAATGGGAATCGAACCTGGGTCAGCAGATCACGAGCGCAACGCTCTAACCATGAGGCCTCTTGTCTCCCCCCCCCCCCCCCCACAAAAAACAACAACCAAAACCAGCTGTAGATCTAGTTTCTTTCTTTCCTCTGTCTTTTTTACTGTGAAGAACAGCTGTATTCTGTCTTTCTTTCTTTCTTTTCTCCCTTTGTTTATTCGTTTCGTCTTCATATTTTTTCTTTCATTCGTTTTTCAAAGTGTTTTTTTTTCCCGCTTGTTTCCTTCGTTAATAGTTTATTCTTGAATAAATTATTTTTTTAAAAAACCACCAACCACCCACTCGAGGCATTCATACTATGATGACAATTTAAAAAAAAAACAACAACAAATGACAGCAACAGTTCTACATTACGATGTAATAGAACAAAGTCCAACATTTTCTTTTGTCGTCAGGTGATGGACTGCCCGGGGTTATTTGACACCAGTCTGGAGCCTAAAGAAGTGGCGGTGGAAATCTTCCGAGCCTTGGGCGCCATGTCTCCCGGCCCTCACGCCTTCTTGTACGTCATCAGGATCGGGCGGTACACTCAAGAAGAATACGACACATACCAACGACTGAAACGCTATTTCGAAAATGTGAACGAGCATATGATCGTCGTTTTCACTCACACGGACCAACTGACAGAGGATGGGGACACAGAGAACGGCTTCCTGACCAACATGGACGGTAACTTGAAAACGGTCGTGGAAGAATGTGGAGGGCGATACGTGTTCTTCAACAACAGAGAGAAAGACGGACATCAAGTCCACGCCTTGCTGTCTGTGGTGGACGCACTTGGTGGAACGTTTTACAAGAATCAGTTTTCGGCTAAGGTGGAAGAGGACATGCTGAAAATCATAGCGAAAGCGCATGGCGAGTCTGACGAGGAGACTGAAGGTAAGCAGGAGAGAGGCAGGCGCCGGGAGACGAACAGGCATGCTAGTTATGAGGACAGGCAGAAGCTCAGTTCTGGCCAGTGGGACGGTTTTGTCAAAGCAGCTACAGTTGTAGTTGGGTTGATATGGGGATTTATCAGATGGTTTTTCTGATGATGATGATGATGATGATGTGTGTCAAGTCAAGTCAAACTTTTATTTTCAGATAGTACATTGAATAAGCAGTGCATTTGCTTTTTTTCATCAAGCCATCTATCTAAAGAAAAGAAAAAAAAAGCGAGAAAAAAAGATAATGTATATGCAGACATAGAATAAAAAACCTAATCTATGGTAAACTATCAAATCAAACAAACAAAAAAAAGAACATATGCATATGTGGAATTAAAAACAAAACAAAAGACCCAGAAAAATATTAGACCATACCATTCAAATAATTCAAAAATCTTGAAAAAATATCCGTCATAACACAAACAAACAAGCAACAAAGAAAAAACAAACCAAAACAAACAAAGAAGACAAGCAGAATAAAGTGTGTGTGTGTGTGTGTGTGTGTGTGTGTGTGTGTGTGTGTGTGTGTGTGTGTGTATTGTGTGTGTGTTGTTATACGGTTTTGTCGAAGCAGCTACAGTTGTAGGTGGGTTGATATGGGATTTATCAGACTGTTTCTGGTGATGTGTGTGTGTGTGTGTGTTGTGTGTGTGTGTGTGTGTGTGTGTGTTGTGTGTGTTGTTATACGGTTTTGTCGAAGCAGCTACAGTTGTAGGTGATTGATATAGGATTTATAAGGCTGTTTTTTCTGATGTGTGTGAGTGTGTATGCTATTGTATCATATTGCATTGTATTGTGTTGTGTTGTATTGTAATGTATTATACTGCATTATATTGTATTGTGTTGTATTGTAATGTATTGTAATGACTTGTAGGGTACTGTATACTGCTTCCAGTCACGGCAAATTTCAATGCATGAAATTCGGGGCTGCTCTCCCTAGGGAGAGCGGGCTACTACAAGAGTAGCATCACTAATTAACCCCTCCCCCAAAACAAAAAAAACAACCCCCAAAACCCCAACAAACCCCCCCCCCCAAAAAAAAACAAAAAAAAAAAAAAACAACCAACAACAACAAACAAACAACAAAACAACCAACAACAACAACAACAACAAAAACCAACAAAAAACCACCCCCCACCAAAAAAACCCAACAAAACAGCAAAATCCAAAAACCCAAAGAAAACCCAAAACAAACTAAAACTGTTTGGATGTATACATATTTGTTTCCCTATAAGAGTGGCTTTTTGTTTTTTCCTCTACACAGTTCTGGAAGGGGGGCAACTCTCTTGTTGCCGTGGTTTCCTTTAGAACTGCGTGTTGCAACAGGGACCTAGCTTTTATGGTCTCATCCGAAAGACTAGCACCCTGAACACCGTTCAAGGTCTAGTGCGCAGGGGAAAAGTTTGGGCACAAACGGGGATCGAACTCGTACTTGTGGCTTTCTAGGCAGGTGTGTCACCCCTAGACCCCCGATCCATCACTTCATTCAGGACAATGATACGCGCCCGTGTGGCTCCCCCCACCCCCCAAAAAAAAAAAAAAAAAAAAAAAAAAATCCAAACATTTTTTCCCCCTCAGGGTAAGAGTGGAGTGGGGGTGGGGGGTTGTGATCAGAAGTAAGCAGTAAAATCTCTTGATTGTCCCTCCTTAAGATAGACACACGTGTGATTATCTTTTCAGATAAAGATCAGTGCCTACGACAACGGTATCAAAATAGATCTATCCCGAAGGCGGAATGCAGCTAGCTACCTTTAAATGGTAGACCCCTAAAAAACAACAAAAACAACAACAAAACAGTTGTCTACGTAAAAAAAATCGTTGGTAAACCTCGGAGCTTTAGCCTAGAATGTAACCTCCCCCAGAAAAAAGGAAATCTTTGCCTGCTAATGTAATCCGTTTCGTTTGTTTAGTTTAAAGTCTTTCCACACATAGCCTATACGAAGACTAGCTAATAATTAGGGAGTTAAAAGGGATAAAAAAAAAAAAGAAAGCTAGTACTAACGTAATCGTGGTAAGGACCCTGTTTTTATAGCTGTTGTGCGTTCCCCAGCTTAACACCCTGGGGGGCTGGGGAGGGGAGGGGGGGGGGGGGGGGGGGGGTGTCACCCAGCATTAGAAACTCTTGTCTCACTCATAACACCCAAGGATCACTACGAGACAGGAAAGTACACACTGAATGAGAAGTTTGTGTGTGTGTGTGTGTGTGTGTGGGTGCGTGCGTGCGTGCGCGAGCGTGCGTGCGTGCGTGCGTGTGGCTTTGCCAAAGAGGCAGCCATACTCCTACTTCAGAGGATTTTCTTTTTGCCTTTTAAAAGAGAGTGTAGGCTGTTATACCAAGAGCTTTTCAAGGCTGAAAATGCTTTAAGCATAAGGTTTTGATGATAGAACATTAAAAAAATTTTTATATAGAATTTTCAAGTTCCTTATTATAGTTATTATATATATAAAGGCAGCCGCATTCTGACTTCTGAAGAAGTCTGTCTGAATGTATAGAGAGTAACCACTTTCAACATGACACTGTGTGTGTGTGTGTGTGTGTGTGTGTGTGGTGTGTGTGGTCTTGTTTGTACAGATTGCTGATTCAATGTCATTAACCCAGCTTTTATTGGGGTCAACTGAATCCTGCATAGATTACTTCCCGCTACAAATGTTAGTGACAATGGAAAAATAAAAGAAGACCGGAGTTTTATCGTGTTGTTTGTAAGTGTGCTTGCACACACACCACACCACCACACACACCACCACACCCCCCCACACCTCCCCCCCCTCTACCTTCGAATGAGACTATAAACCGAGGCCCCGTGTGCGAACGCACGCAGAACATCTTGCGCACACGTTAAATCCTGTTTCGCTTTTCGTAAGAGTAGGCCATTGTGTGCCGGTGGGAACAGATGACAGAATGTACAAAAACACATACACACGGGGACTGGATGTAAAAAAGCACATAAGTGCTTATTCCATTATCCTCGATATAAAAGAATGAAATGAAAAATAAATAAATAAAAACACACTCACACATATACTCACCCCACCCCCCCCACCCCCCTACATCACATCACATCACTCACATCGACTCTAACTAAGTTTCGTCGTTATTTTCTAAGCCCTTCTGGTCTGTGTGTGTATATATGATTCCTGTCAATACATAATCTATCTGTGTGCGCGCGCTGCGCGCGCGCGCGCGCGCCGTGTGTGTGTGTGTATATGCCGTTAGCACCTGGGCTTTATCACAGTTCTTGATTAAACCATTGACGCTGGGGGCAACAGCAAAGTGAGAGGCTGTATGACCAGTGGCTTTTCCTCCCATGGAAGTCCACTTTACAGCTTAGTCTTTAGTGGTCGACTATGATTCTCTGACTAGGAGGCTTGACTTGCACAGTCCTTAATGTGCTGCAGCCCTGGGGGCTGGTTGGCCTTTGGAGAACATCTCCAACGCTGACAGTCCTTATGCCCACTTGGTCGAGAGAGCGGGGGTGTGCTGTGGGCAAGGCATCTCCACTACAATTAAATTTCTGCCCAGTTTCCGAAACAGCAGCTGCTTGCTCTGAGGTCATCGTCGAGCACGACGGACAAACATACAGATAATAATACATACATACATAGATTATATATATATATATTTTATATTATATATATATATATATATATATATATATATATATTGTGTGTGTGTGTGTGTGTGTTACCAAACTCTTGGTAAATTTTTGAATAAAAGCATGGTTTTTCTCTCATTGAACTATGCAAAATGAACTACACAGATAACGGAGACGATGAAGACTATGACGATGAGGAGGAGGAAGATGATTTCGAAGAAGACTAAGAGGAGGAGAGTGAGGAAGAGGAGGTAGCGGAAATCGTCAACAACGACAACAACAACAATCGCTTCAAACAACAACAACAACAGCAAAAAGTGACAACAACCGCAACGACAACATCTAGCTTCCACTGGCACTATTACTAGGAGCATTACTTCTTCTGCTACGACTGTCGCTATCTCTGCTACATCAAAGCAGTCGGGCTCTGAACCGAGGCAACAACGATGGCCACATTGATTATGCTACAGGTCAGCAAATGGCCTCCTGTTACGATATCAGTGACTGTCGACTGTGTCCGAACCAATGACCCAGTCTGTGGGAGATGATCCTCGCTAACCACCAACTCCCCCCCACCCCCCACCCCCCTCACCTGGGGCCCCTTTGAGGAAAGCAGGGCTAGGCTGCCTTGCTTCCCTGTTGTTCTAAAGACTGCAGTCCTGTTGTCTTAGGCCGTGTTGGAGAACCAGTGACCAACAAGAATGTGAGCGTGAGCTTGCCAGAGGTAGAAAGGAGGTAGAGAACAACCTAACACTATGTCTTATTTTCGGCCTCAATGATTTTTTAAAAATGTGTGTGTGTGTGTGTGTGTGTGTGTGTGAATGCGTGCGTGCGTGCGTGTATGCGTAAATAATAAACTTGTCTTTTCTTATCAATTGTCTTTATAACATTGTGTTTCTACATTGGTACATATGTGTGTGTGTGTGTGTGTGTGTGTGTGTGTGTGTGTGTGTGTGTGTGTGTGTGTACGCGCGCGCGCGTACGTGCGTGCGAGCGAGCGAGCGAGCCTGCGTGCGTGCGTGCGTGTTGTGTATGATATTTGTTATTTGAAGTTACCTCGGAATGTTTAAACCAATATACAATGTAGCTTTCTTGAGTCTTTCGAGATTATGATACGTATCAATGTTCCTGTCAAAGATTGTAATAGCCCTTCGTGGGATGATTAAAGTGTTTCTGACTTGACTTTGACTTGAACACGGGAGAAGGATGTGTGGCCTTCAGAGCCTTCTCTGCCAAGTATTAAAAAGACCTATGTCCAAGCTACAGTAGCCAACTGGAGGCAGAAGACGAAAAAGCTGAACCTAGATAGAGACAGCAATAAGCTGGGGAAACTCACTAAAGCCGCGAAGAACAAGGACACAAGAGCAGCTCCTACCAGGACAGAGAGAGATCAGAAGATAGTCCCAGGGAGGAGGACTGCAGCATTAGACTGCCCCATAGACAACGACGAGCAGGTCAGGTCTGCAACATCACAGTGCCTGAGAACAGGAAACGTGGAAGTTCATGATAACCCGAATGAATCATCAGGGCTGCCCAAACCCTTCAGAGCACGTGAACAGACCCTTCAACAGAAGAGTGAGAAAAAGCCCTTAATACCTTGAAGCCATCCCCCCACCACTTCCAAATTCTCCTGGCCCTGACTAGATTACCAAAGAGATGCTGGACCACATTGATACCAGAGCAAAGTCCAAATTCCTGGATCTCTTCAACAACAGCTGGAGGTCGGGAGATGTTCCACAAAGTTGGCGAGAGTTGGATATGCAAGGCCAGAAAAGGATTGAACAAAACCTGACGGCTATCATCCTGTCAGACTTACTAGCCGTGTAGGTAAGCTCATGGCGCGAATAATCAGCACCCACTCTATGTTTGTTCTTTTTTGAACAGGATGTATGCTGGGTTTGTCTTATTTCTGTCACACACGGAAAGCTGACATGAATTATGGGATCTTTAACGTGCATTTCTTATCTTTTGAAGGTTAAAAAAGGAACGTAAATCAAAGCAAGGCAAGTCTGCACTTTAAAGTTGACATGGGAGATCATACAAATCTCCACCCTCAATTCACCAGACGCCTGAGGGCCGATACCTGGCCTACTGACCTGCTGCCGATGAGGGACAAACTCTTTGGACCCCTGGAGGGAGGGCCTTCAGCGCAGGGCAGCAGTTGTCAGGGCCTCAGGAGTTGCTGTCTGAGCATTCGACGAAGAAGAAGAATTCACTAGACGCTGCTGAGATCCAAACCCATGACTTCATGGACCCACACGGATTGAAGTGGAACAATGTTTACCACTTGGCTGTGGTGTCTGTCAGCCTCTTGTCTAAATCGGCTCTCTACAACGCTACATTAGCTGAATCCTCCATCTGTGTACGGCCCACTTTGTTCTTTAGTGTGTCCCAGCGGAACATGTTCCTTTTCTTTCGTGCTGTTCGTAACCATAACGCCACTGACCACAAAGGCATTAACAGCTGGCACCTCGTTCAGGACTAACACTGTCCATGGAGCAGAAAAACCTGTCAGCCAAGATGACCTCATATCCAGATGCTGGGGGACGGGACAGTCTGGTGGTTAGAGTGATGCGTACTGCGCTCGTGATCTGCTGACCCGGGCTCGAATCTCGTTCAAGAGGATTTTTCCTCTGGAGTTAACATCAGTGCCGACTCCACTTCCCCTAAAAGACCTTCGGATAAGACTATAAACCTAGGTCCCGTGTGCGAACGCACGCAGAACATCTTGCGCACACGTGAAAACCTGTTTCGCTTTTCGGAAGAGGAGGCCATTGTATGCTGGTGGGAGCGGATGACAAAACTGCATACACACAGGGTTACTGGATGTAGAAAAAGCACATGAATGCTTATTCCATTATCCTCGAAATAAAAGAATTATTTTTATAAAAAAAAAAATGCTGGTACCTCCAGACCAGGCAGAAAAAAACCCACCACGACCAGACCCCCAATCTGCTGCCACCGCTGACAGCTGGGGACTCGGCCAAGGTCTATGTGCAGCTACCGTCCAGACAAGACTCCTGCTGTCCACCTGCCCATCTTGCTGCTGGAAGAAGTAGGCTACTCAGGGGCAGACCTGGCTTTTGTGGGTAGACCAGGCAGTGACAGTCGGTCAGTCCTACACCCTGGACACTGGCGTTTCCTTCCATCATCATGTCACACAGTACAGTCATAGCTATCCCTGCTTTTCAACAGCCAAACATTCCATCACCCTGCCAAAGTGTATAACCTGTGTGTGTGTGTGTGTGTGTGTGTGTGTGAGTGTGTGTGTGTGTGTGTGTGTGTGTGTGTGCATTTAGACTTGTTAGAACTATTGCTTGCTATTGGTTGCATGACTGTGTAAGAATGAGTTGAGTGCAAACGCTTTGATTTGTCTGTGCAAGATACAGCGCTATATAAATTCCATTTATTAGTAGTAGTAGTAGCACTGTACAGTACAGTCCTGCAGACGCCAGGCAGCCAAGCAGCCATTCATCCCACAGGGCCAGCAATCAACCAGTTCAGTTCAGTTCCAAAGACTTTACCCATCCCATGAAGGGCAGCTACGACACTGACAGGCACATACATTGATGAGAACAATTATTATCACAATACGAAGAAAACATCTGATTGATATTTTTAAAGTAAAACATCCCAATATAGCTTCAAACCAAAGTTATGCACACACACACACGCGCGCGCGCACACACGCGCACGCACACAACAGTGTAGGGACACAATGCAGTAGAGACCTTAAACTAGAAAAGACATAATTATAGTTAAGAACTTAACATGCAAAGTATAGACATGAAAACAAATCACCCTAAATAAAAAACAACAACAAATACATACACTTAACTGCATAAGCTCACGCGTATGTGCATGCACACACCGCCACAACAGCAGTGCCACACTCCGTGGTCAACAACACAGACGCCAATTTGAACTGGGGTCATGGCAGGAACTGCAGCTACAGCAAAGTACGGCCAGTTGTAATGCGACCCAAGACACTGGGGTCCTCAGACACGGCCATTTTCGTTCAAATAAAAACTATACTGCATGGGGTCGGGACAGTTCAGTGGTCGGAGCACTCGCTTTTTCCCAACCAAGGTTAAGCAGCATCGGGCGTGGTTACCAGTTGGATGGGTGACCGTTGACTTCAGCACAGTCCCCCAGCTGTAAATGGGTACCTGCCCCTTTAGGGTCAACGAAGGTAAAGCAGCGAGAGAGAGGAGATGGGCGCCGCCCTCAATATGCTGCCCCTAGAGAAGTGAGGTCTCTGACGCCTCGCTCTCCTACGACCTCATAGGTTATGGGAACACCTTTACCTTACTGCACATACACCAAGTCGGGCGAAGGGCCCTGTAGGGCGGGACTGCAGCCCCCCTCCCCACTTCATGAGTGGTCATAGACCCAGGGGAAAGACCCTGTGGGGCCTGACCGGTCCGCACCTTGACAAAGTATATTGAGGATTTATCAACCCAGAGTAATGTATATAATTATTACTAGTCCTTCAGTAAAAGAGCCAATCCAGGCTGTATGCATAGTGCTAATATTACTGTAAAAGTATAATGATCAGTATGACGTAGCGCTTTTTGCATCACCATCATCATTACTATTATCATTAACTTTATGGGTTGATTTTTTGTTTTGCTTTTTTAAATTGAAACTACCATATTATTTTTGTCTGTCGAAAGATTGGTGTAACGTACATGACATAAGGAAAACAACCATTAGCTTTATTACTGTTAAATAAATAGAGGTATTCTCCCTTTGACCATACCAAGGCATATGTTACACTTTCTGAACGGCTAAAGCCAACCTGTCCTCTGTAAAATAATAATAAATAAAAATAAATAAACAAAGGGTGGGTGGGGGGAGGTGTTAATGGTTGTAATATAGTGAAAGGGGAGATGGAGAGGGCGATAGCTGTGATAAAATCAGTGTAAATTTATGACAGTAAGTTGTGTTGATGTCTGCATTTCTGATCTATGTAATTCCACAGTCGTTCCTGTCCACTGAGAGACACAGGACTGATCAGTACTGACGGTCTATCATCACACTGACCGTCTGTTTTGACGATACTTAGTTAACAGAATGGCTGTTAGCATATAAGGCCAGCTTTGTGGGTCCACTTCTTGCTAGGTATGTTCTTTTAAAGGCCAGTACACAGATTAAGTTTTAAAATCTTCATTTTTTTAAAGGCCAGTACAGATTTAGTTTTAAAATCTTCATTTTTTTAAAGGCCAGTACAGATTTAGTTTTAAAATCTTCATTTCTTTAAAGGCCAGTACAGATTTAGTTTTAAAATCCTCGTTTTTTAAGGCCAGTACAGATTTAGTTTTAAAATCTTCATTTTTTTAAAAGGCCAGTACAGATTTAGTGTTAAGGTTTACATATTAAGTTTAAAATAAATAGTTGTATTATACATATTTTATGTTTTCTCTTTTTCTGTCTCTTGAGACACATAACTTTGTTAGCATACTATTCCGTCTCTGTCTGTGTGTATAATTTGTGAGTGTCTAAATTTTTTCTAGTCTTTGAATGCATTTTTTTGGTTTGTTGTTGGGTTTTTAACATTTAAATAAAAGTGCATGGGTATTTATGCATTTTGATTAATGTCACAGGGATGTGTAGGTATTTATGTTTGTTTATTTTGGGGATGTGTTAACATAAAGAAAAGTGTGCATATTAGAAAGGTGTACATATTACAAAGTAAGATGGGTGCAAAGTTCATGGCATTTTTTCTTACACAAAACGACTTTGCACCTATCTTACTTTGTAATAAGCATATATCATATGTAATTGTGGGTTATAATAATGATGTTGTTTACTGAATGGGTTTATTTCATTTGTAGTTTTGGGTTTATTAGGTTTCATATTAAATGGCTTTGTTTCATTTCATAAGGTTGTGGGTTTATTCTGGCTGTATGTAGAATGGCTGTATTTCACATAGTTGTGGGTTTACTCTGGTTGTATGAAGAATGGCTTTATTTTACATGGTGGTGGGTTATTCTGGTTGTATGTAGAATGACTTTATTTCACATGGTGGTGGGTTTATTCTGGTTGTATATAGAATGGCTTTATTTCACATGGTGGTGGGTTTATTCTGGTTGTATTTAGAATGGCTTTATTTCACATGGTGGTGGGTTATTCTGGTTGTATATAGAATGGCTTTATTTCACATGGTTGTGGGCTATTCTGGTTGTATGTAGAATGGTTCTATTTCACATGGTTGTGGGTTTATTCTGGTTGTATATAGAATGGCTTTATTTCACATAGCTGTGGGTTTATTCTGGTTGTATGTAGAATGGCTTCATTTCACATGGTGGTGGGTTTATTCTGGTTGTATATAGAATGGCTTTATTTCACATGGTTGTGGGTTTATTCTGGTTGTATATAGGACGGCTTTATTTCACATGGTTGTGGGCTATTCTGGTTGTATGTAGAATGGCTTTATTTTATTTCACACGGTTGTGGGTTTATTCTGGTTGTATATAGAATGGCTTTATTACACATGGTTGTGGGTTTATTCTGGTTGTATGTAGAATGGCTTTATTTCACATGGTTGTGGGTTTATTCTGGTTGTATGTAGAATGGCTTCGTTTTATTTCACATGGTGGTGGGTTATTCTGGTTGTATGTAGAATGGCTTTATTTCACATGGTTGTGGGTTTATTCTGGTTGTATGTAGAATGGCTTTATTACACATGGTTGTGGGTTATTCTGGTTGTATGTAGAATGGTTTTATTTCACATGGTTTTGGGTTTATTATTATATACTGGATAGCTTTACTTTAGACATGGCGATGGGTCTTATTATGAAGGTTGTATTTTGGATGGCTTTAAATGTGTAGGTAGTTTATTAGGACAACTGTTTTGGATCACTTTATTTCACATGGGGTAGGGTTTATTTTGACAGTTGTTTTAGCTCGCTTTATTTCACACGAGAAAGTTGTTTTTATTACTACAGTTGGTTTAGTTTTATTTTACATGGAAAGGGGGCTTTTTATTTTTACAACAGTTGTTTTTGACGTTTTATTGCACACAAGGTGGTTCTATTAGTAGTATTTTTTAAAGATAGCTTTATTTCACATGTGGAGTTGGTTTTATTCCGACAGTCAATTTTGCTTGAATTCACATGAGAAGGTGGTTTTATTGTGACAGTTTTTTTAAGATGGATTTATTTTAAGATGTGAAGGTGGTTTTATTGTGACAGTTTTTTTAAGATGGATTTATTTTAAGATGTGAAGGTGGTTTCTTTATTACAGTCGTTTTAAGATGGCTTTATTTCACATGAGTAGGTGTTTTCAGTATTACCGTCGTTTTCATATGGCTTTATTTAACAGAAAAAAATGGTATTATGACAAGTTGTTTTAGATGGTTTTATTTCAACAGTTAATGTAGTTTTATTATGACAGTTGTGTTTTGGATGGTTTTATTTCACACGAGGTTTTATTATGAAGGCTGTTTTAGATGGCTTTATTGCACATGAGAAGGTGGTTTTATTATTACAGTTGCTTTAGGCGTTTTTATTTCACATGAGGTGGTTTATTTTGACGGTTGTTTCAAGAAGGCTTTTTTCACACAGGAAGGTGGCTTTATTTTGACAGTTTAAAAAAAACCGATGGCTTTATTACATATAAGAGGGTGGTATTATGACAGTTAAGATGGCTTTATTTCACATGAAGTGGTTTTATTACACTTAAGACGGTTTTATTTCATATGAGAATGTGGTTTTACTGCGAGTTTTTTATTTTGAAGATGGCTTTATTTCACACAAGTTGGCTTTACGAGTGTTTTTTTTTTTTAAGATGGCTTTATTTCACACAAGTTGGCTTTACGATTTTTTTTATTTTAAAGATGGCTTTATTTCACACGAGTTGGCTTTACGAGTTTTTTTTATTTTTTAAAAGATGGCTTTATTTCACATGAGCATGTGGTTTTGACTTTTTTTTTTTTAGATGGCTTTATTTCACATGAGAAGGTAGCTTTATTATGACAGTTTTGTTTTGATGGTTTTATTTCACATGAGGTGGTTTTTACTTCCGAGTTGTTTTAAACAATTTCATTTGACATGTGGTTTTATTACACCAGCTGTTTTAGACGATTGTATTTCTCATGAGGTCGTTTTATCATCAAGTTTGGTTGGGATTTTTTTTTTTAAATGGCTTTATTTCACATGTGGAGGCGTTTTTATTTTGACACTTGTTTAAGATGGCTTTATTTTACATGAGGTGGTTTATAAAAAATGTTTATTGCGACAAGTCGTTTTCGATGGCATTATTTCTCATGAGAAGGTTATTGTATTACAAGTCGTTTTAGACCGTTATATTTGACATAAGAATTTATTACATCTGCATTTTAGATGGTTTGACATGAGAAGATAATTTATTATGACAAATTTATTTTGGATGGCTGTAATTTACGTGTTTGTTAATTATGACATTTATACGTTAGATGGTTGTATTTTACATGTAATAGTGGGTTGTCTTGCCAGTTTTATTTAATTTTTATACAAAGGTAGTTTTAATAACCGGTAGTTTTAATATTTCATGTGGAGGCCATTTGATTACAATAGCCCTCTTTTGGCTTTATTTCACAGGTAGGGGTGGGTTTATTACAGTGGTATTTTAAATGGCTTTATTCCACATGTAGAAGTGGGTTTATTATGGTGGCTATATTATTTCACATGTCGAGGTGGGTTTATTAGTCGTATTTTAGATGGCTTTTTTTCCTACGCGTGGAGGGGGGTTTATTACAGTGGTTGTAAGGTAGATGGCTTTATTTCACATGGGTTTATTCGTAGTAATTTAGATGGGTTTATTCCACATGTAGGGGTGGGTTTATTACTACAGTTGTACGCTGGATGGCTTTTGTTATTTTTAAAAGCAAGTTTTATTCTCCGATTTCGAGGTCAAAGGCATTAGGTTTTGTAAAATCGTTTCCCACCTGCCTACTCCTTCAAATGGTGAACAGGTTTTAAAACATGATGTTCTGCATGTGTTCACACACAGGACATCGGTTTATAGTCTCATCTGAAAGACTTATTTCACACGAGCTGTGGGTTTATTATGCCAGTTACATTTCAGAACGCTTCAGTTCACATGCAGTTGTAGGTTTCATAGGATCTCTTTATTTGACAGAGTTGGGTTTATTAGGACAGTTGCATTTTTGGTGGCTTTATTTTGCACCATGTGCGGTTTTGTTGTTGCGACAATTGTATGGGTATACATTACACGTGGGTGGGTTCATCATGATGCCATCATTTTTAAACCATTTATTTCAACCTGCACCGGTTGTTGTAGGGTTTATTCTTTTTTTTTAAACCTTAGAAATTTTGTTCCTCAGCTCCATTCACACATGGCGAGATTGTTGTGCTTGCAATTGCCTTTGTCTACCAGCTACAGGGATTATGTCTGAACAGGACACCGGCATTTTTACTTTTTGTCATTCATTCTTACCAGCATGCAGTGGTCTACTATTCTGAAAGAACTGGTTTATACGTGTGTGCAAGACGTTGTATCCGCACACAGGGCCTCGGTTTATAGTCTCATCCGGAGTATTGGGGAAGTGGAGTTGGTGCTGATGTAACTCCAGGTGAAAGTTCCCCCTGAAGTATTCTCAGTGGTAGCTTGAACTCACGCTGTCAAACCACGAGCACAATGCTCTAGCCACTGTGCTATCCCATCCCTGTGGGGTCCCTCATCACGTCTGTATTGGAACAGCTTTATTTCACATGTGAATATGGATTCATCATGACAGCTATACCTTCGATATCGGTTTCACATGCGGATGTGGGTTTATTATGCTGGTTGTATGGTGGCCCAATTACAATGGTTGCATTTTCGATAGCTTTTATTTCACATTGGGGGTGGTTTCATTACAAGGGCTGTAGTTCGGTTCTACATTTGAAGATGGGTTTATTATGACAGTTGCATTTTGAATAGCATTCTTACTCATGGCTGAGGGGTTCATTTCACATGCGTTGAGGGGGTTGGGGGGGGGGATGTCGACAGTTGGATTTTGTGAATGTTTTTTTTTTTAACGGTTGCATCTTATTTCACATATGGTTACAAGGTATAGGTGGGTCTATGATGATTGTATTGTAGATGGATTTATTTCACTCATGGTTATGGGGTTTATAACGACAGATGGATATGGAAGTCCTTTGTTCCACAGGTGGAGGGAGGTGTATTATGATGGTCGTTTTAGATGGCTTTATTTGACATGTGGAGGTAGAGTTTATTGACGTGGTTTTTTTTAAAGACGGCTTTATTTTACATGTAGAAGTGGGTTGGGTTTAAACATTTTTTTTTTACTACGGTTGTATTTTAGACGACTTTTTCACACGTGGAGGGGGTTATTATGCAATTGTATTTTAGATTATTATTTCGTATGTCGAGGTGGGTTTTTCGACGATTGTTTCAGATGGCTTTATTTTGCATCTGGAGGAGGCTTTATTGTAACATTGGATGGCTTTCTTTTTAACATGAGGAGGATTTATTTTGACAGTTGTATTTTGCATCACTTAATTTCACTGCAGATGTGGGGTTATTTTTATTAGCGCGGTTGCATTCTAGATGGCTTTATTTTACATGTAAAGGTAGATGCATTAAGACGGTTATTTTGGTAAGAGTGATGGGTGTAATGTAGCATTTCAAATTAGATTTCAGCAGGTGAGGAGAGAAGGGGCGCAGCGATGTTTTACGACTGTACTGCTGTATGAGATAGTCTTCCTTCAGCCCAGACATATCAGTGAATGAACATACCACACATATCAAAGCATACACACACACACACTCATAAAAAAGCCAGAAACACAGGCATGCAGGAACCCCCTCCCCAGCCAATCTGGAAACCAACATTTTACAGCCATTTTTGAAACAAGGGCTGGGGGAGAGGGACTCGTGTAATGGGGCTGCGGTAAAGACGTCTTTATTCAAGCTGCTGCAAAAGGGGGTAGATGGGCGATGGCTGCACTCATTTTGGGATCTTTATTTGACAAGTGGTGTTCCCTATGATGCAGTATCTTAGAGCACTGAAAAAGAAACAGGGGGAGGGGGGAGGTTGGAAATGCAGCAGAATTTTTGGATGGCTTTACTTCCATACTGACACCTGAAGGCCATCGTAAGAGTGATTTGATAGTGCACTAGTTTGGATGTCTTGTTTTTCTGGATTGGTGGAGGGAAAGAGGTAAATGGTGGTTTATTTATTTTTGGCTATATAAATTCCACCGATTATTTTGGATGTTGTAAATTCCACTGATTATTTTGGATGCTGTTAATTATCAGGGAAAAAGATTGAAAGATTGGGGGGGGGGGATAGAAATAGTTATAATGCTGGAGCAAGTCTTCAATTTCACTTTCAGGGACAAAGCCAGCCGACAACCAGGGACACTTGACTAATTTTCCACGACACTTAAGCAACTCATGAGCATGGGCAGGAGAGGTAGTGATGATTGCAAAGGAGCAGTACTTCACTACCCACTTCATTAATCCCCCTCCAACCCCACCGCAACTACAGCCCTAAACTTCAGCCATCAAATATACTAATTTACTAATCCCCCCCAACATTCTTGTGTCACCTCTAGATTATTTCTATCAGTTATATGCGTGTCAGTATTGTAACTACCCTTCATGGGATGACTGAAGTAGTCCTGGCTTGACTTCATCATTCTGAAACTATAGTCCTCCCAAAATACTACTTCATTTATACACAACTACCAATGAAACCGAGGCCACCCCCCACAAAAAAAAATTCACGTGTAGAAAACAGGTATGCCTACCTTGAATTTTTACCTTCAGAGACGAGCCACTGACAATCAGGGACACTGAAATTCTCCACAGTGCTCACACTACAGCCATGTGAAATGTTATCATTCCCCACTTATCATACTACAGCCATGTGAAGTATTATTTCGCTACTCGCCAGAGCAAAAACTACAGCCTTGTAAAATTTATTATTCCCCAGTGCTCAAACTACAGCCAGGTTTAATATTATTATTCCCCAGTGTTGACACTACAGTCATGTGAATTGTTATTATTATTCTCCAATGCTCAAACTATATCCATGTGAAGTCTTACTTCACTATTCCCCGGTGCTCACAATACAGCCAACCCAGGGCCTGGTTTGATGAAAGCCTGGCTGCATCACTGTCGATGGACACAGCGCTTGTTGGCAGAAAGTTGCCACCTGCCAGACTACTGAAATGTGTGTTCAATGTGTGAGGACCATCGACAGAAGACTACAAAATGTGTCATCTGCACAGCTGCAGTTTTAAACATCAATCTCAGGCTGCAGGTCACTTTCCATGAGTTCTTTTTCAAGGTAAAAATGCCTTCCCTGCAGTAGAAAACAGGAAGGGGGGGGGGAGAAGTAATCTGAACTGTGCAGTAATACCATTACTTGTCTGTAAAATGGAACTCCATCCTGCTGAAGTTCTTATTCATTCAGAGTGTTTTTCATTTTGAAGAGTATCAGCCACAAAGGACTGCTCATATACACAGTAACATACTTTGTTTCAGCCTTTTTTAACATTTATTATCTCTTGTTATTGTGAGGAATGTTGTCATCAGTTGTGTATGTAGTATAGAGGGAAGGGCATCACTGTGATCATTAGTTCTTTGAACGTGATTTCATTGAAAAAAGACAGCATGGATGATTGCAGTAATATGTCTGTGATTGTCTTTCATCAAACCAGGCCCAAAATGTTACTTGGTTACCATCACTACCCCCTGCCACTGAATCTCAAGCTACCCAAAATACTGCATTATGCATACCTACCACCGAAACTTAAGGTGTTCAAAGTACTTCTTCATTACACATACTAGCCACTGAAACTCGAGCCATCCAAAATACTTCTTCATTAATCTTACCCCCCAGTGCAAAAACTAAAGCCATCCAAAATACTCATTCCTATCATTTCCACCCCCTCCCCCAACTCTGATGACGACTTAGTCGGTGCCCTGTTGTAGCACCTTCCCATCTGGGTGTGAGACAGTCTTGTGCCGCTGCCTCTTTCTTCATGGTCACAATCTGCACACATTGACACACATCGGTTACCACACAACACAGTATCATTATCGAGATCCTCAAGTAACACAGTACCATCAGTGAAATATCAGTCGCCAAGTAACACCAGCAGGCATGCTTTAGAGTCAAGTTTCATTTTCTGGAATAAAGCTACTGAAAATCACCGGATACTTTTCACTGATCTAATTAAAAACGAAAGCATAGGTCTAGGCGTAGAATAACTTGCATCATCACATGCTTTCCTTTTCGGCGCCATCTTTTCAGACCACGAACAATCACTGATGCACATTATCCCTATCACCCCAATATGAGATATCTTCATACATACTACGTCAGCAACTGTGTGCATGTGTAGAGCAGCTGAGGCAGTTACAAAGCGCTCACTGCAATAAGCCTCCAAATGTACTTTGATAACAGGGATTTCAACTTTTCATGATGCACATAAAAAAAATCAGATTTCTAGGACACATGGTCAACAGTGACACTTCTCTGTAACAAATACACAACAGTAAGCATGACTGCATCGGTGACCAACACCAGACACCATGTAACACGGCACACAGTCAACAGTACCAGGGACACACAGTGGCAGAAAAATCCTTCATACCATAAGTACTACGCTATATAATGCAGTTCAATACAGTGCAGGAGGACGTATAGCTTAGTGTTTAGCTTAGTGGTTAGAGTACTGAGCTTGCAATCTGATGGCGCAGGCCTGTTCAAGGGATGGATTATTCCCCTGAGTTAACATTAGTGCCAACTCCACTCCTCCAAAAGGACGCTGGATGAGACTGCAAACAAAGGTCCACTTTAAAATACAAGCTGAACATCTTGCGCGCACATGAAAAACCTGTTCCGCTTTTCAGAAGACTAGGCTATTGCTTGCCAGCAGGAACGGATAAAAACAACCAACCCCCAACCCAACCCTGCATGGACACTGGCGTTGTATTTAGACATTATTCCTGAAGCCTGAATGTGGCTGTCTTGATAGTGGGCAAACACTTGCAGCCACAAGATCTCACAATGGTGAACCCTGGAGCTCTACCTGAGGAAACCAACCCCCCCCCCAAAAAAAAAAAAAAATGCAAAAGAAATTTCAAAAGCAAGAGAGAGAGAACTAGGCAGTTTTATTGGCATTTTATAGCTATTCAAGGGGGATGACTGATTTCACAGGACAGGAACACACCGAATAAGCGCCAAATCAAAATAATAACTCAAAAGATAATAATATCTACCATTTCTCACAACCTAGTTGGGCCATATATTTCTGCATCCATACGACCAGGTTGATAAATATAGGACCTCAATATAAAGTAGCATGATTTCAACTAAACCAGTGTAATTATCCTGCTAACTGTTTTTAAAGCAAATCGATCATGAATTTCAAATGCACTTTTCAGATATAACAAAAAATATCATCGTTATTTGTCCAATGCAGTTTCTAAATCATCGTTCTTTTCTAATGGCAGTTACTTCTGCAGTATATATCCCTATGTTACAATGTCCTCCTTATTTGTCAACAGCACTGGAAGGATATCAAGTTTCTTTTTCACAGTAATATTATGTTCTTAAAGATAAAAATAAGGACAGTGATTTTTTAAAAACAATTTTACAGCACAATTTACATACATTACTGATGTTGTCACCAGCACTACACCATTTTTATAATTACCAGAATTTATCGCCTTAAAGTCCAAGAGTTCATGATTGTTACCTTGCCAGAAAGAGTCTCTGCCATTTATTTGACATTATTGAGTACATTTTTTTGGTTTGCAAAAATACATTTTTCGGGGTTAAGAAAAACATTTTTGGAAAACAAATGCATGGTATTTTTCACATTTCCTCCCAAAGGGTAAGCTGTTTTTGCTTCAGTGAACTGATAGGGACATATTCTTTAGCTAAGCAAGGTGCTTCAGAAGATGCCTGCACAATAATAAGGAACTCTAGTACAGGCCTAATATACTTTGTCATCATTTGAAAGTGATTGTATTCTTGCAAAATCTGTGTGCTCAACATTTTGTACAGCTCCTTTGAAAAATCTTTTTCGTTCCCCCATGACATTTTAAAATGATAATTCAAAAACTGTGCCTGAACACTTGGCACTAAGTATTCAAAAAAAATGTCACATGTGCTTGTTCTGGTATTACTTCAGTTCACCACATAATTGAACGCCCGGTGCTCAATAGTTTATAAAGAAAAAAGAGTGGACTTAAATGAGAAACATGGCAATATTCAAGGTGTTCTGTATTATTTAACAGCAGCTGCTGGAATCATTTTCCAGCCGGTGTAGGAAAGTCACTACAGAATCAATCTTTCGGACATACTTCACCCCTTTTTTTCCACCATTCATTCTCTGCCCCATTCTTTACATTTATATTTGTGTAGGTCTGAATAAAAGTATAAATTACCTTGCAGTGAAATGGACATTAAACCATTGAGCATAAAAAGAACTGATAAAGCAATGTAATAGTTCTGAAAGAAATGTGGTTTCCCTGCCAACTGCCGACTAATGCAAACAATACCAATCACAACGGTCTTCACACTGTCTATCATACAGTTCGTCTCTCACCCTGATGTTGTTGCAGCACTGTGAGATTAATATGCCGCATGTATGTAGATTTCTTTTTGGTACTGTCACAAGTTTGTGTTATTGCGTATATCCTCCCTATTCAGAGCCACGGCACTGCTATGGTGCTGGACAGAGAACAAGCTGCAGCAATAAAAAGCTTTAATTTAATGCAATCAGCGATAGTATCCTCCCCCTGACGCTAACACCAAACGTCATGTTCTCAACACCTACAGGTCTACCCACCAACACTGATGGCAAAACCGAACAGTTTTATGATGATCTTCCAATGTCAGAGACAGGACCATTTGAAAGGGAACCAGAGGCCGCTGTCAAGATTCAATCTCACTTCTTCATGGACCCTGAGAACTGAAGTTTTAATGGTCTTGAACAACTGGCTTCAAATCTTTGTCAGCTAGGTGACAACAGCAACTTTCAAAAGTGTTATGTGGGTGATATCAAAAGGGGGATTTAGTGTAAGAAAGCACAGTCATGAAATAACAGTCTTTAAAGTCATAAATGTGTTGAAAGCCTAGGTTACACGTGTGCATGAACAGACATAGTCACACATGCACTCACACCTACACAGGGCTGGCTATGGCGCTCCAGAACAGCCGTGAAGTCTTTTCTGTCCTGGTGCACCAACCCTGGAAACAACACAAAACTGACATGAACCCCTTGCCTTTGACAATATAATTATGCAACTCCCCCTACCCAAGCACACACACACCCACACCAATGATAATAATAATAAAGCAAGCGCTTGCACTCAACTCATTCTTATACAGTCATGCAACCAATAGCAAGTAATAGTTTTAACAAGTCCATAATTATGTACACACACACAAAGGTAATAATGGTTTTAGTTATAATTTGATCATATCACTTGCTATTTTCTTAAACTATTCTCGATCTTTTCTTTTCAAAAAATGTTTATTTTAAGCAATTATGATAGATGGTGAAGGAGAGGCAAGGGTGCGGAGTGGGGAGGAGGGAGGGGGTGGGAGAGAGCTGGAAGGAGCGGGAGGTATATTTGACAGCAGGATAATTTCTCTGTGTGTTTTACCAGAAAAACTGTTTCCCTCCTTGCGTATGTTTTCTTTAAAAAAATCACATTTTTTTTATGATGTACTATACTGGAAGACTGTCTAGGCCTTTCATGTTGTTTCAGTTATAATATGATCTTCTTCAAGGGTTGTAAAACCTACCTTTACTTTTTAGTAATCAGGACAGGTGGTGGAAGGTTGGAGTGAGGGAAACGGTGGGAGGTGGGGGGTAGGGAGATATGGGCAAAAAGGGGAGAGGAGGGTGAGAGAGATATCCGGGAGAACTTGACCAGATCTCAGTGGTGGCTTATATTTTACGTGTGTGGTGTGTGTGTGTGTTTGTGTCAGGGGGGGGGGGGGGGGTCTAATGATGTTAAAAGAATCATTCATCTCTTTCTCCCTTCTTGAGATGCACTATGCACACAGGACACTTGTACACATACACTTAACATTGCGACATATACAGAAGCCACACACACACACTCACACGATTACTTACCTATGCAAAAGTCCCAACTGCCATCATCCGAAGTCCTCAGTAATCTCCACACACCACACTGGAACACACTGAATGGAACATGTATAACCACATGTCAACAGTAATGTTTGCAACGTTAACCCCTACCTACTGGCCTATCCTCTCCGATTCTCATATATACATTTTCTTCATTTCCTTTCCCCCCCCCCCCTCTCCCCCGATCTCTCTTCCTTCTCCCCTCCCCTGAACTCCCTCTTTCCTAGTCCCCTATGCTTCACCACAAAATCAGCCTTTCTCATGTTTTCACCTCTTTAGTGCGTCCATCATTTCAAGCAAAAACATCTTTTTTTTTTTCCTCGGATGAAACTTCATTTACTACTATATAGACCCCTGTAGATTTTTTTTTTGGACTACAGCGATACAGCATAATTATATTATGGACTAGCCCTACTTTTTTTTTTGTCTTCGTTTCTCCTTGGCTAGAGCTGTGAAGTTCACCAATGGTGAGATTTTTATGTATGAGATTGTTTACCCACCATTTAGTTGAAGCATCTGTAATCCAACTTAGGGATGATGTCTAAACACGACACCAGGGTGCAAGCATTTTAAACATTTTGTCATCCATTCCTACCAGCATGCGATGCCCAGTTCTACAAAAAGGTGGGATGTGTTTTAATGTGTGTGCCAGATGGTCTGTGTGGAAACGTACACAGGACTTCAGTTTATAGTCTCATTTACAGGATTTTGGGAGAGTGGAGTCAGTACTCATGTTATCTCCAGAGAAGGAAAATCCCCTTGAACGGGCATCCTGGTGGTGGCTTGAATCTGGACTGCCACATCATAAGCTCAATGCTCCAACCGTCAGGCTATCCCACTTCCCACGTATGGAATATTTTTACATGCTATGACAGCCTCTGGAGAAAACTGTTCAAAGTTCACGTCCTTGAAATAGACTGGTGAACATATCCACTCATAAACTCCTCCCCCCCTCTACCTCCCACCTACACAACCCACTTTACATCCTCCACTTTAAACTCCCCTATAATGTCTCATACAGCAGTGTGACTAACAGACATCTCTGCATCAACACACAGTCAACACCAAATGACGTCTGTATAATTATCAACATACTGATTGACGCCTATGCACCAATTTAAAACTATAAAAATGCTTAACACAGTAAAATCCTTGCGTCTGCTCACTCACTGGACACATGTCAATATCAACAGCCCCAAAGTGGACAGGGCTCCCTACCGCAGTGCAGGAAAAGAGCCAAACTCATGGAACTGCCATGTTGACACCAATCCTCTGGTATGGTATGTCAAAACCATGTCCCCCACAAAGCCATGTGTCACAGGAACAGTGAGTGCAGAGGATGCTACACTACAAGGAGATAGCTTTTATTCACAGAGAGAAGCAGCGAGCTACACTACAGTGGTATGTATGGCCAACAGAACTGGGGGCTGACTGTAAATGGTAAAGAATGCATCAGGGGCAAATCTGCCCGTCCACAATACAAGCTCTGGTCAGGGAAAGTCACTCATGGAAGGATATATTACCCCCCCCCCTCAAACAAGTATTCTCGCGATGCTTTGGTTCATGTTGTCCACATTTGGTCACCGCCATATCTGAAACAAGACACCACATAATTCATGTTAAAGTCAAATCTGGACACAACTATCACCAGTTTATCATCATACCTCACACCCTTTCTCTCCTGAACTCTACTGTGTACTGCTCAACATAAACCTGTTCACCTAGTCACCTGTCGGCAACATCTTTCATGATAGTAGCCACTGATGCATGCCCCATCCCCTTGTGCTTTCCAATCTTTCAGCAGACTTCATCTTTCAGCAATTCTGTCCACTTGACTATGTTTTCTAAATAAGAAGTTGGCAGTCATCATTATCATATCTTGACCTCCATCTTACCATGGGTCATGGTCTTTAATACATGAGAGCTTTGATGTTTCATGGCATGTCCAAAATATTTCCTTTTCCTAACCAGGTCTAAAAGTTCAAGTTATTTGTTCAGTTGTTCCAAAATGCTTGGTTTGCTCATCTTTCAGTCCAGCTTGTTCTTAGCAGTCTTCTGTAGAAGCACGTCTCTTCACTTTTTATTCTGTTTCTATCTGCAGCTTTGGGAGTCCACCCTTCACTTCCAAATAAAACGCTGGGTCAAATAAGTGTTCGCGTTTTAAATGTGATCTCATTTCATAAATGTTTGTCTTTTAAAATGTGGATCAGTTGTTCAGTTCACTTGTCGCCATCGCTGCCGCCGTCGTCGGGAGGAGCTCAACAAAGAGCCATCAGGGTTTGCCATTTTTCTCTGTCTGTACCGAGTTCTCAAGTTCCCTGTAACCCTCAAAGACCTCTGATCTCAGTGATGTTGGAAATGTAGACTATTCTCCCTGGTGTTGGCAGGACGTAACATTCTTTGTTTGGCTCGAGCAGTTCTTGCATTATTGCATTTGGTTCATGTGGCATCAGCTGATTTGTATGACCCAAGCTGTACGCAGTGGCGCCAAGGCCCACGAAGCAAACAGAATTGCAACAGCTGAGCAACGCAGGCAAGACAGGAAAGATAGAGCCTCCAAGTCTCCAAAAGCAGCCACTATACCCTGTCCATACTGCTCAAGAACTTTTCAAGCACGGATTGGCCAAATAAGTCATCTTCGCACCCACAGAAATGGACCCTCGCAATCCCAGGATGAATAGATGGTCATCATCGATCCCGATGGACGAAGAAGAGAAGAGAATGACCCAAGGTATTTCAAATTTTTAACAACTTCGAGGGGTTTTCCTTCATTGTATGCTGCCATGTATGGATTCACCAATATACATGACCTTCAGTTGTGACGGGTGACATGACCAACCATCCCAGCTTCCTCCTCTTCACGACAATCAGAGGGGTTCCTGTGGCCCAGCTTTTAAAACTCATGATTATCTCTAGCCACACTGATTCGTTGGTTATGTGATCCTGCCAGGTACTGTAGAGAGGCCTGATATATGATTTCGTTAATTCAGTCTCCTAAACCCCAAAGAGAATGGGCTCAGCCTCAAGGATAGCTGGTCCACATGTCTTCTGGGCTTTTCCTTTCAACCTACCATCGAGGATGAAATGCCACAAGCTTTCCTTCTGCTGGTGTAGTCCTCAGGGGCGCACACACACACACACACACACACACACACACACAAAACATCCTACTGAGTCAAGAAGTAGTCACTATTGATTTTGTCTCTATTTTTGTTTGTTTTATTTGTATAGTCCTATTGCACAAAGAAATGAGCACTATGGATATATGTATCTCTCTCCTTTTGGTTTTGAGTTTTGCTTCAAATACCCCCACTGCATCAGGAAACTAGTGGTATGGATTTTCTCTTCCTTTGGTTTTGGCTTTTTTCTAATACTTCTATCATACCAACAACAATAAACAACCCCAAAAAGGCAGCATTGATTATGTTCCCTGTTATTTCCTTGCTTTTGTTTAGACTTTAATACCCCTATTGCATCAAAAAAAAAAAAGGATGGTTCCTTTTCTTTTGTTTTTAATACCCCTAGCGCAGAAAGCATTTATCTCCCTTTGACTTCTTGTTTTGCTTTTGATATCTCTATCCCATCAAGAAATGGACACTGTGGATTAAAAAATAATCTTCCTTATGTTTGACCTTTTCACAATGCATCAAGAAATGCACATGATGGTGTATTTTCTAAATAAATAAAAACAGATTTTGGGGGTCTTTTTCTGCTTTGTTTTTTCTTATTTTTTCACCTTCTCCATAAACAGAGATTTATTATGTTCACTATTCCTTTTTTTCTTTCAATATCTGTTTTCTCTTTTTTTCCAAAAATATATATATACCCCTGTTCTTTATTCCAGACAGAGTCTGGACACACTGTTTCAACACCAAGAAAAATTACCAGAAAAGCCGAGTACAGAGCTCGACCATTCCTGACAAAGATCTGAGAAGTACTGGACACTATGCATGAGCTCTTGCTCTTGAACAGAGCGAGCAAATAGTCATAAAGTACCATTGATGAAAACTTAAATGACTAATTAAAGAAAGAAAATTAAGATATTTAGCCCCTGCGCTACAAAACCAAGAGACTTACCCTCTGCGTACTATCTTTCAAGGAAAGGATGAAGCAAAAAGAAAAGGAGGTAGATCTCCAGTTTTCTTTCATTAGCTCCATCACCAAATCCAAGTGCATGAGAATCTATGAAGTCAGCAGGGCCAGCAAAGACCAGAAGAGAATGGAGAAAGATAAACCCTGTTGGTGTCACTGACTGCAGCAGCCAACGCAACACCTGGTGATTCCAACAGGTGAACCACTGACAAGCCATGATGAATAGGATGACCTCAACATTCACAGAGAACTGACAAGCCATGATGAACGGTGAACTAAACATTCACATAGAACAACTGACAAGCCATGATAAATAGAGTGAACTAAACATTCATAGAGTCCCACTGACCAGCCATCATAAATAGAGTAACCTTAACATTAACAGAGAACCACTGACCTATGTAGATAAAGAATGACTTAAACATTCACAGACAGCCACTGACCTATGTAGAACATAATGACCTTAATATTCACAGAGAACCACTGACATGCCATGTAGAATAGAATGACCTCCAGATTCACAGAGTATCACAGACATACTGTGTATAGGAGAATGACCTCAACATTTACAGAGAACCACTGGCATGCTATATAGAACAGAATTACCCCAACATTCACAGAGAACCACCGACCTATGTAGAATAGAATGCAACATTGTGACCTATGTAGAACAGAACAACCTCAATATTCACAGAGAACCACTGACCTATGTAGAACAGAACAACCTCAACATTCACAGAGAACCACTGACCTATGTAGAACAGAACAACCTCAATATTCACAGAGACCCACTGACCAATGTAGAACAGAACAACCTCAACATTCACAGAGAACCACTGACCTATGTAGAACAGAACCTCAATATTCACAGAGATCCACTGACCAATGTAGAACAGAACAACCTCAACATTCACAGAGAACCACTGACCAATGTAGAACAGAACAACCTCAATATTCACAGAGAACAACTGACCTATGTAGAACAGAATGGCCTCGACATTCACAGAGAACCACTGACCTATGTAGAATTGAATGACCTCGACATTCACAGAGAACAAGTGACCTATGTAGAACCAAACAACCTCAACATTCACAGAGAACCACTGACCTATGTAGAACCAAACAACCTCAACATTCACAGAGAACCACTGACCTATGTAGAACAGAATGACCTCAACATTCACAGAGAACCACTGACCTATGTAGAACCAAACAACCTCAACATTCACAGAGAACCACTGACCTATGTAGAACAGAATGACCTCAACATTCACAGAGAACCACTGACCTATGTAGAACCAAACAACCTCGACATTCACAGAGAACCACCAACCTATGTAGAACAGAATGACCTCGACATTCACAGATACCCACTGACCTATGTAGAACCAAACAACCTCAACATTCACAGAGAACCACTGACCTATGTAGAACAGAATGACCTCAACATTCACAGATACCCACTGACCTATGTAGAACCAAACAACCTCGACATTCACAGAGAACCACCAACCTATGTAGAACAGAATGACCTCGACATTCACAGATACCCACTGACCTATGTAGAACCAAACAACCTCAACATTCACAGAGAACCACCAACCTATGTAGAACAGAATGACCTCGACATTCACAGATACCCACTGACCTATGTAGAACCAAACAACCTCAACATTCACAGAGAACCACTGACCTATGTAGAACAGAATGACCTCAACATTCACAGATACCCACTGACCTATGTAGAACCAAACAACCTCAACATTCACAGAGAACCACTGATATGCTATGTAGAATAGAATGACCTAAACATTCACAGAACCACTGACCTATGTAGAACAGAATGACCTCAACATTCACACAGAATCAATGACCTATGTAGAGCAGATTGACCTCAATATTCACTGAGAACCACTGACCAATGTAGAACAGAATGACCTCAACATTCACACAGAATCAATGACCTATGTAGAGCAGATTGGCCTCAATATTCACACAGAATCAATGACCTATGTAGAGCAGATTGACCTCAACATTCACACAGAATCAATGACCTATGTAGAGCAGATTGACCTCAACATTCACACAGAATCAATGACCTATGTAGAACAGATTGACCTCAACATTCACTGAGAACCACTGACCTATGTAGAGCAGATTGACCTCAACATTCACACAGAACCACTGACCTATGTAGAACAGAATGACCTCAACATTCACACAGAATCAATGACCTATGTAGAGCAGATTGACCTCAACATTCACTGAGAACCACTGACCTATGTAGAATAGAATGACCTCAACATTCACAGATAACCACTGACCTATGTAGAATAGAATGACCTCAACATTCACACAGAACCACTGACCTATGTAGAGCAGATTGACCTCAATATTCACTGAGAACCACTGACCAATGTCACGACACACAGCTGTTTGGGAATAAAATTTGCACTCCCTACACCAATCTCACACCCACCAACACCTGATGCATTCAAATGCAACTTAAATACACACAATTACATATTAAAGTTTTTTTAGTACCCTCCTCCCCCAAACAACCCATATTAATCTAAAGTGAGAACTATCTTTTTTTTAATTCCTCAGCAAGAGCTCTGAGGTTCACCAATGGGGATATTTTGCGTATGTGACTGTTTTTGCCCAGCATGAAGGTAGCCGCATTCTGACTCTGGGGGAAAAATGACTGAGGTCACACACACACAAACACACTTACACCTACTAAACCCAATCTGCTTAAAACAAAAATTATATGTCTGTCTACCTACCTACCTACCTACCTACCTACCTACCTACCTACCTACCTATCTATCTATCTATCTATCTATCTATGCATCATCATTCACTTCAAGTGTGCTGATCACAACACACACCAAGCTCCTCGTAAATGTAATGCGTAACCAGACTGTTTTCATCCCACACACCGTTCCCCGGTACAGATGCTGCAGAATGCCAGTTCCTCTGATCAAGGATTCCCCAACCACCAGAAAGAAACAATGTCGTGCCCCTCTTCCTTCAGTACCCCACAAATGGGAGTCTCCAGCGCTTTGACAACCTGACCTGTCAGAATAAATAGTATCCCCACCTTCTGGAAATTGTGTGCTTAGAAACTCTCTTTTCTATCCCTTTCTTTGTGTCTGCCTTGTTGCTTTCCTTCCTGTCACTTCTTCCCTGTATATTTTCTGCCTTCTTGGTCATTTCTTCTACCTTTCTTTCCAGAAAGATTTGAAAAGATAATTCTCTCCTTGGCTGAAGTCTGATGTGCTGGGCCCGACTTGTCAGGCGCTTAACAGCAGCGCAAATCATTTCTGCTCATGTGACGGGCAGCAATATTTGCTGCCTGAGGGTTTGTTGGAAAAGGCAAAGTGTCTGTAATCTACAGAGCTCCACAAACTTAACATTACTATGTGAAGGCTACCTGAATCCAGTACATTCTGAATACCGCATACTCTGTACTCTTGAGAGGAATCACAGTCTGACAGATACTGCAGCTACACTTATTGGACAGCATTTTTCTGTCCGTTTTCCTTTTTGCACTAAAGTAAAACTCTCTTAAATGTCTTCTGTCCATAGCATAGCTGATCTTCACAAATTTTACAATTTTCAAAATGTGTTAACAATAGTAATCAATGCGTAATGCAATGTTTCCAGCATGATTGAACTATTGTGAAGACACCCTATCAAGGGCAAACAATGCACGTACACATTCAGGAAAAAAATCGTGGAACGGTACTGTGGTAATGATGCCCTCCCTTGGGATAGGAGGCTGATTGTCAAAAAGAAAAATCTATGGTACTGAGGTGGGATACAACAGCTAAGTACTCTGACAACCATAATAATAACAATAATCACAATAATAATCATCATCATTACTATTGTTATTATCATTAGGTACTGGTAATAATAATAATTATTATTATTCAATAACCATCATTATTATGATGATGAAAATGATGATATTATAGGTAGTAGTATAAGTATTGATACTAATATCATCACACTTTTTCTTATAATTATTATCATTAATGCCATGGCAGTCTATTGCCATACACAAAACAAGCCACCATTTTCTTGATGTAGATGGTGCCTTTTCATCTCTAATTCCTCTTTGGGGCATCCCCCCCAAAAAAAAAAAACCCCAAAAACAAACAAACCGTAACTGGTAAGTTTTTATACCAGTACCAAGAAACAAAAAAATTATGTGTACTTATATTACAAAAATGCAAAACTTGATTAAAAAATTGTAAAAAAAAAAAATCTCTCCACACGATTAAACCAAATAAAATGAATAATACCCCCAAACTTGCTTTAAAAAAAAAGAAAAGAAAGAGCAAACTCACACACCAAGCGTAAACACATTGACACAGTATTCTACAATATCTTAGAAGCTGAACATTATGCCGACAATAACAGTTATAACCATCAGCATAGTAACACAACACCCCACTACAACAGCAACATCATTACAATCAACACGACGACATAATATTCCAGAACTGTAAATACATGTCAATGATGTGCCATCTCACATGCCCCTGGGTGGTGCGTACAGCACACACATTTCATGTATTTCGTCTAATTTCACTGAGAGTGAACAGACGTAAAATCGAAGACAACAACAACAACAACATTTCATGCATTGTTTTCAATAGACGTTTCTTTCTTTTGAGAAAGGCTTCTTTTTTCCTTTTCTTCTTTTTTTCCTTTTCTTTCTTTTTTCTGTTCTTTCATTTTCTTCTTCCTTTTTTCTCTCCCATCTTTTTTGTAATTTTTTTCTTTTCTCTTTTTTTTTCCCATTTTTTTCTTTCTATTTTCCTTTTTTTTTCTGTTCTTTCATTTTCTTCTTCCTGTTTTCTCTCCAATCTTTTTTGTATTTTTTTTTCTTTTCTCTTTTTAAAATTTTTTTCATTATTTTTTTTTTTTTTCTTTCATTTTTTTCTTTCATTCTTTCTTTTTTTTCTTTCCGTCTTTCTTTTTTAAAAAACCCTTTTGAGGAGGAGGAAGCTTCTGCACAATATATCTCAATCATACATCCTTCCCTTTCATTCATCTTTCCTGCCAAACGTTGCTTTCCCTGGGGAAAACACTTCTATCGACACCATGTCCCAAAACAAACAATTCAAATCAATTAAATAAAAACTTTTAAAAAAATGTTTTCAAACAATCTCTTTGAATCTGTGATGCTGATAAAGAGCAAAAAAGAAAAGCAATCAACATACATCATCAATAATTATTTTCAAACAAAGTCAAAATGCATTTTATCTCTATCATTAATTAAATTATGGTTTTGGTCATTATTTTCTGACAAACGTGTCATATATTTCAATATTTCCATGAATATTGAAACATTTCGAATCCAAGAAAATAGGTATCATAATATTAACCCACAGCCACTACCAAAAACAAAAAGTCACACACACACACACACACACACACACACAAAGAAAGTACACCAACCAAATAACAAAATTCCCAACCAAATAAAAAAAACAACCCAAACAATCAACCATATCCAACACACATTTACGTTATCATATACTGCAAACTGACAACTCAGAAAAGTTATGCAAGCTAACTGCTGGTTGTCTGCAAAAACTGCTCAAGTTTTCAGTCATGTTTATTGACTTGATAAGTTTTGGTCACCGATATCCAGTTTGACTTGCATGACTTTTCCGGGTGGCTCATCATACAGATTACATGCAAACACGCGCGCATGCACGCACACCCGCAAGCACACACATGAGGAGTCATTATGTCACATCTCCTCTCATCTACTCTACCCCTACCCCCAGAATACACACATGCATGCACATACATATGCGCGCGCGCACACACACACTCACACTTGAGGAGGCATTATGTCACATCTCCTCTCATCTACTCTACCCCTACCCTCACAATACACACATGCTCGCACACATGCATGCACATACGCGCGCGCACACATACACACACACATGAGGAGGAATTATGTCACATCTCCTCCCATCTATTCTATCCCCACCCCCACAGACACACACAAAGAGGCATTTATAACATCTCCCATCTAATCTACTCCCCCCACACACACAATCACCCCCCCCCCCCCACACACACACACACAGGAGGCATTATGTCACATCTCCTCTCACCTACTCTACCACCCTCCCCCTCCACAAAACACACACACACACACACACACAAAGCGCGCACTCCTATCACCTAGTTTACCCCCCCCCCCCAAAAAAAAAAAACAACAACAAACAAACAAACAAAAACCCCCACACCAAACCCACCCAATAAAACCCACCCAACAAAACAACTCTCTCTCTCTCTCTCTCTCTCTCTCATCCTCCTCTCTCTCTCTCTCTCTCTCTCTCTCTCGTCATATGACACAACATAACTCGCAACTTGGCAAAATTATGCAAGCCTTCATGGACTTGATCAAAATTGGTCACTGACGTTAATTAGTCTGACTTGCATGATTTTTCCAGGTTGCCCATCACACACACACACACACACACACACACACCACACCCACCCACCCATGGAGGCATTAAGTCACACCTCTCAATTCATTTATATTGTTCACACCACCTCCACTCAACACTCACACACTTTTCTTTGATCTCAGATACTGATAAGCTGTTTATTAATAAATTCATCCCTTCTCTCTCTCTCTCTCTCTCTCTCTCTCTCTCTCTCTCTCTCTCTTCTCTCTCTCTCTCCAGACACCCCCTCCCACCCCCCAAAAGCCTCCTCCTTTCAAAAAAAAAGTCACTTTTTTCTACTGAATCAATATTAAAGTATGATGCCAAGGCAGTTCAAAAGAAGAAAAGCAAACAACAACACTCCCTCCCCCCAAACAAACAAAAACCCCACACCCCAAAATGCATAGATCTTTCCATCATTCAATTTAGTTTCAGTCATTACTTTGTGACAAAAATGTTACATACGTAAATCTGTGAATATTTATATCAATATCACAAATTATGTTCAAATCAACACAATCTCTATTACAGTATCTCACTCTAGACATAGCCGATTAAAAAAAATTGGAAAAATGAATTACAAAACCCAACCCAACCCATTATACAGATTACACACACACACACATACAGATTACACACACACATACACACACTCTCTCTCTCTCTCTCTCTCTCTCTCTCTCTCTCATTATATTAAGTGCAATTGGCAACTGGGGAAAAATATGCAAGCCCACAGCTGATTGTCTACAAAATCTGCCTAAGGTTTTCAGTACTCTTCACTGGCTTGACCACTTTTGGTCACTGACATCAGTTTGACTTGCATGACTTTTCCAAGTGGCCCATTATACAGATTACATGCACAGACACACACACACCACACACACGCACGCACGCACGCACAAAAAACACACGAGGAGGAATTATGTCACATCTCCTCACTCTCCAACCCCCCCCCCCCCCCCAACACATGCACACACATATGAGGAGGCATTATGTCACATCTCCTCTCACTTAATCTACCTCACACACCCCCATCCCTCCCCAGAACACACACACATGAGGAAGCATTATGTTATCTCCTCTCACTTAATCTATCTCCCCTCCCCTCCAAAACACACACATTCACATGAAGAGGTGTTGTGTCACATCTCCTCTCATCTACCCCCCCCCCCCCTCCAAAAACACACACACACACACACACACACCACACACACACACACACACACACACACACACACACACACACACACGAGGAGGCATTATGTCACATCTCCTCTAGCTCACACCTAACCTACCCCCCCTCCCACCCACCCAACAAAAAAACCACACACACATGAAGAGGCATTATGTCACATCTCTCACCTAGCCTACTTCCCCACCCCCCACCCCAACAAACCCCCCCCCCCCCCCCCCCACACACACACACGAGGAGGCATTAAGGCACTTTTCCTCTCTCCTAGACCCCCCCCCCCCCCCCCCCCCCCTTCCCAAACAAAACACACACACACAGACATGAGGAGGCATTAAGGCACTTTTCCTCCTACCTAGCCTACCCCCACACTCCAAACACACAATGAGGAGGCATAAAGACACATCTCCTAGTCTACCGACCCCCCCCCCCCCCCCCCCCCCCCCCAAACCCTACACACACATCTGCATGTTAATGGCAGATTCACAAATATGTGCATGCACAGCACTTACGTACACACACACACTAAGATTAGATAGCATACCACCACATTCAGCGCTATATAAATTCCATACATTATTATTACTATTATTATTCACACAAGAGCTCCTCTATCTCTACATGTCTGGTCGCATAAAATAATTATAACTGGCAACTTGGAAAAATTATGCAAGTTCACTGCTGATTGTCTGCAAAAGCTGCCCAAGGTTTTCAGTAATCTTTAACTACTTAACCGCTTTTGGTTACCGGTAACAATTTGACTTGCATAATTTTCCCAGGTTGCCCATGATACAGATAACAAACACACACACACGCGCGTGCGCGCAAGAAGGAATTAAATCACATGTTCTCTCATCTCCCCCCCTCCCCCAACCAACACACACGCACGCAAGAAGGAATTATGTCACTTCTCCTCTCACCCCCCACCCCCCCAAAACACACACACAAATACACAAGCACACACATTTGAGGAGGAATTAAGTATCATCTCCTGTCATCTCCCCACCCCCTCCGACATAGCACACACACACGCTCCCCCCCCCCCCCCCCCAGCGAACAGACACACACACGCGAGGGAGGAATTAAGTCACATCTCCTGCTCCCCCCCCCCCCCCCCCCCTGCAATACACATGCTTGCACGCACACCACACACACACATACACGAGGAGGAATCAAGTCACGTCTCCTTTCATCTCTCAACCCCCTCCCCTTCAAGCACACACACAGAAACACACACACACATGCACGCACGCACACACACACACACACACACACACACACACGCCGCACACACACACGCACACACACGAGGAGGCATAAGTTATTTCTCCTCTCACTGTACTACACCCACCTTCCCCAATGTACACACGAACAAACTCGCTGTGATCATACCAATCCTAATTGGCAACTCGGGAAAATTATGCAAGCCTACAGCTGATTGTCTACAAAATCTGCGAAAGGTTTTCAGTACTCTTCCCTAGCTTGACCAGTTTTGGTCACTGACATCAATTTGACTTGCATGACTTTTCCAAGTGGCCCAAAATACAGATTACTACCTCATAATCCCCCTCTCCCACTCAAAATGCACACACACACAATTTTCTTCAATATAAGGTATTACTTAAGACATTTTTCATTGCATAAATTGTCCACATACTCTCCCCTCCATCTCTCTCTCTCCAAAAAAGAAAAACAAAGGGGGGAAAAAAGCAAAGTTAAAAAAAACCTCTCTTTTAACTCCATCTGTATCAAATGTGATGCAAATACATCATCAAAGAGAAAAAGGAAAGAAACGCAAACAACCACACACACCTTCAAAAAACAACAACAACAAAAACCCCAAAGCCAGAATATCCCCAAATGCATAGTTCTTTCATTCCTTCAACATGGTTTTGTTCACTACTTTCTGACAAAGTTGTCACATTACGCAAAAATGCAAACATTTCCGTGGATATCACAGTTTATTTTCTGTTCAACACAATCTGCATTACAACTAATTCACAGCATATACATATATAGATTTTTTTTAAAAGATCCCCCTTCCCCCCCAACATACACAATTCACAAATTTCATGTAGATTCACAAATATGTGCATGCATGCACACACACACACACACTCAGATAGCATACCACTGTGACTGCATGCACAAGGGCTATCTCTCTCCATGTCTGGTCCCATGAAAAATAATTGGCAACTTGGAAAAATTATGCAAGTCGACTGCTGAATATCTGCAAAAACTGCCCACGGTTTTCAGTTATCTTCAATTACATAACCACTTTTGGTTACTGATATCAATCTGACTTGCATAATTTTCCCAGGTTAACCATGATATTGATTACACACACACACACATGCGAGGAGGAATTAAGTCACATCTCCTCTCCCCCCTCCCCCACCAATACGCAGACATGCAACACACAAACATACACACACACACACTCACTCACTCTCTCTCTCTCTCTCTCTTCCTCTCCTCTCTCTCTCTCTCTCTCTCTCTCTCTCTCTCTCTCTCTCTCTCTCTCTCTCATATTATATGAAGTGTAGTTGGTAACTCAGAAAAATTATGCAAGCCCACAGCTGATTGTCTACAAAATCTGCCTAGGGTTTTCAGTACTCTTCACTGGCTTGACCAGTTTTGGTCACTGACATCAGTTTGACTTGCATGACTTTTCCAGGTGGCCCATCATACAGATTACTACTCCATAATCCCCCCTCTCCTACTCAAAATGCACACCTGCACACTTTTCCATCTAAGATACTAATCTGATAGATTTCATTTCATAAATTTCCAAAAATACTCTCTCCTCTCTCTCTCAGAAATAAAAGTTAAAAAAAAGAAAAAAAAAGAAGAAAACGAAAAAAGAGCAAAGTATAAAAAACAAACAAACAAACAACCCTCCTTTAACTGCATCTGTATCAAACTATGATGCAAATACATCGTCAACATATTTTTTTAAAAGACAGGCAAACAACAATACACACATCGAAAGAAAGAAAAAAAATCCCAACAAAACAAGAGAGAGAGAGAGAGAGAAAATCCCCAAATGCACATTTCTTTCCTTCATTCAACATGGTTTTGTTCATCACTTTCGGACAAAGATGTAACATAATGTAAAGATGTTAACATTTCCATGGATATCACAGCTTCTTTTCTCTTCAACGAAATCTGTATTACACCTAACTCACAGCAAATAAATACATCAATTAAAAAAAGAGGAAATAAATTAATAAAACACTACCCCCTCCCCCAATTCATGTAGATTCAGAAATATGTGCATGCATAGTATTTACACACACACACAGATAGCATACCACCATGTATGCACAAGAGATATATCTCTCTATGTCTGGTTGCATAAAAACTCATTGAAAACTTGGAAAAATTATGCAAGTCGACTGCTGATTATCTGCAAAAACTGCATAAGCTTTTCAGTAATGTTTAACTACTTAACCACTTTTAGCTACTGATATCAGCTTGACTTGCATAATTTTCCTAGGTTGCCCATAATACAGATTACAAACACACACACACACTAACACACACGCCACATGCGAGGAGGAATTAAGTCACTTCTCCTCTTACCTACCCTCCTCCCTCCCTCCCACCAAGTGCGCGCGTGAACACACATACACACACACACACACGAGGAGGAATTAAGTCACATCTCCTCTCATCTCCATCCCCCCCCCCCCCCACACACACACACCAACCAATACACACACAAACACACATTCACGAGGATGAATTAAGTCACATCTCCTCCCCACCCCCCACCTCTCACCACCCCCCCCCCAAAAAAAAACAACAAACAACAACAACCAACCCCACCACAAAAACAATACAAAGGCACGCAACAGACACACACGCGCGCACACACACTTCACACACACACACACGTGAGGAGGAATTAAGACACATCTCCTCAACCCCCCCCCCCCCCCCCCCCCCCCAACCAAGGACACACACCAACACACACATGCACGCAAGGAGGAATTAAGTCACTTCTCCTTCACCACTCCCCTCCTCGCTTTCCCCCCTATCCAAAAGCACACACACACACACAAAAGGAGGCATAAATTCACATCTCTCAAGTCATCCCCCCCCCCCCCCCCAACCAAATGCACACACATACACATGAGGAGGCATTAAGTAACTCTCCTCTACCCCCCCCCATTATACACACTTACACACACACACACTCACTCACTCACTCCTCTCTCTCTCTCTCTCTCTCTCTCTCTCTCTCTCTCTCTCTCTCTCTCTCTCTCTCTCTCTCATTATATGAATCTAGTTGGCAACTCAGGAAAAATTATGCAAGCCCACAGCTGACTGTCTACAAAATCTGCCTAAGGTTTTCAGTGCTCTTCACTGGCTTGACCAGTTTTGGTCACTGACATCAGTTTGACTTGCATGACTTTTCCAAGTGGCCCATCATACAGATTACTACTCCATAATCCCCCTCTCCCACTCAAAATGCATACTTGCACACTTTTCTTCCATCTAAGATACTAATCTGATAGTTTTAATTTCCTAATTTTCCCAAAATACTCTCTCCTCTATCTCTCTCTCAGAAATAAAAGGAAAACAAAAGTTTTTTAAAAAAAGGGAAAAAAAAGGGAAAAAAAAGAGCAAAGTTAAAAACCAAAGAACCAACGAAACCCCCCCCCCCAACAATACAAAGAGAGAGAGGAAATCCCCAAATGCATATTTCTTTCCTTCCTTTAGTGAACACGGTTTTGTTCACTACTTTCTGACAAAGTTGTCACACTATGCAAAAATGCTAACATTTCCATAGATATCACAGCTTATTTTCTCTTCAACACAATCTGCATTACAATTAACTCACAGCACATCAATACATGTTTTTAAAAAATGAAAAAAACCCAAAAAGAACCCCCCCCCCTCCCCTCCCCCACACTCACAAATTTCATGTAGATTCACAAATATGTGCATGTACACTATTAATGCACACACGCACTCAGATAGCATACCACTATGTCTGTATAAAAGTGTATGCATAAGGGCTATCTCTCTCCATGTCTGGTCCCATGAAAAATAATTGGCAACTTGGAACAATTATGCAAGTCAACTGCTCATTATCTGCAAAAACTGCCTAAGCTTTTCAGTAATATTTCACTACTTAACCACATTTGGTTACTGATATCAGCTTGACTTGCATAATGTTCCCAGGTTGCCCATGATACAGATTACAAACACACACATGAGGACACACACACTAACACACACACAAACACACACACGAGGAGGAATTAAGTCACATCTCCTCTCACACCACCGTCCCTCCCGCCCCCAACCAATACACAGACATGCAACACACACACACATACACACCACACATGCAAGGAGGAATGAAGTCACATCTCCTCTCACTCCACCCCCCCCCCCCCCCCCCCCGCCCTCAACCAATACACAGACATGCAACACACACACACTCCACACACACACATGCAAGGAGGAATGAAGTCACATCTCCTCTCAACCCCCCCCCCCCCCCCCGCAACCAATACACAGACATGCAACACACACATACACAATCCACACACACATGCAAGGAGGAATGAAGTCACATCTCCTCTCACCCCCACCCCCCTCCCGCCCTCAACCAATACACAGACATGCAACACACACACACACACACACACACACACACATTCACAATCCACACACACATGCAAGGAGGAAACAAGGCACATCTCCTCTCACCCCACAGCCCCTCCATCCAAAAAACCAATACAAAGGCACGAAACACACACAGACACAGACACACACGCACGCACACACAAACACGTGAGGAGGAATTAAGATACATCTCCTCAACAACCCCCCCCCCCCCTCCCCAACCAGGACACACACGAACACACACATGCACACAAGAAGGAATTAAGTCACTTCTCCTCTCACCACTCCCCTCCCCGCTGTCCACCCCCCCTCCCATAACCAACAAGCACATACACACATGAGGAGGTATAATTCACATCTCTCACCTCACTCTCTGCCCCCCCCCCCCCCCCCCAAACCAAATGCACACACATACACATTAGGAGGCATTAAAAACTATCCTCTCACTAACCCCCCCCCCCCACCCCCAAACACACACTCTCTCTCTCTCTCTCTCTCTCTCATTATAATTATGAAGTGTAGTTGGCAACTTGGAAAAATTATGCAAGCCGACTGCTGATTGTCTAATCTGCCTAAGCTTCTTCACTGGCTTGACCAGTTTTGGTCACTGACATCAGTTTGACTTGCATGACTTTTCCAGGTGGCCCATCATACACATTACTACCCTATAATCCCTTCTCTCCACTCAAAATGCCCACTTGCACACTTTTCTTCCATCTAAATACTAATCTGATAGATTTCATTCATAAATTTCCCAAAATACTCTCTCCTCTTTCTCTCTCTCAGAAACAAAAGGAAAACAAAAGGTTAAAAAAAAAGAAAAAAGAACAAAGTAAAAAAAACAAACAAACAAACAACCCTCCTTTAACTGCATCTGTATCAAACTATGATGCAAATACATCGTCAACATTTTTTTTTAAAAGACAGGCAAACAACAATACACACATCGAAAGAAAGAAAAAAACCCCAACAAAACAAGAGAGCGAGAGAGAAAATCCCCAAATGCACATTTCTTTCCTTCATTCAACATGGTTTTGTTCATCACTTTCGGACAAAGATGTAACATAATGTAAAGATGTTAACATTTCCATGGATATCAAAGCTTATCTTCTGTTCAACGAAATCTGTATTACACTTAACATCATAGCAAATAAATACATCAATTAAAAAATGAGGAAATAAATTAATAAAACACTACCCCCCCCCCCCCCCCACCAATTTCATGTAGATTCAGAAATATGTGCATGCATAGTATTTACACACATACATACACAGATAGCATACCACCATGTATGCACAAAGGACATCTCTCTATGTCTGGTTGCATAAAAAATAATTGGCAACTTGAAAAAATTATGCAAGTCTCCTGTTGATTATCTGCAAAAACTGCCCAAGGTTTTCAGTAATCTTTAATTACTTAACCACTCCTGGCTACTGATATCAGTTTGACTTGCATAACTTTCCCAGGTTGCCCATGATACAGATTACAAACACACATAATTATGAGGACACACACACACACACACACACACACACGCACGCACACACACTAACACACACATGCGAGGAGGAATTAAGTCACTTCTCCTCTTACCTACCACCACCCCCCCCTCCCACCAAGTGCGCATACGCGCACACACACACACAGACAAATATGAGGAGGAATTAAGTCATGTCTCCTCTCAACTCTCCCCCCTCCCAACCCCCCACTTCAAACCAAGCACACACAGACACACACTACGTACACACACACACGTACGTACACACACACGAGGAGGAATTAAATCCCTTCTCCTCTGATCCCCCCCCCCCCCCACCCCCACCTAGCAAGCACACACACAAGGAGGAATTAAGTCTCATCTCCTCTGATTCCCCCACCCCCACCCCACCCAAACCTACCAAGAATACACATGCACGCGCACACACACACACTCTCACCCAGGAAGTATGTAGTCACTTCTCCTTTTACTACAACCCCCCCTCCCCGCCCCTGAAAACAAAAGCACACACACATAAACCTAATACCACACACACACCCACACAAACACTGTGACCATATGAAGTGTTAACTGGCAACTTGGAAAAATTATGCAAGCCAACTGCTGATTGTCGTTAGTTTGACTTGCATGACTTTTCCAGGTGACCCAAAATACAGATTACAACTTCATACCCCACCCCCCTCCCCCCACTCAAAACACCACACACTTTTCTTCAATGTAAGATACTAATCAGTTATCTTTCATTTAATCAAATTTCCACACACTCCCCTCCCCCCTCTCTCTTAAAAAAAAACCCAAACGGCAACAGATTTTTTTTTAAAACGAGGCAAAAAATTTTCTTTTTCACTCAAAACTATGATACCAATAAACAACAACAAAAATAAATAAGCAAACAACACACACACTGAGCAAAAAAATTTTTTAAACCCCAAATACGAAAAATTAAAAAAATGCATATGTTATATTTCTTTCCATCATTCAACATGGATATGGTTATTACTTTCTAACAAAGATGTAAAATACCTATGCATGTTAACATTTCCATAGATATCACAATTTATTTTCTATTAAACATGATCTGTAGTACAACCATCTTAGAGCACTTAAATAAACAAACTTGAAAAAAAGGAAAATAAATTTGAAAAAAACCCATACACTCATTTGCATATGAATAGATTCACAAATATGTGCACGCACGCACTGAAAATGCACCAAACACAAACTTTTCTTCAATCTAAGATGCTAATCAATTAATATCTTTCATTCATAATAATTATTTTCCACACACACTCCCCCCCCCCCCCATCTCTCTCTCTCCCCTCTCTCTGCCCCCCATCTCTCTCTCTCAAAACAAACAAACCAAAACAACAAAAAAAACCCACAAAAGTAAAAAACAAACAAGCAAACCCCAAAACAACCCAACCCCAATGGGACCCCCCCCCTCCCCCCAAAAAACTAAGAAACAAAGTAGAAAATACTCTTTTTCGCCAAATCTTTAACAAACTATGATGCCAATACATCACAAAAAAGCAACACCCCCCCCCCCCCCCCCCACACACAAACACACTAACACATCCCCCCAAACTTCCCCATATGCACATTTCTTTCCATCACTGGTCATTACTTTCAGAAAAAAACCCATGTCATAGTCATAAAATTGTTAACATTTCCATGAATATCACTTCTTTTCTATTCAACACAATCTACAATACAACTAACTCACAGCACGTGAATAGATAAAAATAAAAAAAATTGGGACGGGATGGGACAGAACAGGACAGGACGGGACGGGATGGGATAATATGATACAGGAGGGGGGGGGGGGGCGGTGGCACAGTATGATACACTACAATATGCATGGTACAAAAGTATAATGTTGTACAGAGCAGAAAACAGGAAAGCAGTGCCACACCATTACACTACACAGTAAGTTTCTCTTTGTGAAAATTAAGCTGCCCTACCCAAGACAGCATATAACCACAGTACAGTGCCACATTTCCCCCTTTCTAAATGTTGATTACACTTGCTTGGATAATATTAAGAGTTTTTCAGCACAATATAGTAATGGAAAATTGTATTGCTGTAGTGGATTCTTATACAAATATTACTGATACATTACTTACACAACAGTGGCTTCTTTCATCTAAAAGGTTAACATCCTAAAAGTTTCTTGACATTTTGAACCTATGTTAATCTTATTGGAAAGATCAGTACCTTGATTTACCTTCTTGAAATTTACAACCTCTGTGAATCTCATCTAAAAGATTACTACTCTTAATTTCTTTAAACACTGAACCTCTGTTCATCTCATTTGAAAAGATCACTACTCAAACTTCTTGAAATACAGAACTTCTGTTAATCTGATCTGAATAATGACTACCCCAATAACCTTCTGAAATTTACAACCTGTATCAATCTCTTCTAAACCAAGCAGAAATGCCAGAGGCCCTTTCAGTATAAACAGCATACCCACCTGCTTGAAATCATGTGCTAGACATTTCCCCTTTCTGACAGCATACCCACCTGCTTGAAATCATGTGCTAGACATTTCCCCTTTCTATCACTTTTTTTGTTTTTGTCTTTATCTTTCTCTCTCTCTATCCTCTCTCGTGCTTATTTTCTGCCTACCCAGCCCATTCTTCTGCCCTTTTTTCACGCCAATCTACCCTGCTTGCTGACAACTTTAGAGAAGACAGCCTCCTCAACTTACCCAAAGAAGACTTACACCATCTCTACAAAAACCAAGACAGTGGAGACTGTGACTGATGATGCATCTGCAGAACTTTCTCACATCACAGGATGAAAAGTCCTGCTACAAAGGCTACACAGAAAACCTTCACTCAACCTCTGGGACCTGAGCCCCCACTAAAGCCGAGTCTGGATGTTGATAATCCAAATCTTATTGCCCTGCCAGAAGTTGTCATCTCACCAGCAGGCCACTAAAAAAACAACAAAAACTGAAAAAGAGAGACCAGCACTGACACCCGGTGCAGCTTGCCAATCAAATGCAGTGTAGTAGTCACTTGACGAACAAAACTTAAATTTGTCGCAAAACCATTATTGTAAAAAGAATGAGTATCGTTAGTGTGCCCTGAAACACCCCCCACCAACACATGCTCTAACTCTACACTGCCTTGATCTCCGAGACCCCTGACCTAACAACTTTGGAGTCATGCAGGTTTTTCGATCTAACACTGCGTGTGATAAAATCTATGACTGGAACAACTTGAACCTAAAGACACTTCCCACACATGGACGCACGTGAACACACACACCACGTCCTACGCAATTTTGCGATGTTATACATAAGAAAGTCACCATTTAAGCCAAGAATGTAATTAAGTCTCCACTAATCCCAAGACAGTCATAAGAAAGTCACCAGTAAACCCAACTCGATAGTCATAAGAAAGATTTCACTAAACTGTCTAAAGTCATGAAAATCACAAAAGTCACCCCTAAAGCCAAGAATGTGATAAAGTCACCACTCTAGTCAAGAATTTCATAAAGAAAGTCACCACTGAAGCCAAGAAAGTCATAAAGGAAGATGCCACTGGAACTAAGAATGTGATAAAGAAAGTCACAACCAAAGCCAAGAATGTGATTAAGTCACCAATGAAGGCAAGTTAAGAACGTAATAAAGTCACCACTAAAGGCAAGGAAGTGATAAAAAGTCTCCACTAAAGCCAATCATGTGATCAAGTCTCCACTTATGCCAAGAATGTCATAAAGGAAGTCTCCACTAAAGCCAAGAAAGTCACAAAGTGACCACTATGGCCTGAAAGTTAAAAAAAAAGTCATTGCTAAAGCCATGAAAGTCACCACTAAAGCCATGAAAGTCACCACTAAAGCCATGAAAGTCACTGCTAAAGCCATGAAAATTACCACTAAAGCCATGATAGTCACCGCTAAAGCCACGAAAGTCACAAAGAAAGTCACCACTAAAGCCATGAAAGTTACCGCTAAAGCCATGAAAGTCATCTCTAAAGCCAAGAATTTCATACAGAAAATCATCACTAAAGCCAAGAATTTCATAAAGAAAGTCATCACTAAAGCCAAGAATTTCATACAGAAAGTCATTACTAAAGCCAAGAATTTCATAAAGAAAGTCACCACTAAAGCCAAGAATTTCATAAAGAAAGTCATCACTAAAGCCAAGATTTCATAAAGAAAGTCATCACTAAAGCCAAGATTTCATAAAGAAAGTCACCACTAAAGCCAAGAATTTCATAAAGAAAGTCATCACTAAAGCCAAGAATTTCATAAAGAAAGTCATCACTAAAGCCAAGAATTTCATACAGAAAGTCACCACTAAAGCCAAGAATTTCATACAGAAAGTCATTACTAAAGCCAAGAATTTCATAAAGAAAGTCACCACTAAAGCCAAGAATTTCATAAAGAAAGTCACCACTAAAGCCAAGATTTCATAAAGAAAGTCATCACTAAAGCCAAGAATTTCATAAAGAAAGTCATCACTAAAGCCAAGAATTTCATACAGAAAGTCACCACTAAAGCCAAGAATTTCATACAGAAAGTCATTACTAAAGCCAAGAATTTCATAAAGAAAGTCACCACTAAAGCCAAGAATTTCATAAAGAAAGTCACCACTAAAGCCAAGAATTTCATAAAGAAAGTCATCACTAAATCCAAGAATTTCATAAAGAAAGTCACCACTAAATCCAAGAATTTCATAAAGGATGTTACCACTAAAGCCAATAATGACATAAAGAAAGTACGTGACCAGTAATTTGATATTTGTCATCTGCTATTCCCTGTCTGTTTTGTCCACACAAATGGATTTTTATCTAATTTTTTTCCACAGAAAAATGTATCCGAGTTCACTGTCATCATGAATGAGAATACTTTCAATAGACAAGCCTTGATTTTCAAGAGTTTTCAAGGGGGTGTTCTTCACAGGCTGTCAATATGGTCATTTTCTAAAAGAAAAAATTCAGTCTTGAATCTAGTATTCCTTTTCAAAATAACTTTTTTTCATCCGAAAATCGCCAATACGAAATTCTGTTTAAAATGGAAGGAACATCATCCACACATTTTTTTGTTTCTTCTGTATCCTTTTCTTTTCTTTCTTTTCTCTTTTTTTGTTTCTTGCCCATGTTCTGACACCCCTCCCTCCCCTTTTATTCTGTTCTTTCCACTTTTCATTTACAGTCTCTAATTTCTTTGTTCTTGTTGTTGCTGCTATTTTTGGGTGTTCTTCACCATTTCTTCATTTTGCTCTTTCTCGTTTTTTGTTGTTGTTGCTTTTGCTGGTTCTTCTCGTGTATTTACCACTTTCTTTCTTGTTATTTTCCTTCTTCTGTCTTCTTGGAGTTTTCTTCTTTTTTCCATCCTTTTTTCCCCCTTTTCTTCTTTTTTCCATCCTTTTTTTTCCCTTTGTTTTTATTGTGCTTTTCCTTTATGCCTCCCTTTATTTTGTACTTCTCTTTCTTTGACTTCTATTAGTTATTTTGCATTTTCTGATGCTTCTTATTCTTTTTTTCCCATCAGTTCATCTGATCTCAACAAAATGCAAACATTAAAAATGAAGGACTATGTATATACACTCTTCTGTCCCTTCATGCATTTATTTGTCAGTATGCATACTATCACTCTCTTAAGCAAGCAAGCAAACACACACACACGCATACACACAACGTATGCCAAAAAAAATCATCTTTGTAACTGCATTTCCCACTTAACCCCCACAAAAAAAACATGCTTGCACATTCCTTGTTCTTGCTCTCACACAGACGACTTAGCAGTAACTTCTCTTATGCCCCTTCCCACATACAGCTAGCTATCCACCCCGCCCCTTCTAGAATCCATTTTCCCTAAAGCACTCCCCATACCCTTCCACACCTAAAAACGCAAGCAACAAAATAAGTTTCTTTCTGTGTCACGTCTTGGTATCATCATATCCACCTGCCTTTTGTGTCCACATTTGGGGCTAGGTTAAGAAATAAAGGTTATTGTAAAGGTTAGTGTTAGCAATTAACATTAGTAACTGGGAAAGGGCTGTTAGTCAGCTGGCTTGTCTACCAGTATGTATACATGTGGACACAACGGTACACAGACATAATGGTACCTAACTTTTGACACAGTGGTTTGGAAGTTTTCTTTAAATCACAATCAATCATCCTATCAACAAGTCATGGCTATTTCTTATGTTTCACCAATTGGATTTTTTTATGACAATTTTCCAGTTCTGGAATCAGCTCTGTGGTTTCAGGAAAACTACTTCAGTTTTCAAATAGTCTGAGGGTGTTTTCAAAAGAACCAAAATTAATTACATAAACAAAGGAACAAGCCCAAGGTACATTTGTTTTTTGTTTATTTCTTGCATTTCCTCACTGTTAAACTACAATTTTCAAGCTCTGAAATCAGCAATTTCCGCTTACTTTATTTTTTTAAAGTAGCATCTGTTTCCAAAAGAACCCAAGTTGAATTGATGCATAAAGTTATAAGCCCAAAATAAAACCACAGGAGCAAAACCTGCTTTTATGTGCTATCCTTTTTTTCTATTTCTACTTACCTATATATATATATATCTATATATATATATATATCTATATATATATATATCTATATATATATATATATATATCCTACCCCTTTCTTTAATTGACAAAAGAACCTAGTAGATTAAGGAATTAGCCCAAAATAAACCATCTACAAAAAATCCCACGCTTTTATTTGCTAGCGTTTTAATTCTATTTCCAATAACCTAGCCACACATAACCTACCCTCTCCTTCCAATTATCAGTTTCCCTTTAGAACCTCTTCTACAAAATGAACTATCATTCTCCTCCTCTACCCCCCCCCCCCCCCCCCCCCCAAAAAAAAAAAAAAAAAGAAAGAAACCTTACATGCTTACTCACTCACACGCACGCATGTACAATTTGTCAATCATCCATTTCCCCATGTCTGTTCTCAATTTACCTGCAATCTACACTACCACCTTCACTACCTCCCCTTCCTCATTTCATTTTGGCTGGAGCATTAGGCACCACTTGCATTGAAATTCGTTACGTTGTATCTGTTTCGTAGCAACTAAAGTTCAAACAAAGTGTTCAATTCTACTCTTGGAAAAATTAGCAGAATAGTCATCATTATTAACTAATCAAGCAAAGCCATTTTTCTCATTCTTCTTGACAATGATTCTTATCAGAAAATTGCCAGCACTGGAATAAACTTACCTTACAGCCCCAGCTAAAAAAACAACAACTGAAAGCAAGATTTATGTATGCATATGACGGATGCTACAGCTGAGTAGACTTCAATTCCATGGGTCATGAAGTTGTGGATTCGAATCTTGGTGGCTCTGGTGAATTAAGGGTGGGGATTTTTACAATTTCCCAGATCAACATCAAGTGTAGACCTGCCAGTGCTCTAATTCCCTTTGCACATGTATTAGATCAAATATGCACGTTCAAGACCCTGTAATTTATGTCACCATTCCGCGGGTTACCAAAACACAATACATATCCAGCAAGCATCCCAGAAGTCAGAGTGTGCTACCCTCATGATGGACAAAAATGGTCGCATGCACAAACTCTCACCATTCGTGAACCTCAGAGCTTTAGCCAAGGAACCAAAAAATGTATGCATTCATCATTTCTGACAGGAATAACTAATACTAGCAAAGCATGGGGTCAGTCTGCAGTAGTGACTAGGACCACATCCCGCAGGTTATCAAGTCAGGGGTTTGAACTGCCGCAGTGGCGTCCGGTGAATTATGGGCGGGGATTTTTACAACCTCCCAGATCAACTTAAAAGTGCAGACCTACACAGTGCAGTGCTCTGGCAAGACAGGCAGCCAGAAAACAAAACATGCTGCAGCCCTGCACATGAGGCACTTCAAAAGAGGATCCTGCCTAACCTCTCCCCACTGGGTAAGAAGTTCTACGGTGACTGGAAGACCTGCAATGCTATGTACTGCTGCCCTTATCTCAGAGACTGAGCTGTCCATATGATGAACATAAATGAAAGAAACATCCTTATCTTGTGTGTGTGTTTTTCTTGCTGAAAAAAGTGTTGTGTGGAATGCAGATTATATCTCAGTTTACACACTAAATTTCTCAACATGCCATCATAGGCTGAACTGCATAGTAGTCTGGCAACCTACACTCAAAAAGAATCTGCGATTCATCAACATGGAATCTGACTAAAATATCTGTCAAACATCTGTCAACCACCTACCTCATGTCTCTCATGAAGCTGCTTTCACCACCTGAAGTCCTTTCTCCTTTTTGCTCCTCAGCATTTCATCAAAAGTTCTGGGTCTCCTCTATCTTGAGCCTATAGTCAGAACAGAAAACAACATTATTATAGCATAAGCATCTACTCAAGAGTTACCCACGTATACAGGTACAATCATCAGAAGAAGAAAAAATGTACATCATCATGGTAATTCTCACGTTTTCAGCATTATTGTCAAAATCTTTTCAGATGACTAGAATCAGATGCTTGAACAAGGCAGCATATCTGAAATTTTCTTAAAGTTTATCAAATTATTGTACAGTTAAATAATGTCCTTTTAACAAAAATTTTAAAACCATTTTAGTGGATAGTTTTCAATGAATTAACCAAAAACAAAAACAAGTTTGGCTAAAGTTAGTTCAGAATTTTATGTTAGGCTCTAGACCATGTCCCCAGTCAGAAAACATATCTTGCCAAAACTCATTCACATATTGTGTTTAGCAATTTATATTTAAATCATTATCCACAAGTCATATTTGCCCATGACCCAGCCTAAAATAGAAAAGGATTCAGTGACTTTCTGTGGGTCCTTGAGCAATCTGGAAGAAGTAAATCACAGAGAAAATGGCATTGGGGTGAACTGCATTGTGCAGTCATACCTGTGAGTCACTGTCAATGGGTTGGTCAACTTGGTGCCTCTGCAGGGCCTCTCAAAACCAGCCACTTTCACCCCCCCCCCCCCCCCCCCCCCCCCCCCCCCCCCCCCACCAAATGATTTCATTTTTCCTTGAAAAGTAGCATGTGCCTGTGTTACACTTACAGATTCTCCTAAAATAATTCATAACGTTAGGCCTACCTTGTGACCTCTTTAATCTACCGGCATCACTTCAACCTTGCCCACAGACCGGTGTTTATCGCTCCCGCGCTGGGAGAACATGAATTAAAAGCTGAAAAGGGCCTTGGGGACTGGATCTGGGTCTACATTACTGGCTTACAGTACCCTACTGTAACAAACCATATTCATAGTGCTTCTTGGTCATGAAATATGCAAGCAATAGGACAATACACTGATACCATATCTAATAATCACATCGTCAAAAGAACACAGCAATTTACAAAACAAATAACCAGTATTTACCATGGTGTAGCTCTACTGAGCATCTTCTCACTTGGCTGACTCCATGAGTGTCCCGCAATATTATCTCATGGCTTGGAGACGGAATACCGGAAACGACCTCAACATAGGCCTATACCACTAAAACAAAAGGGAACAGTTGGGCTTGGGGATTCGAAGGTGTTTAAAACTATTTCTCAATTTGTGGTGCGTAGCACTTATGGCCTGCTAGCTTTCAGCTGTAGAATTTGTTTGAAATAAAGAGAAATCTCAGTGTGATAGCTGAGCAGTAAGAAGTATTGAAAGTGTGTGTGTGTGTGTGTGTGTGTGTGTGTGTGTGTGTGTGTGTGTGTACTATCTGTAGCTTAGAGTCAGTGATTGTTGAGACAATCATGCAGTCTTATATTTCTAGTGGTCAAGAGAATTTTTTGGTAATGATTTTCACCTGATTTAGACCAGCCACGACTGTCCTTGATTAATCTTTTACAGCTAAACATATCTGTGACATCCCTGTTACTGATGGAGAGGACAACTGCTTTAGTTATATCAAAGTCCTAGCGGAGCTATTCGATTCAGGGACTAAACTATCAACCTACTACCACCACATTGGGTGGGACTGCTTAGAAACTGGGGTGTTTTGTTGTTGGGTTTTTTTTGTTTTTTTGTCTGAAACTGTGAGCATTATACAAAGATTCTGTTTTCAGTCTTTCTGTGCACAGCATTTCTTGAATTTAAACATTTTTTTTTGTTTTTGGTTCTGTTTTGGTGCTTACGTTTATCCATTCAATGTTCCAGGTTGTGGCAATGAAAAAAGAAAGAAAAAAGGGGGATTGACGTCACTGCTCTCTACCCCCCCCCCCCTCTCTCTCTCTCTCTTCCCAGGTGTAGTCTGGTCTACAGCTAGTCAAGCCCACAAGGCAAATTATCGAACTTGTTTTTTTTTGTTTTTCGTTCCCTGGTTAAGGCTCCGAGGTTTATAAATGGTGAAAATGTGCGTATGCGACCATTTACCCACGCTAGAAAAGTAGCTTTCCTACTTAGGGATTTATGAATCCTTTTATAGCCAATCAGGGGTTGCCCCTCAGGCTTTATGGCATCAATCGTTTCGTGACCATGGACACAGCAACCACCTGGAGAACAAAATGCCAGGTGCAGACAAAGGCGCTAGAAGTTACCCAGTTCATATTACTGCTTCCCTGTTGGTAAATAGTACTTACCCTTATTCAAAAGTAAAAAAATTAGATCAGTTGAAATAAGATAATAAAATTGTTAAGAATAGATAAAATGCTTCTTCTGAGATTTGTACGCATGATTTAAACTCAAATATGACCTCCTATTAACACACCATGTTGCTTGAAATATTACTTTCATTGTCATTTCTCAAGCCATTGTAAAACTTCAGAAAACAAAACAAAACAAACAAAACAACAACAACAAACACTTGCCACGAACAGGCAATGGAAATCAAAGATATGTCCAGAATCAGAGAAATGTATTGCAAATAACATAATCAAGCAGAAATGTAAAAATATTGTGAAGAATAAAATGATTAATGAGGAGTACCTTCGTTCAGCACAATGGGATAAAGTTGAGGATAAAGTGAATTAAAGCGAAGAAAATTAATAAATATGACGAGACGACAGTTATGATAGCTAGGTTACATATCGTTAAACTATTCAACCACTTCTTATACTACGACAGTCATTCGCTCTTTACTGTGTTAATATTAATCTAAAACATGAGGCTAACAACGTTTACGCACATGTAGGTCAATGTTTACATTCTCCAAGCAGACTACAGCTTGAAACTAAGATGGCGTCGCTCAGCCAATCAACGTCGGCATAGGTGGCTGTAGGCCTATTTAAATTCACCAAATCCGACAGCCCCTAGCCTAAATCGGAAATCTCCGAAATCTCCGCTGGGACGTAAACAATCGCAACATTATTAACAACAATAAGCTCAGAGATGATCATTCATAGCTTACCACCACGTTCGATCATTTCATATAAGCGGCGAAGAAGGACTGCCAGACATGTTGACTTGTTTCACGCGACTCCACTACAGTCCTTCCATTGTCGGTAAGTTGGCCTAGGCCTAGTTTTTGATGAAAACCGAAAACAGAGAAGGCACCATTAGACATGCGATAAGAAATGAATGATTGTCAGTCCATACATAGCGTAATGGATTGTTATTTTAGTGGGAGTTAGAGATCATCAAAAGGATTGCGCTAATCTTTGATTGTCATTGCTTCATTGTGACTGAAAAATAGAACTTTTGACTGTGTTGTAAGTTTATACGACCATACACACATGATACAGCTATTGTTAATGTTATATGAAGCTTAGTAAGAAGGATTAACAATCAATTGTAGTGCTGTTTAGAATGACAATCCGGTGTTAAAACTTTATGGTCAGATTGTCCTCTTCTTCGTCGTTGTCTAATACAGCTACTACAAAGGGTCAGGTTGTTTGAAGAATAGTTACACTCAACTTAGTAATAGAACACTAGGCCTACCACTGTAACAGGTGCCTGAGTGTTTGTAATGTAAAACTGCTGGTTCAACTGTTGAACATGATTTTTTAAAAAAATCACTAGTGAATATATCCTTTTTACAACCAGGTACCAGTTGATAATTCATCTAAATAAGTAAATTGCTATTGCAAATGACTACCTGACTATTAAAAGTTTTGTTTTTGATTAGATTTATTGTATGTCAGACTTAAGATTAATAACAGTACTACTCATGAGATTTTTGTTTACATGACTGACTCATTGTGTGTGTGTGTGTGTGTGTGTGTGTGTGTGTGTGTGTGTGTGAAACAGCAGTTTAAAAAATTCTTTTATTTTGAGAAAAATGAAATAAGCACTCATGTGCTTTTTCACACCAAGTCCCTATGTGTATGCAGTTTTGTAAATTTTGTCACTGTTCCCACCAACACACAATGGCCTACTCTTCCTAAAAGTAGAACAGGTTTTAGCATGTGCACGAGTGTGTGTGTGTAATAATAATATTGATATAAGATTTTTTTGTTTTCAGTGAAACAGGTTTAGTTTCAGTGTGTGTGAATGTGTGTACTTGTGGTATTGTGTGTGTGCACGGACATGTGTGTGCATGTGGTGGTGGTGGAGGGGGGCGGTGCGTGTGTGTGTGAGAGTGTAATAATTATAATAATAATTATAATAATGAAAATAATAATAATAGTAATATTATGATGATGACGATGATGATGATGATGATTATAAGTTTTTTGTTTTCAGGGAAACAGATTTAGATTTACATCTCTCTTAGACAGTCTGTTAAGTCATAGCTCATAGCAAGGTGGTATGAAAATGCAGGTGGGTTAAAAGATACTCATGGTTTTTTTGTGTGCAGTCTGTGGAAGTGTGGTTCACTGTGAGGTTTAGCCTGGGCTATATAATGTATTAGTTATTGTAGTGTACTGTCAACCATGTTGCTTTCACATTATGTTCCAGAATCCAGAGCACGTGCAAGATCGTAACTATGGCAATGGCAGTGAACATCACTTAAACAAGTTAAAGACAAGTGACAGTCCTGCGGGATTGCAAAACCAAACTGTCCATCCACACATGGGTTATGTTCATGTGAGTTAATGTAGATTTGTGCGTGTGCATGCGTGTGTGTTTTAATTTTTTATTTTATCTATTTATTTAATTTTATTCATTCTTTTATATCGAGGATATTGGAATAAGCACTCATGAGGGTGGGTTTTTTTAACATCCAGTCCCTGTGTGTATGCAGTTCTGTAAATTTGGTTATCTGTTCCCACAGGCACACAATAGCCTACTCTTCCGAAAAGCGGAATAGGTTTTAATGTGTGTGTAAGATGTTCTCTGTGCATTCACACACACACTGACCTTGGCATGTAGTCTCATCTGAAGGACTTTTGGGATGAGTGGATTCGTCACTTACGTTAATTCCAGAAGAAAACTCCTCTTCAACGAGATTCACACCTGGGTCAGCAGATTTTGAGCGCACTACACATCACTCTAACCACCAGGCTATCCTGACCCCTGTGTGACTCTGTGTGTGTGTGTGTGCAAGGTATTAATTGCATCATAACTGAGACAGCTTCATCAGGCATATATAGCACCATGTGAGTCAGATACATGCATGCACGCACACATGCACTCACACACGCACACACTTTTTTTTAAAAGAGTAGGCCATTGTGTGCCGGTGGGATTGGATGTAAAAAAAAAAAAGCACAAGTGGGCTTATTCCATGAAATAAAACAAAACAAAACATGCACGCATACGTGCATATATGCATGCGCACACATGCGCACACACACAGCTGTTTGCATATTGACCAAAGGAGCCAGTTTACTATTACAGTCTGGGTGATTAATCATCCTTGATAGTAATTTCATAGGAAAGCAGTCTAATAATACTGTCACAAGGAATTTTCATCATCCACTTAAGTTCTCAGTGAACCTATTTTCAGCAGTGTGTTATATTTCACAAAATGATGTAGACAGTGGTTGCACTTGCCTTGTCGGTACATAAGTTTGTCTTTAATAGGTGGGAATTTGAGGACATTTACTCTAACAGATTTGTAAATTCTAACCTTTGGTAGTCTGACGTAACTGAGTGGAAAAATTAGAAGAATATTGAGGAGCTTTTCCTTTAAAGCATTTTTCATGTTCTTTAATGTTTTATCACACATACATGCTTTGGGTCAGTGAAAAATCCGCCATTGAGAGTAAGTGATTTAAACATAACTGTAACTTTAACATAATTGATAATAAATTATATATGTATGTGTGTGTATATATATATATAAATATATATATATATATATAGAGAGAGAGAGAGAGAGAGAGAGAGAAAGAGAGAGAGAGAGAGATGGTATATCTATCTATCTATCTACAAGTATCTATCTATCATCTCTCTCTCTCTCTCTCTCTCTCTCTCTCTCTCTCTCTCTCTCTCTCTCTCTCTATCTATATTCATCTTCTCATTTTTCTTATATATATATATATATATATATATATATATAAAACACTGTGTTTGAAGTTCAGCAGATATTTTTTTTATTTTGACAGGTGATGTTGATGGTGGTTGGCGGTGACTTTAATGGCTGGATGGTGTTGTGTTCAAGGTCAGTGTGGATGCTACTAAATGGGTTATGGCCCCAGCATGTGACAGACGACCATTGGGCTTTACTCGTAGGAGACATGTATGCAGTCAGAGGAAACTTGGTTCTTTCCTGGGCTGGCTGCCACTAGGAAAAGGACCAAGCGATACATCAGCATTGCAGGTATGTAGTTCAGCTGATATGGTATATGATATGATATACTACAATATAATACAGTACAATGCAATATAATATATAATGTAATGTAACATAATGTAATGTAATATAATATAATATGATATAATATAACATACTAGGTAATATATGGTGGGATATGATATGATTTGATACAATATAATAGAATAGAATAGAAAACATATATGATATAATAAGTATTATAATATAGATCTATCTATCTATCTCTCTTTCTCTCTCTCTCTCTCTCTCTCTCTCTCTCTCTCTCTCTCTCTCTCTCTCTCTCTATCTATCTATCTATATAATATATATATATATATATATATATATATATATATATATATATATATATAATTCGTTCATAATGTCATAAATATGCCAGTTACTAATGTGTACAGAAAATGGTATATTTCAAGTCTAGAGCTAACACTCCTGCATAGAAAGTGAAGAATCACAGGTTCAATCCCTATTTGATCTCAGACCCTCAACACCCCCCCCCCCCCCCCCCCCCCCCCCACCCCCCTTCCAATAGACTTTGAGTAGTTATCTGGGTGTTAGTTGTTTGGATGAAAACCAAGGTGCCGCATGCAACACACATGTTCTGCATGTAAGATCATCAATGATTCAATGGCAGCAAGAGTTTTCACTTGCACATTTTTTTTAAAGATAAAGAAGCCACTAAAACAGACAACAAATACTGTACAACCTGCAGATTTTTCTTTTCTTTTTAACAGTATGACTGGAGCAGTTCTTGCTTCAGTGGGCCCTCATAGGAAAAGTCCAAATTTCACATAGAGAAATCTGTTGTGACTGGAAGTGGTATTCTGTTCAGTTCAAATGCCAAGGTACTGTGCAACAGGTGAACCAAAATATGATAGCCAGTGTTCTCAGCATTACACGATTCATTGCACATTTTGCACTTGTACATATGCTATGGTTATTTTTCTCCCGCTCCTTTTTAAAACTTTGTTTTTTCTGACAAAGAACAAGGAAGAACTGGGATAAAACAGTCAGTGATCAATTCAAAATCTGAGATTTCAGATCAGCGACTGGCCCTTTTTCAATGGTCGTCTTCTGCCTGTTTGGCAGCAGCAGTGGCTGTGAAGAATCTGGTGACAAGTGCAGTCTGGCGACACTGTATCAAGTGCTTCACTGTTACTATTCCATCACTGTCTCCTTTGCTCTGTTGGTTTCTGTCCCCCCTCTCTTTGTATTACTCTTTCTCTGCTTGCATGCTCCATGGTGCTGTGGCTGAGGTGGAGTACTCATTACCTGTTCATGTCCAGTTTTGCTAAAAACTGATTGATAAAAGATTAATAATCCACTCTTTCTTACTTGTTACATTGGGCTGCAGCCAAATAATAAGTTATTTTTAAATGCATTAATGAAAAGAGACCTGGAATGTGATGGAGCAATACAGTGAAGGTGGTAAGACACTGACAGAGAGGGAAAGGAAAGAAAATGTATGCTTGTGTGTAGAAATTTACCTTCAGTGTGTAACACTGGATATTTTTTTTATGTGGGTTATTTCAGCATGTCCATCAGCAAGTCCAGAGGAGCCAAGATAACGGAGTGGAAGAAGAGAAACAAGGAGAGTGTGTTCATACTGTTCCATACAAGCCGATGGAGCATCATATGGTGCCTTGTCTTTTTGGTGAGTTTGACATTGTATTGCTGCACACTGCTGGCGTTGCTATGCAGAGGTGACTGCCAGTCCTCTCTCTGAGCTCTGTTACTTTCGATTACAGTATTTTCACAGGTGAAAAGAAAATTCTGATTCACATATGTTATAATAAACTCCATGTTAGCTGCGTTGTTAAGTATAAAGCAACCACCATAATGAATGATTTAACATAAAACATCTAAAGTCAGAGAAAGAGACAGTCACTGCCAGGGTTGTCTCAGTGGACACCTGAGCCTTGCTTTGCATAGCGGGTCTGACTGACAATGACTGCGAATGATGATCATGATCCTTTGCCTGTTAACATCTCAACTAAGTGCTTGAAAGTAACGCTGGGATCGGATGACAAAATTTACAAACTGCATACACACGGGGACTGGATGAAAAAAGCATGTGAGTGCTTATTTCCTTGTCCTCGAAATAAAATAATAAAATAAAATAAAGTACAGCTGCATGCTCAAATACTAGTATTCGTTAGTACATGCTTAATCTTCAGAGCTCTTACCATGAAGTGTTTTGCTCTGCATCAGTCTATCTATCTATCTATCTATCTATCTATCTATCTCTATCTATCTATCTATCTATCTATCTATGTGTGTGTATGCATGTATATATATTATATATAAATATATATATATATATAATATATATATATATATATATATATATATATAAAATATATATATATATATAAAAAGGTAAAGGAGTCCCATAACCTATAAGGTCGTAGGGGAGCGAGGCGTCAGAGACCTCACTTCTCTAGGGCCAGCATATTGAGGGCGGTGCCCATCTCCTCTCCCTCGCTGCTTTACCTTCCCTGACCCTAAAGAGGGCAGGTACCCATTTACAGCTGGGTGAACTGGGGGAACTGTACTGAAGCCAAGGCGCGCAAACGGTCACCCATCCAACTGGTAACCACGCTCGACGCTGCTTAACTTGGCTGGAGGAAAGCGAGTGCTCCAACCACTGAGCTATCCCGTCCCCATTATCTATATTATATATCTATATCTATATATATATATCTATATATATATATATATATATATAATATAGATAATATATATCTAAGGGAGAGTGTGAATACTGAATGTGTGTACTTTTTAAAAATGTATCTACACAAGCTTCTATGTCCCACAAGTGCATTTTGGCTTGGCTGCCAGGCTGAAGCACGCTATGAAAATGATTGTGTTTGGAAGAAAATTCGACAAAAAGTCAGCGATGAGGTTCCCAGCATGCGACTAGCCATAAACCACTGGAAATAAGCTCTTTCTTGTGCTTGTGCTTGCTGAACTCAGTCATCTCTTAAAACAAGAATGTTTTCTGATTTGAAAACAATTTTTCATTTCTCTGCTAGAGTTTTGAGCTTCACTAAGGCTGAGATTTTGAATATGCAACCATTTTACTCATCATTAAGGTAGCCCATTTAGACTTGGGGCGTGAGGTCTTTATATGACAGCTGTGTTTTGTTGTTGTTGGGTTGTTTTTTTAAAATGTGTGATCTGTCCATACCACCGGCATGCAGTGGTCTGCTTTTCCCACAGGTGAACTGGTTTTAACATGTATGCGTGGTGTTATCTGTGTGTTTTTACACAGGATCTTGGTATTTAGTCTTATCTGAAGGACTTTCAGGGGAGCGGAGTCAGTTCTAATGTTAACTGCTGGGAAACATCCCCTAAAGCAGGCATCTCAGTAGTGCCTCAAACCCGCGCTGTCAGACTGCAAGCTCAGCGCTCTAACCACTAGGCTATCCAAGCCCCTGTTTTTTATGCAGCTTATTTAGCTTGTTTAACCTGTGGGGCGTACCTAAGTAAAACTGAATTTTATTATTTTCACAGTAACTGTATTCATTTTCAAATTAACAGAAAATACACTTGAGACAGTCTATATGGTATTGACTTGTGAATAACAATACATTTGAGATAGTCTGTGTGTTATCGTCTTGTGGATAACTTCATGGTGTAACTCAGCTCTGCAGGAAAAAAACAACACCCCCGCCTCTCCCCCTTCCCCTCCCTCCCCCCCCCCTCCCCCCCCTTCCCCTCCCTCCCCCGCCCTCCCCCCCCCCACACACACACCAAACAAATGACTATAAAATTGTCTCCTTTTTTCAGAATACTTTGCTGATCATGACTGGCCAGAATCCATGCTCCATGACCAGTCCACGCCAACAGCCATTGCTGTTCACGGTTTTGTTCTCCAGGAATCGGTGCCAGCCTCAAAACCGCTGACATTTGCCAAGCATGTTCTACGGCGCCGAATCATCAGTGACAACTTGTGTTAATCTAGTGTTTTATAACTTTTCATTGTCCTGTAATGTAACTAGTTATATAATCTAGTGTTTTATAACTTTTCATTGTCCTGTAATGTACTCATTATATAATCTAGTGTTTTATAACTTTTCATTGTCCTGTGATATACCAGTTATATTTCATGCAGTATTGTTTCTGTTGTGTGGAAATCCCATGAAAGTAAAGCGCGTGTCCTCATACTTCAGTTTTGGTTTCTCTCCCTGTGGAGAGTGCAGCACCGCCCAGTATCGTTCACACGTTATCTCCCCCTGTCTGCAGTGTCTAGGCAAAGACTCTCTTGCTGCTGTGGGTTCTTAACATGCGCTGCATGGTTGTTGGTGGTGCTGGGAGCTGTTTCAGGGTTGGTGGTTTTTGTTGTTTTTCTTCTTCGTTGTTCCTTGGCTAGGGCTCTGAGGTTCGCAATCTGACGACCCGGGTTCGATTCCCGTTCAAGGGGATATTTTCCCCTGGAGTTAACATCAGTGCTGACTCCACTCTCCCCAAAAGTCCTTCAGATGAGACTATAAACCGAGGCCCCATGTGCGAACGCACGTAGAACATCTTGCGCACACAGTAAACCCCGTTCCGCTTTTTGTAAGAGTAGGCCATTGTGTGACATGAGAACGGATGACAAAATTGACAAAAGTGCATACACATGGGGACTGGATGTAAAAAAAGCACACAAGTGCTTATTCCATTATCCTCGATATAAAAGAATAAAATAAATAAATAAACATATGGTGAGAGTTTTGTGTATGTGGCCTGTATTTGCCCGCCATTCAGGTAGCCCCATTCCAACTTGAGGAATGATGTGTAAACGCAACAGGAGTGCATAATTCTGTGGGTTTGAAGAAAACAATTTTCTCATTTGTTCCTACTGGCGTGCCATGGCTTACTATTCTGAAAGGTGGAATGGGTTTTTATGTGTGTGCAGATGTTCTGCATGCGTTTGCAGACAGGATCTCAGTTTTTAGTCTCATCCTAAGGACTTTTGGGAGAGTGGAGTCTGTACTGTTGTTAACTCCAGGAGAAAAAATAACCCTGGAACTGATGCCTCGATGGTGGCTCAAACCCGGGTAATCAGATTACAAACTGAACGCTCTGACCGCTAGACTATTCCATCCCCCATTTCAATATATATATTATATATATTATATATATATAAATAGCACCCTTTTTCTGTCACTACTGTTGTTTGTTCATCGAACGTTTGTTGAAGAGCTGTGAAAACCGAATGCTACGCTACATGACAAAGATCAAATGGGAAGACAGGATCATGAATGAAGAACTATGGAGAATGTGCAAAGTTGATGATCTGAAGTCTGTAGCTAGTACCAATAGACTGCGCCGGTTTGGGCATGTTCAACGGAAAGCAGACCACCACATCATACAAAGAGCAATGAACTTCGTAGTAGATGGAAAGAGACCAAAGGAAAGATCTAGCAAGACCTGGGCTGCCTGTATTGCAGATGATCTTAGAGAAAGGGGCATAAATAAGGAGGAAGCTCAAAATGGAGAGAGATGGAGAAGGCTCATCAATGTCAAACCTCCCCTGGGAGAAACATGACAAAAAGGAAGAAGAAGAAGAGACTATTGTTTGTTATTTCTTTTTTCTTTTCCTTTCTTTCTTCCTCTCTCACACTTTTGTTCAAGGAAGGCTAATAACTTCTTTTTTTCCGCATAATGCATTCCGTGATATATTTACTTGTAGGGTTTTCTCAAAGTGAAAACACAGGAATGGAAGCAAGATGTCCATTCTGCATGTTGTTTTTGTTCATGTGGCATGTCATATCTATTTCTTTGTTACTTTCAGATGTTTTTTTTGTCGATGCTTTTCTTTATTTTATTATTTGTTTTTGTTTTATACCTCTGTAAATCATGGCAGATTTCTCTGCATGAAATTCGGGCTGCTCTTCCCAGGGAGAGCGCGTTACCACAAGAGCAGCGCCACCCTTTTTTTGTCCTTTTTTTGTGTCTGTAAGTGTATTTGTTTCCCTATCAGAGTTGCTTTTTTCTACAAATTTTTTTCCCAGGGACAACTCTTGCTGCTGTGGGTTCTTTTACGTGCGCTAAATAATTTTGTGTAATACACAGGATCTCGGTTTATTGTCTCATCCAAAAGGCTAGCACCCAGACCACCACTCATGGTCTAATGAATGGGGGAAATAGTTTCAGGTCCAAATGGGATTCGAACCACCGCACACTTCCGACCCGGGCTTTTGGCTTTCTAGGCAGGCGTGTTACCTGCAGACCACTGATCCTTCATTAGGTGGGGAGGGGACAGGGGCGATGGTTTTAGCAGAATGGCCGGCTTCCTTGGCATGGCCTGGTTTTATATTGATTTTGAGCACTGAAACAATACAGGTACTTTGTTATTACATGTGAACATCCCTTCAGGTGGTCAGTGTTGATATTTGTGCAAGGATTAGAGCAGTTGATTTTTCTTAACTGAATTGAATGTTATGAGTTTCTGGAATTGAAGAGGGGGTGACAGTCCTGGTGTGGTCTCTAGGGTCAGCGGGGCTCTGAAGAAATGAAAACATGGATGTTGTAAAAGCCTTCGCGGTGTATTATCTCATCTGAATCGCTGGCATAAAGACCCAACATGCACTTTGACTGACACCTTCTGCACTGCGTCTAGTACACAAGCTAAGGCCTTTATGAAGCCGCATGAAAATGGAACAAACACTTCAATACTCTGTTAGGACACTGTGCATGAGGCCCAAAATACCATGCGTTTGTGGTGTACTTTATGAGTCACACTATAGGGAAAGAAATACAGTTGCAGACCAAAAAAAAGAAAAAAAAGGGTGGCGCTGCTCTTGTGGCGACGTGCTCTCCCCGGGGAGAGCAGCCCAAATTTCACGCAGAGAAATCTCGTGATTTAAAGTGGTATAGGTAAATAAATAAATAAACCTCCTTTCATATTCTCCTTTTTCACCTGTATTGTAAGAAAGGTATTGAACAGTTTAGGCAAAGATTGGTGTGAAACAATATTCGACCCTTTGCAGATTTCTGCGCTGCATGTAAGGAAACGATCTTCCTAAACTTCTCCACATCATCGTTATTGATGCAGATGGTGCAACCCAGTGGGTTGGCAAGGTTAGAGTACATGCAATGGTTGTTTTTTTGTCCGGCCAGTATAGTACACATCTGCCATTTTACTCTTTTATATCGAGGATAATGGAATAAGCACTTATGTGCCTTTTTACATCCAGTCCCCGTGTGTATGCAGTTTTGTAAATTGTCATCTGTTCCCACCGGCACACAATGGCCTACTCTTACGAAAAGTGGAACAGGATTTTAACGTGTGCGCAAGATGTTCTGCGTGCGTTCATACACGGGACCTCGATTTATAGTCTCATCCGAAGGACTTTTGGGGATACCAGGGGCTCTTTCAGTATAAATAGTGTCCTCACCTGTGGGAATCGGTGTAAGAAATTTCCAGTCTGCTGTAGTCTTTGTTGTTTTCTGGCTTTTTTTCCTTACGTGCCACATTGACTGTTTTTGTTTGTTTGGTTGTTTTTTGGGGGGTAGGGTGGGGGTGAGGAGTGTCATTGTTTGGCTACAACTCGTAGGCTTCACCAGTGGTGAGATGTTTGCATCTGCGACCATTTTTTACTTGTCTTTAAGGTAGCCGCATTCTGACTTTGGGGATACATTGCAGTTTGTCTCTATTTCTTTGTTCAGGTGACAAGGTAGGAAAATTCTGTGCCTTGGGGTGAGCTCAGGATGTCTATTGTGATGTGTTATTTTGCCCATATGCTATTTCATATGCTTTTTCTTTTTGACCTGAACACCTTTTTTTTGGTAAAAGGTTGCAAGTGTGTGAATGATTGAAATGCAAGCGCCTTGATTTTTTTGCTTTACAAGATTCAGCACTCTAAAAAATTCCATTTATTATTATTTTTATCACTTGATGATCTATGTGCACACCTTTTCTGTAACTTGAAGAGGATTATATTCAGCAGGGGATGGGATAGCCTAGTGGTTAGAGACTTGCACTTGTGATTGTCTGGCCTGGGATTGAGCCCCTACAGAGGCGCCCGCTTTAAGGAATTTTGCCCAGGAGTTAAAATCACTAGTGACTCCACTCCCCTGAAAGTCCTTTGGGTGAGACTATAAACCAAGGCCCCATGTGCAAGTGCAGGAAGAATATATTGTGCATATATTAAAAAATCCTGTTCTGCCTTTCGAAAGAATAGACCATTTTGTGCCGGTAGGAATAGATGACCAAATTTTTTTAAAAAATGCATTCACCCGGGTGTTGTGTTTAGACACCATCCCTGAAGTCGGAATGTGGCTACCTTGATGGTGGATTAAAAGTGGTCTCAGAGGCAAAATCACACTATTGGTGAACCTCTGAGCTCTAGCCAAGGAACAACAACAACAACAAAAAGAATATTCAGCTGAATGGTTGGTGTCCTCAGGCCTGCCTGAAATTAATAATAATAATAATAATAATGTATGGAATTTATATAGCGCTGAATCTTGTAAAGCAACAAATCAAAGCGCTCAGATTTTATTTCATACCACTTTAAGTCACGGCAGATTTCTCTCCGTGAAATTCGGGCTGCTCTCCCCGGGGAGAGCGGGAGAACGCGTCGCCACTTAGCGCTGCGCCACCCTTTCACCCTTTTTTTTTTTTTTTTTTTTTTTCTGCAGCTGTATTTGTTTCCCTATCAGAGTGGCTTTTTTCTAAGAATTTTGCCAGGGACAACTCTCTTGTTGCCGTGGGTTTTTTTACGTGCGCTAAATAATTACGTGTAACACACGGGACCTCGGTTTATCGTCTCATCCGAAAGACTAGCGCCCAGACCACCACTCATGGTCTAATGGATGGGGGAAAAATTTCCGGTCCAAACGGGGTACGAACCGCCGCACACTTCAGACCCGGACTTTTCGCTTTCTAGACAGGCGCGTTACCTCTAGACCACCGATCCACTACTAATTGCCTTTCAAAATGAAAACACTTTGATAATGGCTGAAGTAATAGTGAAGAACTGGGTAATAGTTGAGGTACAATGTCATTTGATAATAAAATGTCATTTCTTACATGTTGACATGATTGGATACTTGAGGGGATTTATCGTGTTGATTTTATGCTTGAAGTGATTGCTCATATAAACATTTTGTGCCCTGAAGTTGGTGACAGTCCAGGCATGGCTTTTGTGGTCAGTGGTCGGTTATAAACGCCAAACTGATCTCGTGAGTGCAGCTGTTCTTTGTTGTATCAAACTGCACTCTTTTCTGCACATGCACTTCTTTGTATAGGCTAACTTTTGAAATATGCATGTGTGTCATAAATGGTGTATTTTTCTATTATTTCAAAAAGTTTGTGACATTTGTTTAAAAGGACTTAATAAATGAGTCATACTAACTGAACTGTGTTTATGCAGACTTTGTAAGATTGATTTAAAACAAACTTTAACTTACCTTAAACCTTAAACTCAGCTGTCTATACTTTGGCAGCCTGCAAAGTCGACTTCTATTACATACCATTGTCAGGGATGCTGTGTCAGCTCTGTGTGCGTGTGTGTGTTCTGTTCAAGCTAATCCAGAAAAAAAAAGAACAAAACAACCAACAACATTTCATCAGCGCTAAACTTTGGTAAACGACTCCTCCAAGTCTCCTATTAGCGCTGTGTTAGGTTCAAACACTGGTCACAGTGTATGCTGGGTGGCTTGCTTGGCTGCTATGTGCGGACAGAGACACACATGATGGCACATGTGACAGTCATAAACATGGCCATTCAGTCATGGTGGCTTATGGCCATTCAGACACTTGATGGTTCATCACATTGTCGCCTGATTGTGAAAAGTGTGCCACTGTTCAAGAAGTTTTATATGACTCTCAGCAGCTTATAACATCAGTTGCTGAGGTTACACACACACACACACACACACACACACACACACACACACACACAGAGGAAGCACTGGTAGGTCTGCATTTAAAGTTGACTTGTGATATCGTAAGGATCCCTGCCCTTCATTCACCAGACACTGATGCCAATATTGGAACCCATGACTTCATGGATCCACAGACATACAAACACACAGCCAGACTAAGACAGACAAACAGCCACACACACACACACACACACACACACACACACACCGAGCTTAGCAATAGCAAAGAGACTCTCTCTCGCTCTCTCTCTCTATCTCGCTCGCTCGCTCTCTCAAATATATACATTTAAAAAATCATTCCCCCCCAAAATATTTTACGTTTACTTGAAACTATTAGCTCTGATTACTGAGGATAGTCCCTTCTCAGGGCAAGGGCTGAATGAAGCAAAATATATCAATACTTATCTGTAACCCTTGTGAATAAAGATTATCAATCTCTCTCTCTCTCTCCTCTCTCTCTCTCTCTCTCTCTCTCTCTCCTCTCTCTCTCTCTCCTCCCCCCCCCCCCCCCTCTCTCTTCCCCTCTCTTACCCCCTCTCTCTATGCCTCCTCAAAAAGTGAAAAAAAATGTACTGCTGATAATGTTATAAATATTTCCTTTTTGATATGCTTTCGACAAACAAACAAAAAAGGCAAAATACTTCCATGATAAGGAATCCTTGTCAGGACAACCATAGGTACCATTTATGTTGTATTCTCTCATTGCAATGGATATGCTTTATCTATGCACTTGTATTAGTTGAGTTTGAGTCCCTCTCCCTCCCTCCCCCCCTCTCTCTCCCCACCCCCCTCTCTCTCTCTACCCCCTCTACCCCCCCCCCCCCCCCCCTCTCTCTCTTTCTCTTTACGTGCATTCCTGGACGATGCAAGCTGTGACCAGATGACTGCAAGCAGCAGAGTCTCACCTGAAACAGGAAGGGGGGGGGGGGGGGGGGGGGGGGGGGGGGGGGGGGGGAGGGGATGGAGAGGCAGGGGCTAAGAGAGATCTGGCCCTTTGTACTAAGTTAGATCTTCTGCTAGCTTCCAGCTGCCTCCCCCCCCCCCCCCCCCCCCCCCCCCTCTCCCCACCTTCATCGATTGATTTGCAGTTCTGCCACGGCCCTGACAGGCGCCCGAATAATTCATCATTCTCAGACAAACAGAAATTTTGCTTGGCGCCTTTGGCTTTGATTTAAAGATCGTAGTTATTTATGTACAGATTGAGCAAGTAAGAGGTTAGAGTTTGAGTGAGGTTTTGTAGCAGGACGTAAGAAGAGAGAGAGAGAGAGAGAGAGAGAGAGAAGAGAGAGAGAGAGACTCGGAGCTTGTTTCATGTACATCGGCCATTGGGCCACAATACAATACAACAGGAAAAAGAACAGTATACTTTTCATCACAGGAGACTCGTTATTTTTTCGTACCCAAAAGCTGAAGAGAGAGAGAGAGAGAGAGAGAGAGAGAGAAGAGAAGAGAGAAGAAGAGTGCGTTGTGTTGTGTTGTTTGTGATGTGGTGTGTGTGTTGTGTGTTGTGGTGGTGGTATGTGTGTGCGTGCGCGCGCGCGTGTTTGTATGTGTGTGATTTTTTTTTTTTATTGATTTTTTTATTTTGAAATGGTCCACTCTTCCGAAAAGTGGAACAGGTTTCAACATGTGCGCAAGATGTTCTGCGTGCGTTTGTACACTGGGTCTCTGTTTATAGCCCCATCCGAAAGACATGTGTGAGAGAGGCAGAGAGAGAGTTGAGCAGATTTTTAGCAATATAAAGCACAGTAAGAAAAAGTAGGGCTACTTGCCATCAGTTGCCCTGTAGCATGTGTGTGAACATATCCTGAGGCACACAGCAGCTGTGTAAATGGCAATGGCATCAGGAAATGGCAGGGCATAGGCATCAGGCAATGGCAGGACATAGGCATCAGGCAATGGCATCAGGTAATGGCAGGACATAGGCATCAGGCAATGGCATCAGGCAATGGCAGGTCATAAGCATCAGGCAATGGCAGGTCATAAGCATCAGGCAATGGCAGGACATAAGTATCAGGCAATGGCAGGTCATAAGTATCAGGCAATGGCAGGTCATAAGCATCAGGCAATGGCAGGTCATAAGCATCAGGCAATGGCAGGTCATAAGCATCAGGCAATGGCATCAGGCAATGGCAGGGCATAAGCATCAGGCAATGGCAGGTCATAAGCATCAGGCAATGGCAGGTCATAAGCATCAGGCAATGGCAGGGCATAGGCATCAGGCAATGGCAGGTCATAAGCATCAGGTAATGGCAGGTCATAAGCATCAGGCAATGGCAGGGCATAGGCATCAGGCAATGGCAGGTCATAAGCATCAGGCAATGGCAGGACATAAGCATCAGGCAATGGCATCAGGCAATGGCAGGACATAAGCATCAGGCAATGGCATCAGGCAATGGCAGGACATAAGCATCAGGCAATGGCATCAGGCAATGGCAGGACATAAGCATCAGGCAATGGCAGGGCATAAGCATCAGGCAATGGCAGGGCATAAGCATCAGGCAATGGCAGGGCATAAGCATCAGGCAATGGCAGGTCATAAGCATCAGGCAATGGCAGGGCATAAGCATCAGGCAATGGCAGGGCATAAGCATCAGGCAATGGCAGGTCATAAGCATCAGGCAATGGCAGGGCATAAGCATCAGGCAATGGCAGGACATAAGCATCAGGCAATGGCATCAGGCAATGGCAGGGCATAAGCATCAGGCAATGGCATCAGGCAATGGCAGGACATAAGCATCAGGCAATGGCATCAGGCAATGGCAGGACATAAGCATCAGGCAATGGCAGGGCATAAGCATCAGGCAATGGCAGGACATAAGTATCAGGTAATGGCATCAGGTAATGGCAGGACATAAGTATCAGGTAATGGCATCAGGCAATGGCAGGACATAAGCATCAGGTAATGGCATCAGGTAATGGCAGGACATAAGCATCAGGCAATGGCAGGTCATAAGCATCAGGCAATGGCAGGGCATAAGCATCAGGCAATGGCAGGACATAGGCATCAGGCAATGGCAGGACATAGGCATCAGGCAATGGCATCAGGTAATGGCAGGACATAGGCATCAGGCAATGGCATCAGGCAATGGGAGGACATAGGCATCAGGCAATGGGAGGACATAGGCAATGGCAACGACAATAGCAAACACAGGTAAGATTTTCCTGTGGTCCAGGAATATATATATTCATAGATATTACCGTTGACGTCATATCTAAACTGACTTCAGGAGGAATGAACATAGTGTCTAAGTTTCAGCCCTGTAAGCTGTAGAAGTTTTCTACAACATAAACAGGGAGAGTTATCATGGCTACCTTCAGTGTTGATAGAGCTGTGTGACCAGGCGGAATGAGTGGAGCATCTAAGGTGTTTGTATTGATCTCTGTTGAATAATGAAGTGGAAGCCTACCTTCAACGCTGGGTGCTTTTTTGTTTTTGTTTTTTGTTTTGTTGCAGTTAGCCCCCCCCCCCCTCTCTCTCTCTCTCTCTCTCTCTCTCTGTTTTGTGTTTTGTTTTGCTGCAGTTAGAACCCCCCCCCCCCCCCCCCCCCTCTCTCTCCCTCCCTCTCTGTTTTTGTTTTGTGTTTCTGCAGTTTATGATTGTTCCGCCTTCCTTCTCTTCTTGTTTTTGTTTTTGTTTTGCTGTAATCTCTGTTACATACAGACAACAACATAAAATTAGGATACGAGTCAATAGGTGTAATAAGAAAAGAAAAAAGGTAAATAG
>CM054145.1:27393142-27395642 GCA_028751875.1 Rapana venosa | reverse complement strand
CATTTAATCTGGCTTGTGACAAGGCAACTTTAAAGCAATATACATCAATGCTACTAATATAAAGTTCTTTTTCAAATACAGTTTTAAATGACCTGTAAATGGAGTATCTATCATGTTCACTAATAACACTTTGCCATTCCTGAATAAACAAATCTATTAGTCTTTGTTTGAAAATCTGCATAAATTTTCCAACATCTCCAACACCCTGCTGTAACCATACAACATTAAAACCACACTCGCATAATAATACTCTTATGTTTGTAACCCAGCATCTTTTTGCATTATTATCAACTCTTAATTGCATTTCATATGCTTGACGAGGTAATCTGTGGTGGTCCATCTGAAGTATTTTAAACCAGTATCGTAAAGCATAAACACATGAATTAACATAAAGAGGATATCTTCCAAGTTCCCCGTAAACCATTTTGTTAGGAGTTTTGAATGGAAGCCCTAAAAAGCGTTTACATGCCATTAAATGAATTTTTTCTAAACAATCCAAGCGACTTAATCCCCAAACTTCTGAAGAATACAGTAAAATAGGCTGTATTTTTATATCAAAAACTTTAAAGAATATTTGATGGGTTATATCCTTGTTTTTCAAAAATGCCTTTATCAAACTAACTAAAGCTTTTTTACCTTTCATAATTTGATTTTCAATACCAACTTTGTTACTAAGCTTTGTAGAGAAATTGAATCCCAAAAACAATATTTATTTACTACTTCTAGTCTATCATTTTCAAAAACCATTCTTCATCCCTGCCCAGAAATCCACCCTTTCTAAAAACCATAATTTTAGTTTTATCTTTGTTTACTTTTAATTTCATACTTGAACAACATGCCATAAGAACATTCAACTGGTTTTGAAGACCAACAGGAGTAGATGATAACAAGACAACGTCATCTGCAAAAAGTAAGATGAACAATTCCATAATACCTGGTATCTGCTGAATGCCATGTTTACCTTTCACAGACATATCATTTGCAAGCTGGTTAATAAACATTTGAAATAAGGTTGGACTCAAGACACATCCCTGGCGCACCCCTACTGGACATTCAAAAAGCTCTGTATATTCAAAGTTCGATCTAACACATGATACTAAGGCCTTATACATTGCATTAGAGAACAGAAGAATCTTCCTTTGATACCCTGGTTTCTGATACACTGTAATAATTTATCATGTCTTACAGAATCAAATGCTTTTTTAAAATCAACAAAAGCAACATACAACTTCTTACCTCTCTGGGAAAAGCACTTCTGCACAACAGAGTATAAACAAAAAATGTGGTCAATAGTAGAGTAATGTTTACGGAATCCTGCTTGATTCTCAGATATTAAGCTGTTTTCTTCCAGCCAAGAGTAAAGTCGTTTATTTAATATTGTACTGTAACATTTTGAGATTGTACTTAATAGAGAGACACCTCTATAGTTGTCTACAACATCTGGGTCACCTTTTTTATGAATTGGGATGACGATAGCCTTTTCCCATTCCTTTGGATATATGCCTTTGGTAAACACTTTATTAAACAATTTATGTAAGAAAGGGATAGTACTTATGCTACCTGTTTTGAGCATTTCTGCAAGCACCCCATCCATTCCACATGCTTTACCACATTTCAATCTATTTACTGCATTTGCTACTTCCTCTATAGTTATGTCAGCATTCAGCGCATGTTGGTCTTCCTCCGAAAGATCAATGCACTCTTGGTTTTCCTCATTGTAATCATTTGTATCTGTAGAAAATACATTTTTGAAATGATCATACCATTCATTCAGCGATATATTGTTTTTGTACGTTGCCCCTTTTCTCCCACATCCCATTTCAGTTAGCTGCTTCCAGAAAGTACTAGAATCTTTAATATTTGCAGCAAGCATTTCAACTTTTTTCCTTCTAAAACTTCTTTTTTTCGTCTTCAGTAGGCACTTGTATTCTTTTCTTGCATTTACGTATTCAATTCTATCTTCCTCCAATCTGTACTTTCTGAAACCCCTCAAAAGTTGTCTACTTTTTTGTTTGGCTTGCTGACATTCATTGTCAAACCATTCTGCCCTATGATTCTGTGCATTAGGATAAACTTTTCTTACCATACAACTGCTAGCTGCTAATAAACACTTTACAAACATATCCAGTGCACTGTCTACATCGTCTTCTAAAATACTAGCAGCTAACTGAATCTTACTTTGCAGGTTTGCATCATTAAGATTATCTACGTAAACCTGTTCCTTTCCTTTATCCCATATATGTTTTTTAATATAGAATTTTCCCTTTTTATTTTGATTGAATTCAGTGCTGAATGTAGAAGACCATGTCAATACAACTGGTAGATGATCAGATTCAGATGAATCTTCCACATCTAAGGACATACCACGAGACATTATATACAAACCGTGTGACATGACAAAATAGTCCACAGTACTGCATCCCGTGTTACATATGTAGGTGTAACTGCCATCAAAATCACATTCACACAAACCATTTAAAATAACAAGATCAAAAGAGTT
>CM054145.1:27363142-27380642 GCA_028751875.1 Rapana venosa | reverse complement strand
GATGATGATAATTTAATAACAGCAACAACAGTACAACCATTTCTTTTGCAACTACATCTGCTTCTATTTTTCCCTCTGTTTACCTCTTGTAACAAAAAAGACGACGATCACTATGGCTACCACAATAGCGCTATCTACCACCACCATTATATTATCACCACCACCATCAAGCAGCCACCAAGACCACCATAGATTATTAGATTTAACAATATCATGAATTATTACGGGACTGAGAACCACCAATCAAATTAAAATTATTTTTATGTTATGTCATCCCTTTAGGGACTTATAGGATTTTACAAAAATATTAAGCAAAATCATAACTGAAGAACTTTAGTTGACATGCAACATTCAGACATGGCATTTCAACGAAACAGTAAGGGACAAAAAATGTAATTCATTTTCTGTTTACATATCTTTCAATGTATATTTACATGTCATTTCTGAAAGTATTCATTTCAACATCATTTAGGAGATTTTTTCTTCTTGTTTGTTGAAGAGAGTTTTTCACACTTCAAGATATTTGGATATTTAGCGTAATGTGATGGAAACATTAAATTTTTAAAAAAATTCAAGAATGGACAAATAAAAAGGTATGGAAATATGTCACCGATACCACCACTGTTTGCATTTTGTGGGGTTCGAATTTCATGAAGTATCTTCCGTTTTTTAAAACTCTTTTAAGAGGGAGGGTAGCCTATTACTTGGCAGATTGTTATTGATTGTGCAGAACTGAGCAAATAGAACAGAAACATTTGATGGAAACACAGTAAATATCTAGAGTCTTTAGGCTCCTCCATTCAGCCCCCATTTCGATTCTGTCTGGGGCTTTCAGAACCATCCCGGAGCACAGTCTGTATGCAGAGGCTGGTACAAGGGTATCGCAGTTAGGGTCCCTCCCCCCACCCCATTGATGTGTGATAAGGTTTTGTACATGTGTAGTCTGGTTTTTGCTATTGTAAAGCGCACTGAGAAGGGCTTTTATACAAATGGTTTTGATAATTAAATCATGTCATTTCTTGTCATTTCTTCTTCTTCTTTCTTGTTCTTGTTCTTGTTCTTTTTCTTCATCGTCATTGTCGTCTTAATTCTTCTTCTAATTTCATGGGAACTTAAAACAAAAGTTTTATTCAAGAATGGAGAAATAAAAGGTATGGAAAAGTACCACCACTTTCGTATTTCGTGGAATTCGTATTTTCTGAAGTATCTTTCATTTCTTTGAAATCTTTCAAGAGGGAGGGTATTAATTGGCAGATTGCTATTGATTGTGCAGAACTGAGCAAATAGAACAGAAACATTTGATGGAAACACAGTAAATATCTAGAGTCTTTAGACTCCTCCATTCAGCCCCCATTTCGATTCTGTCTGGGGCTTTCAGAACCATCCCAGAACACAGTCTGTAGGCAGAGGCTGGTACAAGGGTATCGCAGTTAGGGTCCCTCTCCCCCCCCCCCCCCCCCCCACCCCATTGATGTGTGATGGGATTTTGTACATGTGCAGTCTGGTTTTTGCTATTGTAAAGCGTACTGAGAGGGGCTGTATTAATGCTTTTGATAATGTTATCATATTGTCATTTCTTCTTGTTGTTCTTGTTCTTCTTGTTCTTCTTGTTCTTGTTCTTGTTCTTTTTCTTCTTTGGTGTGTGTGTGTGTATTGTGTGTGTGTGTGTGTGTGTGTGTGTGTGTGTGTGTGTGTGTGTGTGTGTGTGTGTATGTGTGTGTGTGTGTGTGTGTGTGTGTGTGTGTGACTTTGCGGATTGTTTCTGATAATGTTGCATTAATTTTAATGTTTCTTTTTTTTATATAGATTTTTCTGAATTTTGTTTATTTGTTCAAGGCAGAGTTTCTACTATTTTGTTGGTTGTTTAAAAAAACAAAAAACTTTTGGTTTGTTTTCTTTTGTGCAAAATTGCAAAAAGCCTTTATTGTGCCTAGTTCTTTACCTATGAAATATTCACTCATTTAATTTATTTTATTCTTTTATTTCAAGGATAATGGAATAAGCACTCATGTGCTCTATTAGATCCAGTCCCCGTGTATATGCAGTTTTGTAAATCATGTAAATCAATCAATCAATCAATCTTCTATTTCTATTACAAACCACCCTGCTGAAACTAACCTTAATTCACTACACATAAAACCGTATTCAGAATACAAAAACCCTGCGTGTGTGTGATTGCGATTTAACATCCCTCAGTTCCTGGGAAGGTTTTGAAGTCCTCTCGTAGCATCGCTAGGAATCCGCATCCTTCCTGATCTCCACAGTGTGGATATCGACCTGGTGTTATCTCCGACTTGTCCCAAGTTTGCAGGGGGTTCCCAGTGGCCCCAGAGAGCTCTTGATGTACGGGTTAACCTTGCGGTTCACGAAAAGGACTCTCCCAAATCGCTGGGTTACATAGGGATCTTTTCGGGGCTGTGTCAGGCTTATCAGTCTTGTCATATTATTTGTGTTTGTATTAGTAGATGGCTTCTGCATTCTGGGTGAGGATGTGGCTTTCAGCTTTGTCTGCTCTTACATCTCAGTGTCGGCTTTTTTTCTCCATCAGATTTCTCAAAGTTAAAATTTTGCTTTTCAGTATTGAATGGCTGAACTCTTCTGGATTTTCTGAAATCTTCTGGATTTTGCTTTGCTGTTGTTTTGTTGTTGTTGTTGTTGTTGTTGTGGGTTTCCCAGCTTAACACCTTAGGGAGTCATCTAGAATACGTATTCAGACTTACTTGGGAATCACCGAGAGATTGAAAGGACACAGTGCATGAGAAGTTTTCTGGTATGACTCTTTTTCAAGCACCTTACCATTATAGGTAACCATACTCCGCCTTAGGCGATTGTTCTCCTATAAAAGAGATCGAGAGTGCACGTTGTTATGTTTAGGGTTTGAAGACAATCTTCCCATAACATTTTAAATCATAACAACACTCGGATATAGGTTTTGGCACTTAGTTTACACACACACAACACACACACACACACACACACACACACACACACACACACACACACACACACACACACACACACACACACACACACACACAATGTTGCATCAGTAACTAAGAAAGCTTTTGGTCGGGGCCAAGATTTTCGCTTGAAATTGTCTATACAATCTAAAGACACTCATTCCGCACCGTTTTATTTTCTTCTCTGAAGTTGAAGTACGGTTGTCTATAATTACGGCGAGGTACTTGAAAACAGTCATACATGCAAACTTCTTAGTGTGTATTTGCAATCTCACAGTAGTTTCCAGGTAGGTTGAATGAGTCAGAGCGCATTTTTACTTTTTCGTCTGCACATTAACCGTCTCCACCTTTCCCATCGTCCCGTAGATCGTGGGGGCACCACTGAAGATTTTGCAACCAGCTTCCCCCCACTCCCCGCTGTCCTCTGCTTTCCGTAGCAATTCTTTCCACTCAAGGCCAGTCCAGTCTCTGATGTAGTTTTCCCATCGTTTTCTCTGTCTGCCTCTTCGTCTTCCCTCCTTGTGCTGTTCCTTGTAGGACAGTCTTGGCCAGTCCAGATGTTCGTGTGACGTGCTCGTACCACTTCAGTATGCGTTTTTTTCACCCCCCCCAAAAAACAACAACAACAACACACACACACACAAAACCCTTCAGATTTCTTAAATAAGAAACTGTTCTGTAATATTACAAAGGGACCATCAAATTATTTGAATTCTGAGGACAATCATGCAGTTTTAGTTTTATGTAAATGTCAGGTTATTTTTTTCTTCTTTTGTTTCTTTTTTCTTTCTTTCTTTTTTCAACAAATGCTATTTTATTTTGTATCTGAATTGATGGTTTCACTTTATCTCAGTTTTGTTCATTCTATCTCATTTTATTTGCAGTTTATTTTATCTAAGTTTTTAATAATTTTTTAAAATTTCATTTTATTTTAAACTACTTCAACCAAAATATAGACAGCTCACAATATAACGGTTATTTATGGTTCGCTATAGTGTACAGACGAGGAGCGAAAAAACAATCTATCTATCTATCTGTCTATCGATCTATCTATCTATCTATCTATCTATCTATCTATCTATCTATCTATCTATCTATCTATCTATCTATCTATCTATCTATCTATCTATCTATCTATCTCTCTCTCTCTCTCTTTCTCTCTATCTATTTATCTATCTATCTATCTATCTATCTATCTATCTATCTATCTATCTATCTATCTCTCTCTTCTTTCTCTATCTATCTATCTATCTATCTATCTATCTATCTATCTATCTATCTATCTATCTATCTATCTATCATCTATCTATCTACACCTTCCATCCATCCATCCATCCATCCACCCACCGTCTGTCTGTCTGTCTGTCTTCACACTACTTCTTTTACTATCGTCTGTCTGTCTTTGCGTCTGTCTATTACTATCTATCTATCATCTACTATCTGTCTGTCGTCTGTCTGTCTGTCTGTCTTTTCTCCCTGCCTGCCTCCCGCCTGCCTGCCTCCCTCCCTGCCTCCCTGCTGCCTCCTACCTGTCTGTCTTCTTCTGTCTGTCTACCTATCTATCTATCTATCTATCTACATCTATCAAATCTATCTAATCTATCTATCTATCGATCTTCTATAAAACCTGTCTATCGATCTATCAATATCTATCATATCTATCTATCTACTATCTATATCTAGATCAATCTATATCTGTCTTTCTGTCTGTCTGTCTGTCTATATCTATCTATTATTATCTATCTATCTATCTCTATCTGTCTTCGTCTCTGTCTGTCTGTCTGTCTGTTCTGTCTGTCTCATCCAATCCTCCATCCATCCATCATCTCATCATCCATCCATCCATCCATCTATTCTACTATCTATCTACTATCTATCTATCTATCTATCTATCTATCTATCTACTATCTATCTTCTATCTATAGTATTATCTACTATCTATCTATCTACTACAATCTTCTGTCTGTCTGTCTTCTGTCCAATGTCTGTCTGTCTACTATCTATCTATCTATCTATCTTCTATCTGTCTGTTTGCCTGCCTTGCCTGCCTGCCTGCCTGCTGCCTGCCGCCTACCTACCTATCTACCTACCTATCTATCTATCATCTATCTTATCTAATCTATCTATCTAGTCTATCGATCTGTCTATCAATCTGTCTATCGATCTATAATCTATCGATCTATCTATCTATCTATCTCATCTATCTATCTCTATCTATCTATCTATTTATCTATCTATCTATCTCTGTCTTTATCTATCTATCTATCTACTATCTATCTATCTATCTCTCTCTCTCTGTCTTCTGTCTGTCTGTCTGTCTGTCTGTCTGTCTGTCTATCTATCTATCTATCTATCTATCTATCTATCCATCCATCCATCATCCTCCATCTATCTATCTAATATCTATCTATCTATCTATCTATCTACTATCTACTACTATCTATCTATCTATCTATCTATCTATCTATCTATCTACTATCTATCTATCTACTATCTATCTATCTATCTATCTATCTATCTATCTGTCTGTCTATCTATCTATCTATCTATCTATCTATTATCAATCTGTTTTGTCTGTCTATCTATCTATCTATCTATCTACTACCTACTATCTATCTATCTATATCTATCTATCTATCTATCTATCTATCTATCTATCTACTATCTGTCTGTCTGTCTGTCTGTCTATCTATCTCTTATCTATCACATCTCTCTCTACTGTCTTGTCTGTTTGTCGTCTGCCGTCGCCGTCCGTCTTTGTCTCTCCTTTTCTCTGTCTCTGCCAATCTGTCTGTCTAGCTGTCTATTTCTGTCACTCTCTCTGTCCATGTCTCTGTCTGTCTGTGTCTGTCTCTCTGTCTGTCTCTATCTCTCTGTCTCTTTGTCTTTCTGTCTCTGTTTCTCTCTGTCTCTTTGCCTGTCTGTCTGTCTGCCTGTCTTTCTGTCTGTTTGTCTGCCTGTCTGTCTGCCTCTCTCCGGGTGGTCGGTTTGTAAATAATAGTATAAATAATTTTAATCTAAGATCACGTTTTTATCGCGGTGTCAGCGCTGGTAATCATGGGGCTTCGTGCGCGGCTGATCTATTGTAGGCATCACAGTCAATAATTGATTGTAGCTTGGTAATAAAAGACGGCTTAATGACGTGGGTGTGTGTGTGTGTGTGTGTGTGTGTGTGTGTGTGTGTGTGTGTGCGCGTGCGTGTGTGTGTGAGTGTGTGTGTGTGTGTGTGTGAGATATATACACACCGCACACAAACACACGCGCGCGCGCACACACACACACAAACACAAAAAACACACACACACACCGCACACACACACACACACACACCGCACACAAACACACACACATACACACACACACACACACACACACACACACACACACACACACACACACACACACACACACGCACACCACACGCGCACACACACACACACCACGCACACCCACCCACACACACACACACACACACACACACACACACACACACACACACACACACACACACGCGCAAAGGTAAACCCAACAGTACATCCCACTAGCACAGGAAACGATGACGCACGCGCTCATTATTCATAGTGCATACTAGCAGTCTAAGTTCAATTCCCCCTGAAGTCCTGTCAGGTATGACGTCACCTGCAATATCCACATTCCATCCCCCCATTTTGTTTCAATCCACATGAGAAAAAGCATTACCTCTGCTCCAGTAGAAATGTGGGGTTGATATAATAATATTATGTAAGCTTTATCAGTGGTAGTGGAAAAAATGTATACAGTTTCCCATTGTAGACGATGATATGTGGATATTCATGGTGACGTCACACTTAACCCGACTTTTGCAGGATTGAACAAACGAAGTTCAGAGGGAGTGTTTCTTTTTCTTTTTATGATTTTTTTTCAAAAAGAATTCGTACAGGAGTGGTATTCACACACAGACTATACCAGTCAAAGTGCTTGAGTGTCTTCTCTTTTCCTCTCCCAATGTCTCTCTACATACGCACGCACGCACGCACGTGCAGACAAATGCATATACCCACAAAAGCACATATGCATGCGCACACATATGCGCATCACACTGCACACATGTATGTGTGTCTGAGCATTCATTTCTGTGAATGATGCACACCCGTGCACAAGAACAGACTGGTACGCACACAGACGTACACTCTTTTCGTTCTGTCATTCTGTCCTCCTCTTTCTCTCTTTCTCTGTCTCTCTTTCTGTCTCTGTCTCTCTCTGTCTCTGTCTCTCTTTGTCTCTCTCTCTTACACACACACACACACACACACACACACACACACACACACACACACACACACACACACACACGCACGCACACCACACACACACACACAACACACACACACAAGACACACGCATCTTTAAATAGACACGTAAAGTAGAGAGAGATCGTAAAAATACAATAAAGATACCCCTCTCCCCCAACAAAACAACAATTAAACGAAACAAACAAACAAAACACCCCAACAACAAACGAACCCCAAACCCTGGAAGCAATTTCAAAAACAATCCAAAACACCCACCCCTTCCTCTCTGAAAGGAAAACCCAGAATCACAATAATAAACTGCAAAAGAAAGAAAGAAAGAGACAGAACCAAAAAAATAAACCTCAACGTTTAGAGTATCACTAGTTTGAAAGATAAAACAGCCAATAAACATGCTTGAGGAAAGACTCTTGTATCAATTGGAGTCAAGCCAGTGCATCACATCAGCTGTCAAATGCAGCTTCACTCCCGCCCCCAACCCACCCCGCCCCCAAACACAGACCAGTGACAACAACACGCTGAAAACGACGATGACGACGACGACGACGACAAACAAGTCGCATCCCTTATATACACCTGCCAGAGGAGCGCCGGACTGTTTGTATCACTGTCTGATCGCACTAGTGATTGTATTCGCGAATAGATAAATTCGCCTCATGGAACAGACCCAGCAAGACTGGTATCACAGCAATCGAGCATGCCAGGACTCCGATCTGTTTATGTCTCTCAGATTCATTACCAGGTTCTAAAATTCCCATCCCCCCCACCTCCCCCTTTTCTTTCTTTCTTTCTTTTTCTCTCTCTCTCTCTCTCTCTCTCTCTCTCTCTCTCTCTCTCTCTCTCTCTCTCTCTCTCTCTCTCTCTCTCTCAATTCTTCTTTGCTTTTTCAGACGCCAGGCAGGAAGGAGGCGTGTGAAGCGAGGTGTGAGTCAAGTGTCGCAAACGAGCCGGTCGTTAAAGAACTCCGGGCAGCAATCACCGGCAGCCGAAGGCGACATCAGAACGCCATTGTTCCAAACAGGAGCGGCGGCAGACGGCGAGTTGTTTCCCGGGCAGCCATGATGCAGAGTTAAGTGCCCGTGTTGACGACCCATCACGAACAATGTCCACCTCGTTAGCTGTCGCTGATTGCTCTCCCCTTCTCAGGCTCCTCTGGCTCCTGACAGTGCTTCAGACGTTGTTATTCGGGTCATCGATCGCCTCCTCCCAGCCTGACAACTACCGGGAATTGCGACATCTGGGAATGTTCGGATCCCGCGGTGGCGGTGGTAGCAGCGTACGAACGTACGGTAACCGCTACGTGGACTTGGGCATGAGGCACGTCAGGCTGCTCTTGTCCACGTCGGCCGAGCGCATGAGCGGTCACTACCGACGGGGCAAACACGACAACCTGCTGCCGGACTCGGACAAGAGCATGGACAAACGACCCCAGAACGACAGGACTCTCAGAGACTCCTCGTCCTCCGCTCACTCGGCCCTGGCTTCTGCCTCGCTCATTAAACCACACCCGGCGTACTCCGCCAAGAGGAGGATGGCGCGGAAGGAAGGGGACATCATCATAGGAGCGTTGTTCCCCGTCCACCACCACCCGCCCATCCAGACGGCGTATTCTCGGGTGTGTGGGGAAATCCGGGAGTATTACGGGATCCACGGATCGAGGCCTTCATGCAGGCTCTGGACGACATCAACAGGGACAGCAGCATCCTGCCGCACATCCAGCTGGGCTGGGACATCAGGGACTCCTGCTGGTACTCCGCTATCGCCCTGGAGCAGAGCATCGACTTCATTCAGGACGCCATCGCCAGCAAGACCATCAGGGATGGACGGCTGGTCAGCGCCCTGCCCAACTCCCTGAGCAAACACGCAGGTAACGAACGGGCAGTTAAAGGGGCAGAGAGAACTGCTGTGGTGTGGTGTGGTGTGGTGTGGTGTGGTGGTCAGTGTTTGTGGATTTGTCCCATAGCGAAAGGCGAAATATTATGTATGACCCTGTCCTATCCCTCTGGTCTGTAGTTTCAGACAGGAAAACATATGTGTGTATAAACTCCCCCCCCCCCCCCCTCTGGTTTGCCATGCACCCTGTCAAAATGTTTCAAGAGCATGCACGCATGTATATTCCAGCGTATCCTTACAGATGCGCCATCCATCCATCCATCGATCCATCGATCGATCGATCGATCGATCCATCCATTCGTCCGTTCGTCCGTCCATCCATCCATCCATCCATCCATCCATCATCCATCCATCCATCCATCCATCCATTCGTCCGTTCGTCCGTCCATCCATCCATCCATCCATCCATCCATCCATCCATCCATCCATCCAATCATCCATCCATCCATCCATCCATCCATCCATTTGTCCGTCATTCCGTCCATTTGTCCGTCTTTCTGTTCGTCTGTCCGTTCATCAGTCCATGACAGCAATAATAATAATAATAATGATAAAAAAATAATGATAATGATAATGACGAGGGTGATAATAATAATATGATGATGATGATGATGATGATGGTGATGATGATATTAACAATATAAAACATAAATCACTCATATGTAGGACAGCACACCCAGTCATACAGGTTTACAGTACACCACTCATACAGGTACACCCACACCCACACACACGCTATGGTGTACGCGCACACACACACCACACACATACACCACCGCGCACAACACACACACACACACACACACACACACACCACACACACACACACACACACACACACACACACGCTATGGTGTACGCCACACACACACACACACACAACACACACTATGTTCGCCACACACACACACACACACACAACACACACACGCTCCACACACACACACACACACACACACACACACGCACGCACGCACGCACGCACGCACGCACGCACACACGCACGCACACACGCACACACACACACAAAGCGAGAATCACAACAGCACAAAGACTACAAGTATTGATCGGCAGAAACTTCTTGGTAAGGAACAAAGTAGTCAAAAGTTCTCACCATAGGTTACCGTTATCACCCAGGCAGCATTGTACTGTACTGTATTGTATTGTGTTGCGTTGTATTGTGTTGTACTGTATGAATATCTGCTCTATTGCATTGTACAGCACTGCACTGCACGGTTTCGTTCTATTGCATTGTACTGTGCTGCAGTGTATTGTGTTGCATTCTGTTGTATCGTGTTGTAATGTATTGCATTGTACTCTACTGCATTGTACTGTGTTGCATTCTGTTGTATCGTGTTGTAATGTATTGCATTGTACTGCACTGCACTGTTTCGTTGTATTGCATTGTATTGTATTGTATCGTGTTGCATTGTATTGTATTGTATCGTGTTGCATTATATTATATTGCATCGTGTTGTATTATATTGTATCGTGTTGCATTGCATTGTACTGTTTTGTTTTGTAGTTGGTTGTATTGTGTTATATGGCATTGTATTGTGTCGAATATTATTGTGTTGTATTATTTTGTATTGTATAGTGCTTGTAGTCGCGGCAAATTTCTTTGCGAGATGGCGTCGCCACAAGAGCAGCGCCACCCAGAATTTTCAAAATCAATTTTACTGCCTGGGTGTCTTTTCTACCACGAGAGTGGCTTTTTCTACAGAGATTTTCTAGAGATGACTTTCTTATTTCACATAAAGTGTAATGTATACAGACTTCAGTTTATTGCCTCAGCCGAAAGGCTAGCACACGGACCACGACTCAAGGTTGGGTAGATGGGGCTAGGGGGTGGGGGAGTTTTGGTTCAAACGGGAATAGAACCCACGTGTTCTTGATTTCTTCACGAATGTTGTAACTGGACACTACCAAGCACTTTGATTTATTTTTTGAACAAGATTTAGCACTAGACTACTCCTGCTGCTGCTGCTGCTGCTATACTACCACTACTACTACATTATCTCCTCCCCTCATCATCATTTTTTCGTCTTCCTCCTCCTCCTCCTTCTTCTTCTTCTTCTTCTTCTTCTTCTTCTTCTTCTTCTTCTTCTTCTTCTTCTTCTTCTTCAACATAATAATTATGCGAGGGCATTAGGGAAGAAGATGGTGAGGAAATTCATTATCTTGGGGACCAGCACCATGAGTTGGTGCCAACAGCTCTCCCCTCTTTCCAATTCCCTGGCTTGCCACCTTTCTACCTAGATGAAAACAGAGGACGGGATATTGTATTGTAATGCCTTGTATAGTGTTGCATTTCCTTGTATTGTATTGCGTCATACTGTATTGTATTAGTTTTTTTTAATCATTACGTTATATTGTTTTCTAGTGTGTTGTTTTATACTGCAGCATATTCTTGTTTTGTATTGGTGTTGAACTATATCACAATATGTATTTCATTTTGTTACATTGTATTGTATACACCGTGTTGTGTTGTATTGCATCATATAATATTGTATAGCATAGCGCTGCATAGCATTATATTATTATATTGCATTGTAAATCGCGACACATCTGTCTGTGTGGAATTCAGGCTGCTCTCTTCTTGAATAGTGTGCTGCCACAAGAGAAGCTCCACCCATTCTCTGCTCCCCTCATCCTTCCCCTATTCGTCAGCGATAAAAGCTTTATCAACAACATTTTGTCAGGGGACAGCCTTGTAACTATGGGTTCTTTTACGCCTTCAATATGTACCGTGAGCACGGGAACCTCCAGTTATCATCTCACCCGAAAGACTAGCACACAGACCAGCACTAATTCAAGTGGATGGGGGGTGTAATCCTGGAAGTTGACGGGATCAAAACTGCATCTTTTCAGTTCACTGTCAAACCACCTGTCTGTTGTTCTCAATCCAGTGCATAACACACTGGAGAACTGTGTTCAGCCCTAGGCATCAGGCTCACCCATCCACCAAACGGCCACATTGATAGGATTTGGCTTTGGGGATCCAGCGCGTTCATTTTTTCTTTGACTCTTCTGTTGTCTACACGGGACAGTGAAAACTAAGGAGTCCTCTGAGGGGATTTTCCAAACTAGAGTTAATTAACACTGGTGCTGACTTCCATCCCCTGAATGTGCAAGACATGAGACTAATAACCATGATCCGAAGCAAACAAACAAGCAGGCAGACAAGCTGGCAAGCAAGCTAGCAAACGAGCAACATTAAACGAGCCTTACAACCAACCAGCCAAATTATCACAATACCGCAAAATGTTAAAGAAAGATAGAAAGCAGAGGAAAGAAAAAATGTAGGGAGCAGGAAAAAAAGGGAGAACAGAAAACGAAAGAGTAAAAAAAGGAAGCAGAATGGAAGAAGAGGAAAAAGGAATGAATGAAAGAAAGAAAAACCCGAAAAAAATAAAGAAAGAAACAGAGACAAAAAAGAAAAGAAAGAAAGAAAAACAAGGAAGAACAACGAAATAAAGGACACAGAAAAAACAGAAAAAGGAAATAAGAAAACAAAAGAAAGAAAAATGGGAAGAAGAGAGAAAAAAAGCAGACAAAAGAAAAAGAAAGAAAGAAGAACAGAAAGAGAGGAAAAAAGACTCTCCTGCTATCTATCTATCTATCTATCTATCTATCTATCTATCTATCTATCTATCTATCTATCTATCTATCTATCTATCTATCTGTCTCTCTGTCTCTCTGTCTATCTCTTTCTTTCCTTCCTTTCTTCCTTCCTTCCTTCCTCCCTCCTTCCCTCCCTTCCTTCCTTCCTTTCTTTCTTTCTTCTTTCTTCTTTCTTCTTCCTTCCTTCTTCTTCCTTCTTCTTTCTTTCTTTCTTTTCTTTCTTTCTTTCTTTCTTCCTTCCTTCCTTCCGTCCTTCTCCTTCCTTCCTTTCCTTTCCTTCCTTCCTTCTCTTTCTTTCTTTTTTCTTTCTTCCCTTCCTTCCTTTCTTCCTTCCTTCCTTTCTTCCTTCCTTTCTTCTTTCTTCCGTCCTTCCTTTCTTTCTTTCTTTTTTTCTTTCAGGCAAACAGATAGAAAAGAAGAAACACAAAAAAAGAAGAGAAAACAAGAGAAAGGAAAGAAGGAACGTCAGAAAAGAAAAGGAAAGAAAAGAGAGAAAAAAAGGCGATAATCCGCCTAGCCTCATCACTTATTGTTTGCCTCCTGTAACATGGAGATCTCATCATCATTACCGATGTCGTGGAACCATTAAAGATGCAATCATGAAATTACATAGCAACAATGCAGAAAATTACACAGCCCATGCACGCGTACACGCTGCCACCCTTACATGCATGAAGACTGACTGAGAGACAGGCAGACACACGCACGCACGCATACATGCACGCAAGCGCGCATGCACGCAGCACCTGCACGCCACACACACAAACACAACACACACACACACACACACACACACACACACACACACACACAACATCACACACACACACAAACACACTGTAAGAACTAAAATGACAATACGGGCAGACACACGACACAGACACAGAACAGCAGATCACACTCACACAACACACACACACACACAGACACAAACACACACAACACACACACACACACACACACACACACACACACAACACAACACACAACACAACACAAAACAAAAGCAAACACAAACACACACACACACACATACACTCACAACACAACACTATAACGTAACAAATTGGTTCTAAACCGTCTAATCTAAATCATAAATATACCAGTTCTAGCAGTCCTTAAAAGAATAGCACACCTGTCACAGTTCATAAATGTCACACACACACAACACCGTTCGTAATTGTTGACAAAGGTTCCGTAATTCCCGCAAGAATGGAAGCCCTCCTGAATACTAAGTGTTAGACTAAAAGTGCTTGCAAGCATAATGTCATTTACATTGCCCATGGACCACGTGGTCTGAAATTTCGCTTCCAAAGATAAGGCAAAGATACTGATAGAAGGTGAACATTTTACATTAATATAATCATTTATGCATTTTTGCAAACGCGCACGAATGTGCAAGTCCACCACACACTACACACAACACACATTTTGTCTTAATATAACATTTATGATCAAACGACGCAAATCAAGAACGCCGCCACACACACACCACATATACATATTGTGTGTGTATATACACATTATTATGGTGTGATATACATATGTTGTGTACAAAACTAAAAAAACCAGTAGCGCAGGGTCCATGCTTATGTGAGCATACCCACACGCACGCATTTCTTTTTTCTCTCTTTCTCTCTCTCTCTGTGTATGTGCGCGCGCGTGAAGTGTACACGTGTGCGCACACACACACACACGCGCACGCACGTCTGTATATAAACCACATACACACACATAAAAAAAGCAAATGCATTGCTTATTCAATGTACCATCTGGAAATAAACATTTGACTTGACTTGAGACAACCCATCACTTCTAACTAACCCCTCTCCTCCTGATCCCCATCAGGCTCATCCTCAGCAAACGCCAACAACCGCAGACGACCCCCATCCAACAAGAAAAACGGCAAAAGCAACCGACCAGACGAGGCTGAATCCAGCTGCAGGGCCAGTCTGAACAAGCCCATCGTAGGCCTCGTTGGGCCTGGATCCAGTGAAGCCAGCATCCAGGTGCAGAACCTCATGCAGATCTTCAACATCCCCCAGATAGGCTATTCGGCCACGTCCATGGACTTGAGCGACAAGAACATCTACCGGTACTTTTTGCGGGTGGTTCCACCCGACAATTACCAGGTACAGGCTTTGGTGGATATTGTGCTGGCGTTCAACTGGACCTACATTTCTACCGTGCATTCTGATGGTGAGTTTGAAGGGAGTGTTGTGTGTGTGTGTGGTGTGTGTGTGGTTGTGTTGTGTTTGGTGTGTGTGTGGTGTTTGTGTGGTGTGTGTGTGTGTGTGTGGTGTGTGTGTTGTGTGTGTGTGTTGTGTGTGTGGTGTGGTGTGTGTGTGTTGTGTGTGAGAGAGAGGTGTGTGTGCTGTGTGTGTTGTGGGTGTGGTGTTTGTGTGTGTGTGTGTGTGTGTGGTGTGTGTGTTGTGTGTGTGTGTGTGTGTGGTGTGTTGGTGGTGTGTGTGTGTGGTGTGGGTGGTGTGTGTGTGGTGTGGTGTGTGTGTGTGTGTGTGTGTGTGTGGTGTGTGTGTGGTGGGTGGTGTGTGTGTGTGTGTGTGTAGTGTGTTGGTGTGGTGTGTGTGAGTGTGTGTGTGGTGTGTGTGTGTGGTGGTGGTGGTGTGTGGTGTGCGTGTGTGATGCGTGTGTGTGTGTGTTGTTTTGTTTTGATTGGTTGTGGTTGTTTTGTTATGTGGTGTTTTATTTGTGAGTTATGATGTTATTAGTGATGGTGGTGGTAGTGGTTGTGATGGTGGTGGAATTTGTCGTGATGGTGATGATGGCGTTGATATTGATTGGTGTTGTTGTGAGTGAGTGAGTGATGATGAGTGAGTGAGTGGTGTGTGTGTGTGTGTGTGTGTGTGTGTGTGTGTGTGTGTGTGTGTGTGTGGTGTGTGTTGTTTTTTGTATGTGTGTATAAAGTAATGGTGGCGGTTGTATTAGAAGTGGTGGCAATGGTGGTAGTAGTACAAAAGGTAGAAATGATGGGTTTTGTGGTTGCGAAGGTTTTGGCTGCGGACGATGTGTGTGTGTGTGTGTGTGTGTGTGTGTGTGCGAGCGGGCGTGCGTGCGTGCGTGCGTGTGTGTGTATGTGTCTGTGTGTGGATGTGCGCGTTGATATTGTACGAGTGTTGTATAGTTCTACAGGTAGTGGTGATGGTGATGGTGGTGGTAGTTGCAGCGTATGTAGGTATATAGATAAGTGTGTGTGGGTTGTGTGTGTGTGTGTGTGTGTGTTCGTGCGTGACTTCGCACGCTCGCGCGCTTGCGTTTGCGCTTGTGTCTGTTGGCAGCTGGCTGCGCGTTCACTGAAATGATAAGTAATGGTTAATTAGTTGGTTAGTAACTGTGCGCTGCATGTCAGATGGCATGATAGGGTTGGGTTTTCCCGGGTTATGAGATGTGTAACAGCCTTTGTTGCTGGTTGGCCAGTCATCGCTCTTCCCACGTGGAGAAGCTGGGGGCCTCTCAGTATAAATAGCTTTCCCATCTTCGGAAAATTCTGTGCTAGATATTCCCTATTTTCTATTCGTCTCTTCGTTTGTGCCTTATTCTTTCTCTTCCGTCACCTACTTGTTTATTTTCTGCCGTCTTGGTCCATTCTCCTGCCCTTTTTTCCAGAAAGACTTAAGAAAGATAACAATTCTCTCCGACTCCGAAGTAGGATGCGCTGGGCCTGATTTGTCAGGCGCTTAACGGCAGCGCAACGCATTTGCGCTTTCATGACAGACAATAATAGCTGCTGTCTTGAGTGTTCGAAGAAGAAGAGGAAGAAGGAGAAGAAGAAAATGTCATGTCATCGGTACGTAGGTTAAGAGAGAGAAAATGAATCTTTGAACGAATCTTTATTTTTCAAGGTAACAGAATAAGCATAGACATACTTATTTTTCATCCGGCCCTTGCCCTGATTAGGGACTATCAACAAAACAAGAGAGAGAGAGAGAGAGAGAGAGAGAGAGAGAGAGAGAGAGAGAGAGAGAGAGAGAGAGAGAGAGAGAGAGAGAGAGAGAGAATAAAAAGAAAAGGAAAGGAAAGAATGAAGGAAAAAATAAAGAAAAGCCTGCTCATTCCGGAAGACAAAAGAGAAGGATTATAGGATAGAAAAAACCCCAAATTCGTTCGTCCATTCTTGCTGCCCATTCTATCGTTTTTGCGGAACAATGATGGATTTGTTTGTTCTGCAACACAAACAGAGAGAGAGAGAGAAGAGAGAGAGAGAGAGAGAGAGAGAGAGAGAGAGAGAGAGAGAGAGAGAGAGAGAGAGAGAGGGGGAGCAGGAAATGAATGTGATTTGGAAAATTGCCCAGTCAGTAGTTATTGATGGGTGCTCCAGTCTCATTGTCACCGTTCCTGCCTTCAGTTTTAAAGCTTTTCCTTTCTTTGTGCCGCCCATGCGTTCGCACGCGTGTCATGCCAGTGAAAGAAAAGACAGATATCTGTTATTCTGTATAATATTCGTGTGTGTTTTTCTGTGTGTCTATGTGTGTCATTCTTCCTGTCACTGTGTGTGTGTGTGTGTGTGTGTGTGTGTGTGTGTGTGTGTGTTGTTGTCTGTCTGTCTGTCTGTCTGTTCTCCTCCTCCTCTCTGTCTCTCGTCTCTTTCTCTCTTTGTCCCTCCTCTCTCTCTGTCTCTCATTCTATGTCTCTCTCTGTCTCTGTCTGTCTCTTTCTCTATCTCTCTTTATGTGCTCTCTCTCTCTCTCTCCCTCTCTCTGTTCTCTCACTCTGTCT
>CM054145.1:27338142-27348142 GCA_028751875.1 Rapana venosa | reverse complement strand
TGTTGTTGTGTGTTCTCGCACTCTGACTCACTCACCACTCTTGTGAATCACTGAAAGATTGTATGTTAACGCTGAATGAAGGCAGCCGTACTCTAGCTTCAGTAGATTTCAGTTCTCTCTTGGATGAGAGAGCAGGTTATTGTGTGCTAAGAGCTTGTCATAGCTAGAGACAATGTCACCATAACATTTTCAGGCACTGCAGCATTTCAATGTAGGCCTTTTCCTTAGCTTCTTCTATCAATAGCTGATATAAGGGGGACGGGATAGCCTAGTGGTTAGAACATTGCGCTGGCAATCTGACAACCTCGGTTTGATTCCCGTTCAAGGCGATATTTTCCCCTGGAGTTAACAGCAGTGCAGACTCCACTCTACCCAGAAGTCTTTCGGATGAGACTATAAACCGAGGAGGCCCCGTGTGCGAACGCACGCAGAACATCTTGCGCACACGTTAAATCCTGTTCCGCTTTTCGTAAGAGCAGGTCATTGTGTGTCGGTGGGAACAGATGACAGAACTTACAAAACCGCATACACACGGAGACTGGATGTAAAAAAGCACATAAGTGCTTATTCCAATGTCCTCGATACAAAAGAATTAAAAAAAAAGATAAACAGCTTTTGGCTTGGTCCATTTTCCGCTACTGATCACATTGCACTCATATTGTTAAAGCTGACATAAGTTTTCCCTGGAGAGCGTTTTATCTAACAAGAAAATGTCACTCGTGGATTCTTTGTCAGAAAAAGGAGAAAGAAACGGTGATAAGGAAATAAAACAAGAAAGACGACCAGAACAGTGCGGAAAAAAGAGAAGAAAAAGATGAATGCAAAGAAAAAGAACAGAAAGGAGGAGGAGGAGAAGAAGAAGAAGAAGAAGAAGAAGAAGAAGAAGAAGAAGAGCGAGAGAGAAAAGAAGAAGAAAAGAAGAAGAAGAAGAAGAAAAGAAGAAGGAGAGGAGGAGGAGGAGGAGGAGGAGGAGGAGAGAGGGGAGGAGAAAAAGAAGAAGGATAAGGAGAAGAAAGAAGAATGCAGAGAAGAAGATGAAGAAGAAGAATGCGAAGAAGAAAAATGCGAAGACGAAGACGAAGAAGAAAAGAAAAAGAAGAAAAATGCAAAGAAAGAAGAAGAAGAAGAAGAAGAAGAGAGGAGAAGGAGAGGAGGAGAAGCAGCAGATGGCACAAAAGTAGCAGCATTAACCACAACAACAGCAGCAACGGCAATGATAACAACAGCAATAGCTGCAGCAGCAGCAGCAACAACAACAACAGCAATAACAACAACAACCGTTTCATCATCAGCAACAACAACAACAGATGAGAAGAAACAATCCATTATTTTTTTGAGAAACATCTGTTCGACAATTTAGCATTTTTTTCCCCCGTGCTTCCCTTTTTTTGCACTTACCTTCTTTTTCTTCCTTCTTCTTCTTTGTGTCTGTCTTTTTATTATTGTTTTTTAACTATTGGATGTTATCAAGAATGTCCAGACACAGCATTCATTTATTGACAATTATTTCTGCTTGTTAGTGATAGATCGTTAGTCTTTTACCGGCCTCTCTCTCTCTTTTTCTTTGCTTGCCTTTCTTTCATTCTTTCTTTCTTTCTTTCTTTCTTTTCTTACCGTTCTTTTTCTTCAATGGATTATCTTTCGCTTCGCTTTCATTTCCTATCCTTTCTTTTCTTTCTTTCTTTCTTTTCTTTCTTTCTTTCTTTCTTTCTCTCTTCTTTCTTTCTTTCTTTCTTTCTTTCTTTCTTTCTTTCTTTCTTCCCGTTCTTTTTCTTCATTGGATTATCTTTCGCTTCGCTTTCATTTCCTATCCTTTCTTTCTTTCTTTTCTTTCTTTCTTTTCTTTCTTTCTTTTTTTCTTTCTGTCTTTCTTTCTTTCTTTCTTTTCTTCCCGTTCTTTTTCTTCATTGGATTATCTTTCGCTTCGCTTTCATTTCCTATCCTTTCTTTCTTTTTTTTCTTTTCTTTTCTTTTCTTTCTTTCTTTCTTTCTTTCTTTCTTTCTTTCTTTCTTTTCTTCCCGTTCTCTTTCTTCATTGGATTATCTTTCGCTTCGCTTTCATTTCCTATCCTTTCTTTCTTTCTTTCTTTCTTTTTTTCCCGTTCTTTTTCTTCATTGGATTATCTGTTGCTTCGCTTACATTTCCTATCCCTTTTTTTCTTTCTTTTCTTTCTTTCTTTCTTTCTTTCTTTCTTTCTTTCTTTCTTTCTTTTCTTTCCGTCCTCTTTCTTCATTGGATTATCTTTCGCTTCGCTTTCATTTCCCATCATTTCTTTCTTTCTTTCTTTCTTTCTTTCTTTTCTTCCCGTTCTTTTTCTTCATTGGATTATCTGTTGCTTCGCTTACATTTCCTCGCCTTCCTTCTTTATGTTTCGTTTTCTTTCCTCCTTTCTTTCGTGTGCTCCTTTTTGTTCGTTTCTTTCTTTTCTTTTTCTCCCTTCCTTGCTTACTTTCGTTTGTTTTCTTTCTTTTCTTCTTTCTAGTCTTCTTCTTTTTCAGTTGTTCGTCTTTTCTTCTTCTTTTTTCTTACTTTTTCTTTCTTTCTTGGTTGATTTCTGTGCTTTTTTCTCTATTTTCGTCCGTCCTTTCTTCCTCTCTTTTTCTTTTTTGCCCAATTTCTTTCTTCCGTCTTTATTTCATTCTTTTCTTCTTGTTGAAATTTTTTTTATTGTTGTTTAATTTGCTTGTTTCTCTCTCTGTGTCTGTCTGTCTGTGTCTCTGTCTGTCTGTCTGTCTGTCTGTCTGTCTCTATCCGTCTCTCTCTTCCCCCTCCCCCCCACCCCCCAATTCTTTAATTTTTTCTCCTTTCCTTTCTTATTCGCTTCTTTCTTTGTCTTTCTTCTTTCTTCGTTGTACTTCCTTTTTACCTTGCTTCCTTCCTTTTCCTGACTTCCTCCTCTCTTCTTTCTTTTCCTTCCTTCCTTCTTTCTACCTAATCCTTTTATTTTTGGCTGTTAGTTTCGAGCAGGTTTATCTTCCCTTTTCTTTCTCTTCCATCCGTTCTTTCTTTCCAAAACTGATGGTCCTGCTATTTTGGTGGTGGTGATGGTAGTAGTGGTGGTGGAGGGGGGAGGGCGGGGGGGGGGGGGGGGGGGGGGTGTTGCAAGAGTTTGAAGAAATCTGTGTACAGTTTGTGCACCAGGCAAGCAGACATTGACAGATCGATAAGCCTGTTCAGTGCATCTCTTTTCGCAGGTCATGAAATTTTTTTTGTCTGTCTTTTTTTTGTCTGTCTTTTTCGTCTTCTTATCCTCTTTTTGTCTCTGGGTGTTATTTTTGATTTTTTTTTTTTTTTGGGGGGGGGGGGGGGGGTTTGCTTCTTCTTTACTGTTGCACAGTCTCTGTTTCCTGCCTTGTTGTTGACCTTGGTGTATGTGTGTGTGGTGTTGTGTGTTGTGTGTGTGTGTGCGCGCGTGCGTGCGTGCGTGCGTGTTTGTGTGTGTGTGTGCGTGTGTGTGCGCGTGCGTGCCTGCGTGTGTATGTGTGTGTGTATTTTTGTAGGGAGTTGATGATGATAGTCTTAGTCCATTGTGTTTGTGTGTTTTTTATGTTTTGTGAGAGTTTTTCTTTGTTTTTTTTTGGTTTTCGTCACGTGTATATTATGGCTTGTGTTATTGTTTCCTTAAAGTTTTTTATTTTTTATTTTTTACTGTGTGTGTGTGTTTGTATTGTGTGTGTGGTATGTGTGTGTGCGCGCGCGCGGCGTGAGTGTGTGTTAACGTCTTTATTTCTGAATCTCTCTCTCTCATTTTTTTTTCTCTCTCTCTCCCTCTAACTCTGTGTGTGTTTTGTGTGTGTGTGTGTGTGTGTGTGTGTGTGTGTGTGTGTGTGTGTGTGTGTGTGTGTGCCTCTCTCTGTCTAACCCCTTTATTTTCTGAATCTCTCTCTCTCTCTCCTCCCCTCCCAACCCCCTTGTGTATATATACATATGTGTGTCGTGAGTGTTGTGTGTGTGTTGTGTGTGTGTGTTGTGTGTTGTGTGTGTTGTGTGTGTGAGTGTGTGTGTGTGTGCTTCTCTGTCTTTTTCCTCCCTGTCTCTGTATGTATGTATTTATGTCTCTATTTCTCTGTCACTATCTCTGTCTCTTGTCTGTTGCCTACCTCAGTCTGTCTGTCTGCTTCTTCCCTTCTCTCTGTCTCTGTATCTCCGCCGTCTGCATTTCTTTGTCTGTCTCTTCTCTGTCTGTCTACCCCTACCCATTGTCCTATCTGTGCATCTCTCTGTCAGTGTGTGTATGTTTCTCTATGTCTGTATATCTAGCTGTCTCTTCTCGCTGCTTGTCTGCGAGTGCATTATTTTTACATAAAAAAGACCAGACAATACTTAGAAATGTTACATAAAAAAAAGACCAGACAATACTTAGAAAAAAAAGTTTGCTTCTTGTCGCAGTACATTCGAAGTGTTATTTCGAGTACATGGACAGTTGTGTGTGCATGGAGATTAAACTTTTTTTTTTGATAAAGTAAGGAAACCTTTGCACCACACACACACACACACACGCACGCACGCACGCACGCACGCACGCACGCACGCACACACACACGCACGCACGCACGCACGCACGCACGCACGCACCCACGCACACACACACTTGACTGACTTGACAATGTTTCATTTTATATCCTGTCCTCCCCTTTCCTCCTCTCTTGTCTCTTCCCCCCCTCCTTCCCTCAGAACGATGGATTAAAGGCAAGCTTTCCACGGTCTTTGTATCGAGTAAATCTGAATTAACCGACTATAAATCAAAATGGTATTTCGAAGCCAGTTTGGTTGTTGTTGTTGTTCTTCGCACAATCCCCAGCTTAACACTCTGTGAGTCACCCAAACATGCACTATGGCTGATCACACCTGGAAATCACAGTGAAATTATGAGAATACATTGAATAAAGGTTTGTGTGACTGTTAGTAAAGGTAAAGGTGTCTTATAACTTCTAAGGTCGTAGAGGAGCGAGGCGTCAGAGACCTCATTTCTGTAGGGGCCAGCATATTGAGGGCGGCGCCCATCTCCTCTCCCTCGCTGCTTCACTTTCCCTGCCCCTAAAAAGGCAGGTAGTCATTTACAGCTGTGACTGTTAAGTACCTCACCATAATATCAGTAGCTATGCTCCGACTTCAAAAGAACACTTTTTTTTTCTCTTTTGTTACGCTAAGAGCGTGTCATGGTCGAAAACAATCTCAGCGCGACATTTTAACAAATGATAACATTCTAATGCTGGACTTGGCAGTAAGTTTATAATAAAAAATATGGGACAAAGCCGTTGGCCAAAGCTGTTTTAGCACACGAAAAGTTATCAGGGAGTCTGGAGATGCTTTTGACTTAACTTCCATTCTATGTTCCGCGAAGAGTGTTAGAACTCTGCACTGATCTTGCCGGGCAGTATATCTCGGGCAAATTGAATCTGGCGCAGTCTATCATTCTTCAAGTCACGGATTGCATGCTGGGTATGTTCGTGTCCCTCTTCAAACAGATGAAGAACTGGATGATGCAGAGCATTAAAGCCTGGACCGGCCTTGGCATGACAGTGTTGCTGGGAAAGGCTTGAGACAGACCAGAGTAGAGGAAACTGTCCTCCCTCCCACAAGTCTCTTGTGTACCCCCCACGACCACCTTGGTGAGAGAACTGATTGGTTGTGTTTTGGGCAAGTTAAATCTGGTGTAGCCCATCCTTCTCCATGTCGTAGATTGCGTGCTGAGTATGCCTCACACTATCCCCACGACCCCATCACCATAACCTCCACCACCACCACAACAACAACATTATAAAGACCATAACAACAACAACAACAACAACAACAGAAGCAACAACACTAACAAATTATAATAATAATAATATATGGAATTTATAGAGCGCTATATCTTGCAATTACAAATCAGAGCGCTTCCATTCAAACCACTCCCACACAAACAAACCAACAATGATTAACAATATTCTAACAAATTCAAATGTACAAAACACACACACACACACACACACACACACACACCAACACACACACACACACACACACACACACACCACAACCACACACCAGGTTGTACATTTCAGCAGGGTGATGGAATTTTGGCTTTCAAAGGCAGGGACAGACATGAGAGATGAAACAAGAGGGAAAAATCTTAGGTTTGAAATAGGTATGTTTTGAGGCTGGATTTAAAGCTGTCGTAAGTAGGCTTTTCACGAAGGGAGAGAGGGAGGTCATTCCAGATTGATGGACCAGAAATAGAGAAAGAGCGACGGCCAACAGTGGATTGGTTGAATCTAGGTATTCGTAAGCACAAGGTATCTGCAGCAGAGCGGAGGGAACGAGAAGGAGTGTACAGGTGAAGACATTCACAGAGGTAGGAGGGTGCTGTTTTGTGGAGACATTTGTAACAGAGGGTACTGATCTTGTACTTTACTCTCTGTGGCACAGGCAACCAGTGGAGAGATTATCCGACCCACTTCCCCCCTCACAATAACAATAACAACAACAACGGTTTTGAAAACAACAGCGGAAACAACAGCCACGTCGTCATTAAACAACTCAATCAAGGGGTTTTATTTTGTTATTCGCTTGTTTATCTGGATATTTGTTTAACGGCTGATATCTGCCCTCGCTCTCCCCTATCCTCCCATCACAATTTAACCCCAGTCACCACCCTCACCCCCCAAACTGTAATTAACAGTCTAATTAGAAATAACAAGACCGGACACGTAAGCACTGTTTCTGTCTCTCCGAAATTCATTTGTTTACGTTGTTTTCATTTTTAATCATTTTATTTTTTTTCTTTCCCCCCCCCCCCTTAATTTTTTTCCTCCCCCTCCTCTCTCTCTCTCCCCCCTCCCTCCCCCTCCCCTCCCCTCTCAATTTTCTCTTTTCTCCCCCCTCTCCCCTCTCTCTCCTTTTCTTCGATTTAAACCCCCGCCCCCCCCCCTCTCTCTCGGCCCCCTCTCGCCCCCTCTCGCCCCCGTTTTCTCTCCTGTCCGGTCTCTCTCGTTTTAATGAAAAGGCAATTTTAAAAGATTCGTTTCATTGCTTTTTTTAATCATCTTGTTTGTTTTTATTGGGTTTAAATTTATGTTTTTTTCACTGTTTCCCCATGGGGCCCGGTGTAAAAAGTATTTGGCTTATCCAAAATAAACCCCCATTAAAAAAATTCGAGTTCGATTTTGAATTCTTCTCCCCCTTGGGGTAGCCCAGTGGATAAACATTTCGGGTGGGAATATGACGACCCGGGTTTTGATTTTCCCTTCAAAGGGGGTATTTTTTCCCCCGGAGTTAACATCAGTGCTGAATCCCCCTCTCCCCAAAAGGGCCTTTTGGATGGGGGATTTAAAACCGAGGCCCCCCTTTGGAAAAGCACGCTGAACATCGGCCGAAAACGTTTAAAACCCGTTCCGCTTTTCGTAAAGTTGGCCAATTTTTGCCGGTGGGAAAGATTGGGCAAACATTTAAAAAAAAAACCCCATACACAAAGGGGGATCGGATGGAAACAATATACTGCTTTATTCAATTATCCCCCGATATAAAAGAATAAAAAAAAAAATAAGAACAAAAAAAAATCCCCCTCCCCTCCTCTTTCGCTCTTTTCCTGTTTTCTGTCTCTCTCCATACCCTACAAAGTATCTATCTATCATATCAAACTACTAAAACTATCTATCTTTCTATCTTTCTATCTATCTATCTATCTATCTATCTATCTATCTATCTATCTACTATTTTTCTACTTTTACTTTCTACTTCATCTATAATTTCTATCTATCAATCTATCTATCTTCTTCTATCAAACTATCTATTTATCTATCTATCTATCATAATATTGAATGGCAATAATGATTCTTTCCTTGCTTTTTGACATTATCTTGTTTTTAAACAGGGGTTTTATTCCTGTTTTTATTTCATTTTTTTCCCCATGACGGCCTGGGAAAGAAGCCCTGGTTTATCCAACTCCCCTCATTAAAATTTCGATTCATTTTCTGTCTGTCTGTTGTCTTCTGTCTTTTTCCGTCCGTCCGTCCGCCCGTCCGTCGTCTGTCAGTCTTTGGCTGTTGACTTTTTTGTCTGTCTTTGTCTTCGGCCCCTCTCTCTCTCTCTCTCTCTCTCCCTCTCCCCCTCCCCTCTCTCTACCCCCCCCCAAACCTACCCCTCTCTCCTCTCTCTCTCCCCTCTCCCTCTCTCTTCCCCCTTCCTTTTTTCTCCCTTTTTCTCTGCCCTTTTCTTTTCTAAAGAATTTTGATTTGTTGTTTCTAACAGAAGGAGAAAATAAAACTGAGCAAAGCGTTTGATCACAGTTAAGAGTGACGGATGACATGGGCTAACAGACTGATAGTTCTAATCATGCTGTGTGTGTGGTGTTTGTTTGTTTGTTGTCTTCGATTTTTAACGTCCTGTTCACCTCAGTGATATTAGTCGAGAAAAAAAAATATATATATACAAGGGTGTATGAGAATTGAAGGTGGTGATTAGGCCTACTGAAAAATGCGAGGGGGGAAAAGTATCTAATCATGAAAAGAAACCCGCACAAAGCAAAAGATACAATTAAAAAAAAAAAAAAATAAATAAATTAAAAAAACCCAAACAAACAAACAAACATTAAAAGTGATTAACGTTAATGAAACTATAAACTTAATGTCCATAGACTATGGCATCCAGAGACCTTTTGCAATATCAAATCCAAATTCAAATTATTGAAATATGCTTCTAAGGGAGTTTTCCAGAAAAATTGGGTAAAAAAGCTTTTGTATTCTTACATTCAAATATTATATGAGTAGTAGAAATATTCTCACCACACATACATTTACTGTGTCTACTGAATTTGGTTTACGAATGCATAAAGTTTTAATTCTATAAAACAAACTATTATCACACTTCTTGCTGTTTGAGATATTGAGCAAGCCTTAGAATGCTCACGACACTTGCTTTATCAGCTTTTGATGCCAGATCTGTTTAGAAATATCTCTTTTAGGTGATACGTTTCCTGTGATCCTTTTTCATGATGTTTGTTCTAATAAGTGGTAGCCTCTTGTAATATAAAGGGCACTCAATGTTGCTGATTTCCGTTCATGCTTTGCACCTCTTTTAGCAGGCTCTATCAGCCCACTCATTTGGACAGAATCCACTGTGTGAAGGAACCCAACCAGAAAGGTGACATTTGTGCCCTTTAAGGTAAAAGGTGGTATGACATGATTAATCTCTAATGCAAATGTTTGAAGTTTTCTTGTACCACAAGGATTTAACAGCATACAATACCGACTTAGAATCACACAAATAAGGATTTGAAATTTACACAAATCAAATCAAAAACATAATTTTGAGCCATTCTAAGGACTGCTACTAATTCCGCCCGCCCGTAAAAAATCGAAAGATGTTTAACCCCACCCAACAAAAAAAAATTAAAAAGGAAAAAAAATTGAAATTTTTTTCATTTTTTAAAAGATGTAAATAACAAAAGCTGAACCTGTTTCTTGATTATCCAACGTGATCCATCTGATAAAATTTGTAAATGTGAAAATACTTATGATGGATGTGGATCGAACATCAGAACCATAATTTCAGATTTTCATTCTTTTTTCATTAGTTACCTCTAAATCGAAGTGTCCACTGTTCATCTCCCCCGATGGGTAAGGTAATATTGCCTCTCGGTTTGTCCATTCTGTGTTATTGACATTAAATTTTCCACTAGATCAGACACAATGTGTTAATGGGCATTAGAAGATATATCTTTTGCCCGTTTAGGAAACTGTAGTTCAGATTTTACATCTACTCATCAGAAATGAAATTTTCAGTCTTCTGTTCTAAGAACATATTTAGCACATGCCAGTTGACGGTAATCATCCAAAGGCAATGTACCAACTTCATTGTACGTTCCCAGAGCTGATGCATGATACGGAACTCCAAGTGCAAGCCTGTAAGCTTTGCAGTCTACACTCTGTAGCTTTTTAAGTAAAGATTTTGGAGCGCTGAAAAAGATTTCTTGTCCGTATGATAATTTCGAACGAACAAGAGATGTAGCTAAACATT
>CM054145.1:27283142-27333142 GCA_028751875.1 Rapana venosa | reverse complement strand
GAGGCATTAGCAGTCACTTGGGCCTGTGAGAGACTGAGTGAATATATCCTTGGCCTCAGCTTCACTGTAGAGACTGATCACAAGCCCTGGTACCACTGCTCTCATCTACAGAACTTTCCAAAATGCCACCTCGCATTCAGCGGTTTCGACTACGACTCATGCGTTTCTCTCCAAATGTTGTGCACGTCGCTGGAAAAAATCAGACAACAGCGGACGCACTGTCACGTGCACCACATGCTCAGCCAAAAAAGCGGACAACAGTCTCATCGATGATGCAACAGTCTATTGTAATCAGGTCATCGATAATCTGCCAGCTTCAGCAAACAAGCTGCATGAAATCAAGGAAGTACAAAAATCAGACCCTGAAATGACACAAATCCGAGAATACTGCATCAGTGGATGGCCCACCTACATGCCAGAGTCACCACTTCTCAAGCAGTACTGGACAAACAGAGAACACTTGACCATCGTCAATGATCTGCTACTGTTTGATGACAGAATCGTTATCCCCAGGGAGATGAGAATGGACATTCTAAATCGTATTCACGAAGGGCAAACCCCGGAATCACAAAATGCAGAGCTCTTGCTTCATCCTCAGTTTGGTGGCCATACAAAATCTTCTCAGATTGAAGACCTTGTCAACAAATGTGCTATTTGTGACAAACACAGACTGACACGAAAGGAACCTCTACTTCCCTCTTCCTTTCCTGATCGACCATGGTCTAGACTGGGAATGGATCTGTTCGAGCTACACGGGAAGACTTACATCGTTGTAGTCGACTATACTTTCCCGCTGGACAGAACTACTCGTCTTGACAACCAGACTAGCAGTAGCCTCATCGCCAAACTGAAAAGCATCTTTGCTGTTCACGGCATACCTGATGTAGTGATGTCTGACAACGGACCTCATTTTGCCAGTGCTGACTTCCGCAATTTTGCTTCAGACTTCGGCTCATCACCCACACGACGAGCTCCCCCAAACTATCCTCAGAGCAATGGGGAAGCTGAAAGAGCAGTACAGACCGTCAAAAAACTTCTCAAAAAAGCAAAGGATCCCTACATTGCACTACTCCTATACAGAGCAAGCCCTTTGCAAAATGGTCTATCACCCAGTGAACTACTGATGGGGAGAAAATTAAAAACCAAAGTCCCCATACTTCCATCCCATCTACAGCCCCAAACTCCTGACCACTTCTTCGTCAAGCAGAAAGAGGAGTGCATGAAGCAAAAGCAACGTGTCAACTTCAACAATCGTCATGCTGCTAAAGAAGCTCCAGCGCTGAAACTCGGGGACACCGTCTTCATTAAGGACATGAACAAGTCAGGAGAGATCTTGGCGAAACACCCCAATCCACGTTCCTACATTGTGTCTACGGAATCAGGCACCATCAGACGGAACAGAAACACACCTTGTGGCAACTCCAAGGGAAAATCAACCTCTGCAACCAGCCACTACAACAGCTGTGAGAACGTCATCATCACCCTTGCCTTCATCGCCACAACCATCACCTCAGCGCGTTCCTTCCACAGCTCAACATTCATCGCCGGTTTCCTCTTCAAACCCTGCTCCAATATACACACATTCAGACACCCCCCAAATGCTTCGCAGATCAAGCAGAGTAATCAAAAAACCACAGCGCCTTGATTTGTAAAAAAAAAAAAAAAAGAAAAAAAAAAAAGAAAAAAAAAAAGAAATAGTACAGAATAATGGACAAGTTAAAAACTCAGCTTTCCACATTTAATTGATTTTTATATTTCACCTAAAAAAGGGGGAGTTGTAGGATTAGCTCAATATAGATCTAGTATTGCAGACGCTTCTGTAAGGGCCATAACTCTCATACCGTAACTAAGGTGACTGAGATACACACATGGAATTGTGGGTAGAATATTAACAGCTAACTTCGATCTCTTCACGGCACACACGTACACACGCTACCACGAGCACAGGCCAATTCTAGATCTCCCCCTTCTTCTCATCCTCCTCTTCATCTTCCTCCTCCTCCTTCTTGTTCTTCTTGTTCTTGTTCTTGTTCTTCTTCTCCTCCTTTTTTTCTCCTCCCTCTCCTTCTCCTCCTCCTTGTTGTTGTTGTTGTTGTTCTTTTTTGTTTTTCTTCTTCTTCTTCTTCTTCTTCTTCTTCTTCTTCTTCTTCTTTTTCTTCTACACTCTTCACGTGCTGAAGAGGAAAGTTACAGCGCCTCCCACTCCCTGTCTCTTACTTTCTCCTTGTCCTCCCCCCCCCCCCCCCCAACCTCCCTCCCTCGCCCTTCTCTCTCTCTCTCTCTCCTCTCTCTCTCTCTCTCTCTCTTCTCTCTCTCTCTCTCTCTCTCTCTCTCTCTCTCTCTCTTTCTCTCTCTCTGTCCTCACTCCCTCTCTCTTCCTCTTTCTCCGTTTCTGTCGACTTTTCTGTTTGGCAGTTTCTGTCTCTGTCTCTTAGTCTCTGTCTCCCCTCTCTGTTACTTGAAATTGTGCATGCAACTGTCTCCCCTTTTCTGATCGTTTATCTACATTGCTGTCAGTTCGCCCCCAGTATCTTGATACATTTGGTTGTGTGGTTGCTTAATGGAATGACTGGCTAATTGATTTACTTATTTTGACGGAAGACTGGGTGAAAAAAAGCCATCATTGTGCTTATTATTTTTCTTCAAGAGAAAGTCCATTCATTCATTCATTCATTCATTCATTCATTCATTCATTCATTCATTCATTCCTTCCTTCCTTCCTTCCTTCCTTTCTTCATTCATTCATTCATTCATTCATTCTCTGCCTGCCTGTCTATCTGTGTGTGTGTGTGTGTGTGTGTGTGTGTGTGTGTGTGTCGCTATGTCTCTCGTTCCACCCCCCCCCCCCCCCCCCTCTCTCCCTCTCCAGGTACGTCTGTTCGGTTCTCACTTGTTTCTTTGGCTGATGGTATTTTATAGTGTCTTAGCGTCTAGCTTTTTTCTTTTTTGTTTTTTGCTGTCTGGAAATGTTTAGGTCTCTGTCTGCATGTTTGTCTCTGTCTGTTTGTTAGCCTTTCTTGGTCTCATCTGTCTCTTGTTTCTGTCTCTCTGTAGATCCATGTCCCGTCTATGTCTCTGTGCTTTTCTCTATCTCTCTATCTGAGTCTCTCTGTCTCTTTGTTGTTGTTGTTCTTCTTCTTCTTGTTGTTCTTCTTGTCCTTGTTCTTGTTCTTTTTCTTCTTCTTCTCCCTCCTCCTCCTCTCTCTATGTGCTCTGTCTATCTCTTTCTTTCATATTTCTCTCTACCTTTCTCTCTTCCCGTCATCTCTTTCTTCTGTCGCCTTGGTACTTAATTCTTTATCGTTCTGTTCTTCTTCATCATCTATCATCCAAAGATCATCTCCACTGTCGTCCCTTGAACCACAAAGCAACTAGCCAGTGAAGCAATCAATAAACAGAGCAAACAAACAACCCGCCAATAAACTAATTTGACATTGACCAAATATACTAATGAACAGATTAATCAAAAGTCTAGCATAGAAGTTCAAACAAAAACAAAGATAACTAGGAGTGAGAGACAGAAGCAGCAACAGCAGCAGCAACAGCAACAGTAGCAGCAGCAGTAACAGCAAAAGCAGCAGCAGCAGCAGCAGCAGCAGCAGTACTGAACAACAAATGCAACAACAAAGACGACAAGAGACAAGAATATGAACGTCAACATCCTAGAAATATCGCCTATGTTGTTTTTTTTATCAGGTTATGTGACTTTCCTCTGTAGGTACTGCTTTCTTTTTTGCAGTCCCTGTTTACTTACTTTCTTATCGAATATATCCAGACACCGACATATTTATTGGCGACTATTTTTGCGTAGGACTTCGGGTCTGTGCTTTTTTTTCTCTCCTTCTTTTCTTCTTTCTCGTCTCTGTTCTTTGGAGTTGGAAGGAAAGCAGGGGTGGGAGGAGGCAAGGGTGAAAATAGGCGGCTTGATGTGAATACAAAGGGACTGTTTCATTTCCTTAAATCAGAGAAGTTCGTCTAGGTTAGAAGCTACGAATTTCAAAGAGGAAATGAATAAATCAATGTCAATGACTAGAGAAAAAAAGAAAGAAATCGCAGACATATTATAGTAGTCGTGATATATATATATATATATATATATATATAATATATATATATATATATATATATAAAATTATATATATATGTGTGTGTGTGTGTGTGTGTGTATGTTATATATATATATATATATATATAATATATTATCAGTGCAGTTAAGTCATTGTACACTTGTATATGTTTAAACGCTGGTAGGTACACGGGCGTTTCATGTAGCGCAGCTGAGATGCAGTACTATAATTATCCCGAGGCGCTATCTTTATTGTATTGTATTGAATACCACTTCTATTCATTGCAGATTTCTCTGTGCGAAATTCGAGCTGCTCTCCCTGGGGAGAGCGCGTCGTCACAAATGCAGCACCACCATTCTTCTTCTTCTTGTTCTTCTTGTTCTTGTTCTTCTTCTTTTTTTCTTCTTCTTCTTCTTTCTTCTCTTCTTCTTCTTCTTCTTCTTCTTTCTTCTTCTTAATATTATTATTATTTTCCTGACTGCATGTGTATTTGTTTCACGCATGAGAGTGAATATTTTTCTACAGAAATTTGGCAGGGGAACTCTCTCGTTGCCGTGGGTTATTTTATGTGCGCTTGTGCTTTGCACCCAGGACCTCAATTTATAGTCCCACCCGAAAAAACTAGCACCCAGACTCAAGGCCTAGCAGATGGGGAAAGCTCCAGACCAGTGATCTATCCAGACCAGTGATCTATCCAGACCAGTGATCTATCCAAACCATCGATCTATCCAGACCAGTGATCTATACAGTCACAGCGATCTCTCCACTCTCTCAGTTACATGCAGATTCCTTCTGAACACTCATCAAGAGTCATCCCCCGTGGGGATGACAGAACCTGTCATTATAGATAGTATTCCCAACCTTCTGGAATTTCTGAGTCGGAATTTCTTCTTTTCTATCCCTTATTTTTGGTTTCTGCATTATTCTTTTTCATCCTGTCACCCCCTTCGACGGGATAGCTCAGTGGTCGGAGCACTCGCTTTCCCCCAGCCAAGTTAAGCAGCGTCGAGCGTGGTTACCAGTTGGATGGGTGACCGTTTGCGCGCCTTGGCTTCAGTACAGTTCCCTCAATTCACCCAGCTGTAAATGGGTACCTGCCCTCTTTAGGGTCAGGGAAGGTAAAGCAGCGAGGGAGAGGAGATGGGTGCCGCCCTCAATATGCTGGCCCTAGAGAAGTGAGGTCTCTGACGCCTCGCTCCCCTACGACCTTATAGGTTATGGGACTCTTTTACCTTTTACCTTTACCACCCCCTTCATTTCTAATTTTTGCCGTCACGGCCCAATCTCCTGACCCTACCTTTTCCCCAGAAAGACTAAACTATTTTGTTTATTGGAAGACGAGGAATGAGGATGTAGATAAAGGTGATGAAGATGCAGTGCAGTTCATCAAAGTTGAAGGTTGCACGATAAACTGTGATGTAATATTCTTTTCTGACCAAATCCTGGGTCTCATCCAAGCTCGAGAAATGCAGACACATGTAGGGTTAATAGTCGGAGACTTCGCAGCTGTTAAACATTCGCATTCCTAAACTAGATGCCACCAAACTGTGTAGTCCCATGAGGAAGGAGGGATAGGGTTGAACACTGATTTTCTGGGTCAGCAGTTAGACACAGTAAAGAGTTGTGCAGTCAGATTGGTAGGCTTGTTGAAGCCTACAGATCGATAAGTTTTCCCTTGTCTTTTCCTAGCTGATGACTCGCTCTACTTTGTTCATGGTCTGTGTTTCTTTGTCCATAATCTCTGTTTCTTTGTCCATAGTCTCTGTTTCTTTGTCCATAGTCTCTGTTTCTTTCTTCAAGGTCTGTGTTTCTTTGTCCATAGTCTCTGTTTCCTTGTCCATAGTATCTGTTTCCTTGTCCATAGTATCTGTTTCTTTGTCCACGGTCCCTGTTTCTTTGTCCATAGTCTCTGTTGCCTTGTCCAAAGTCCCTGTTTCTTTGTCCATAGTCTCTGTTTCCTTGTCCATAGTCTCTGTTTCCTTGTCCATAGTCTCTGTTTCCTTGTCCATAGTCTCTGTTTCCTTGTCCCTAGTCTCTCTTTCCTTGTATACAGTCTCTGTTTCCTTGTCCATAGTCTCTGTTTCTTTGTCCATAGTCTCTATAGTCTCTGTTTCCTTGTCCATAGTCTCTGTTTCCTATCACTGTTTCCTTGTCCATAGTCTCTGGTTCCTTGTCCATAGTCTCTGTTTCCTTGTCCATAATCTCTGTTTCTTTGTCCATAGTCTCTGTTTCCTTGTCCATAGTCTCTGTTTCTTTGTCTATAGTCCCTGTTTCCTTGTCCATAGTCTCTGTTTCTTTGTCCATAGTCTCTGTTTCTTTGTCCATAGTCTCTGTTTCCTTGTCCATAGTCTCTGTTTCCTTGTCCATAGTCTCTCTTTCCTTGTCCATAGTGCCTGTTTCTTTGTCCATAGTCTCTGTTTCTTTGTCCATAGTCTCTCTTTCCTTGTCCATAGTGCCTGTTTCTTTGTCCATAGTCTCTGTTTCTTTGTCTATAGTCTCTGTTTCCTTGTCCACAGTCTCTGTTTCCTTGTCCACAGTCTCTGTTTCTTTGTCCATAGTCTCTGTTTCTTTGTCCATAGTCTCTGTTTCTTTGTCCACAGCCCCTGTTTCTTTGTCCATAGTCTCTGTTTCCTTGTCCATAGTGTCTGTTTCTTTGTCCACAGCCCCTGTTTCTTTGTCCATAGCCTCTGTTTCTTTGTCCACAGTCTCTGTTTCTTTGTCCATAGTCTCTATTTCTTTGTCCATAGTCTCTCTGTTGCCTTGTCCATAGTCCCTGTTTCTTTGTCCATAGTCTCTGTTTCCTTGTCCATAGTCTCTGTTTTCTATCTCTGTTCCCTTGTCCATAGTCTCTGTTTCTTTGTCTCAAGTTTTTTTCTGCCCACAGTCCTCGTTTCTTTGTCCATAATCTCTCTGTTTTATTTTGTTCGGAATTTTGATTCTTTGTCTCCGGTGTTATTTCCTTAACCCCAATCATTTTCCCCCCAAACCTTTCTTTGTTCATATGCAGAATCCTCCTCGTTGATTCTTTGTGCAAAATGAATTGCCTTCTGCATACTTGATTCCTATGTTTCTTTTGATTATTGCTCTTCTGTTTGTCCAAGAAATGACGTTTTCACCGTTGCTCGATATGTTTTTTTCATATTCACTGACCAATTTCGGGATCATCATTTGCAGGGAAGGAGACAAAAAATGACATTGATACAATGACAAAGCAAAGTCAAGTCAAGGAAACAAGTTGTTCCTTTGTTGAGAAAGAAAACGGCATCAGGGTAAAAACACATGTAGAAGTGATTACCCTAAAAATAGATACATAATTAGAAAACAATACATGGTAATACCAACATGGACAAGCTGATTATTAGTATGTGATTGGTTTATTACGCATCCAATTAGCAGAAAGTGCGGACCAAGAGCTAACTTTGATGACTGTGTTGACGGTTCTTTCTGTAAAAAAAACAACGATGAAAATCTGTTGCTTCCTTCGTTGAATCATCGAAAATTATGTGTCTTTTCTTGCAAGTGTTTTGACTGTTCAGTTACATAAGTGACCGTGTAGGTGTGTCAGTTCTTTGGGCATTGAAAACTGCTGAACTCGGCCTTTTAAAGGTAATCCAGGATTGCTTCGTTGTGTAGTTGTCACGTTCACAGCCCGAGTATCTTTTAAAATGCAATGTAAAGGGAATTGCTGCAATAGGTTAATGTCTGAATATGGCTATAAGTTAATCTCGTTGAGTATTTTTTCACATACTTACTTCTGCTGTTTGCAAATACTGTTAAAGTTCATGTACACCCAGGGTTTTGCTTTTATTATTATTTTTGTGTGTAGATGTATTTTGAAGTCTTGAGGTCGATAAACCGACTTAAGGGACAAAAAAAGGAAGAAAGAAAATAGAACAAAACAAAAGGTCACTTTCTTGCGTCATCTTTTACTTGTTTCCGTTTAAAGCACGTAGCTAGCAGAGTAAAAGGAATGAATTTTATTTTTGTAGTCAGGACCGGAAAAAAACAACGAACTGTCCAGTGTGGTGTGTGTGTGTGTGTGTGTGTGTGGTCCTCATACAGACATTTACGAACTGTCTCTTGATACTTAATTTTGAAATGAACTTGTGTTTGTGTACACAAATCTGTGCTTTTTTGTTTCTCAGCGATGGCACCTCCCCCCTTCCCTCTCAATTCTCCCACGTCTCTCCTTTTCCATTTAAAATCAGCGAAAACCAGTAATGATATGGGAATCTGGCTAATTAATCGTATTCATTTTTCAATGCATTATTTATGCGACAACGAAGTACGTACTTAAATTTTCTTCCTGTTGCCAGGCCGGCTACTAGAGGTCATTGATCTAATGAGTGTTCTGTTTTGTTGGCCGCGTACTTAGCAGTGGAACATGGGTAACGTTTCCAGGCAATACCTGTTTCGTATGATGCTAATGCATGGGAGAAAAAAAATCTCTGATCTGATTAGTATTTTATCTAGATCTGGATGGCTCTTCAGTTTGGGGAGTGTTTTTACACTATTTGTAAAATAAGCTTTGCTGGGTCTGTTTTTAAAATTTTTTTATTTGACGTCATCGTGTAGAACGAAGCCAATAAGTTACATGTTTTCATCCTTTTGATGACGTTAAAACTAGCGCTATGTCGTCATAACATGATAAGCTGGCTTTTCATGTTGTGCATGGAGTGAAGAGTTTTTAAAATGTGGTAGGTAATTCGATTGCTGAATGAGATAGATCCAAGCCTAATTGATGGGACTGCGTAGAAGTCTGTTAGTTTTGTTTCTGTTTGTTTTCTGTGTTAGCGAACAGCAGGATTCCTGATGAGGTAGAGGGCATGAATCAGTGTCTTTCTCTGTTTGCCCTTCAGTCTGTTTTCTGCCAGCCTGAATGCCCGTCTTCCTGTATGTCTTTTCAAATCGAGACTAGCATACTCTGGGGACAGGCTGCGGAATAGGCTTCCGTTTTCACTAAAAGCTTAAATGATAACCTGAATTTTTTTTAAAACACAGAATATGCCCTTCCCAAGATGCATTAAAACAGAATTTATACCCGGTTTCCATTCTTTTTCTTCTTCTTCTTCTTCTTCTTCTTCTCTGCAAGTGGTAGTTTTGTTAAATTTCATATCCCTTGGGGTTTTTTTTCTTGAAAAGGAATCCTCCAACTCCTCCTCCTCCTCCTTCTTCCTCTCTCTCTCACTCTCTCTCTCTCTCTCTCTCTCCTCTCTCTTCTCTCTCTCTCTCTCTCTCTCCTCTCTCTCTCTCTCATCTGGACATTAACAAACTACACTATACAGCATAATGTTTATTTCAGTAGCTTGATTCTAACCAAGTTGTAGCAGTTTTTTCTTACTTGATAGACTACCTTAAAAAAAACATAGTGGGTTATGCTTGAATTACCTTTATAATATCAATCTTATTATAGACTGCATTTAAAAATATGTTGCATTATGTTTGAATTACCTTTATAATATTAATGTTATTCGTGATCTTCAAACTCTGTATCTTTATCTGTTTGTCTTGTCTGTGTGTGTGTGTGTGTGTCTGTCTGTGTGTCTGTCTGTCTGTCTCTCTCTCTCCGCCTGTCTATTTCTCTCTCTCTCCCTCTCTCTCTTTCTGTCAGTCATATTCATCGTTTCATTGAGCAATGAGAATAAAATAACGCTCGATGTTTTCATAGAGCAATGAGATAAACATGAAGTCACGTTAACGGTTTTTACAACGCAATGAAAAGAAGATGAAGTAATGTTAATTGCAATCATACCTTTTTCTGAATTAGGCGTATTTCACCAACACGACCTTTTCAGTCCCGCGATGCCACTGTGTGTATCATCGAAGTCTTAATTACCTCCCGTTTGGATGATCGTAACTCAGTTTTTGTTGGTCGTCCAACTGAACAGGAACAACAACAAAAATATCACCGGTAAGAATAACAATAACAACAAACGAGAAACATTAACAATGACAGCGTTAACAACCACAACAACAACAACAGTAACAAGGATGATGTAAAGAAGAAAAAGAAGGAGAATGCAAAGAATAAGAAGAATGTACAGAAGAAAAAGAGGAAATGGTGAAAAAGAAGAAGACGATGACTGCAAAAAAGTCGGAAACCCCCAACTACACAGATGTACAGTAACAACAGCCAAATATGACTGAAAAATTACCCCCAAACTAACCCCCCTTCCCTTAAAAAAAACCCATCCTCCAAAAACCAACCCAGTATTAACGAAAAATGTACAGCAGTACGTGGCAAGGAGTGTAATTTGTACTAATTAGAACTGATCCTTTTCCCGTAATTATCTTATATGCGCACTTCACGAACTTTTTACCATTTATTTGTGTCTGACTCAATCTCTACCCGACCTTCCCCCCTCTCATCCCCCTTTCGCCGGTCAGAGAGCGATGTACACTGACTTTGCGCTCTCTTTCAAGAACAAAGAAAGGTAATTGATCTGATTGGTGCTTTGGTCTTTTTCTCATCTGTGTTCGTCTAACCCCTTTTTTTTTCTTCTTTTCTTCTCCTCTCTGTGTCTCAGTCTTTCTGTATTTCTCTCTGTGTTTGCCTCATCCCCCCCCCCCCCTCTCTCTCCCCCTGTCTGACTGTCTTTGTCTGTCTGTCTGTCTGTATCTCTCTTTGTGTCTGTCTGTGTCAATATATCTGTCTGTCTGTCTCTGTCTCTCTGTCTGTCTCTGTCTGTCTGTCTCTCTGTCTGTCTGTCTCTGACTGTCTGTCTCTCCCTCCCTCTCTCTCTGTATCTGTCTGTCTGTCTCTCCCTCTCTCTGTGTCTCTGTCTCTGTCTATCTGTCTGTCTGTCTGTCTCTCTCCTTTTCATAGTTCGTTTACATCAGCACGGGGTATCTTACGGATTGTGGGCCTTAAGATGAATACATTGCAGTTCAAATTCTGTTGGAAGTTGTACAGCACCTCACACTTTTCAAACTGAACTCGACTTGTACTCGGAGCGTAAGTTTTGTTTTTGGATAATACAGTAAATTGAGATCCCAAGGTACAACATATGTGTAAAATATGCACGTAAAAAAATCGTACGACAACAAGGCAGATGTCTTGGTAGGATTATCCCCCGTTTTCTTAGCGACCAGAAATACATTTATGTATGAAAAAGATAAGACTTTGCCATGCCATTGTGTTGTATTGTATTGTAGTGTGTTGGATTTGTAATTGATAATCTCTCTCTCTCTCTCTGTCTCTCTCTCTCTCGATCTATTCTATATTTTCCCCCCCTTCTCCTTCTTTTTGTTTCTCTTTCTCTGTTTCTCTAGCCCTTGCTAGAATAATACTATAAAACATGTCCAGTAGCACATGCAATCTGAATGAGGAAGAAGGAGGAGGAGGACTAAAAAGAACCAATACCGTATATTTTCTTTTCTATGATTTTTATTCGTTGATGCTTTTCACAACAATATAAGCTTATTACTCCCCTCTGCCCCCCCCCCCCCCTTCCCCCCAAAAAAAGAAAAGAAAGAAGACCGTTTCCTGATTGCTAATTTATTGTTAGTTACTTATACAATTCCTCTAAAGTTTTTTTTTTTGGTTTTTAGCATCTGTTACTCAGAAAATGCCCTATGTGTTATATTTGTTGTGTGTGTGTATTTTTGCATTAGCACGTGATATCTGATTGATTAGCATCCCAAAGGTGAGCATGTGCATGTCTGCTGTGAAAGGTCTGCACGAGCACGTGATAGTTCATTGATTGGTGGCCTTAATTTGTACACATCTATCGAGGAAAGAAAACGCCTGTAGATCAGATTCCTTCCCAAACTGTATATACCCTTGGGCATATTTAAAAAAAAAGTTGGGTCTGGAATTGGAGGGCGAGTCTTTTTAATAAGACTTTAAATCGAGATCTCTGGTGGAGCAAAACACTCACTGCACGTAAAAGATCCCACAACAAGGAGGACGTTGTCTTAGTACAACTCCCAATAATTTTCTCGGCAAGCAAAACTCGTTTCAAGCATGAAACAAGATTGGTTAGTGATGTACCATTGCTATTATCTCTGCCCAAAGGAGAGCATTAGAAGTATTTTGTATTGTATCATATGTTATATTGTCTCATATTGTAGTTCATTGTATACCACGGCAGATTTATCAGCAAGAAATTCGTGTTGCTCTCCCGAGGAGAGTGGGTGGTCACAAGATCAGAGCATCCCCTCAAATCATTATTCCAAAATAATCTATGTATTTATTTTACTGTGAGAGTGGCGTTTTTTCTTCTACAGAATTTTGCCGGGGACATTTCCTTGGTTTCCGTGGGTTCTTTTACGTGCGTTAAATGTGTGCTGCATACGGGACCTTGGTTTATGGTTTCATCGTGAAAAGCCAACACCCATAACACCACTCTAGGCTCAGGGTTTATAGTTTAGTGAATGGGAGCAAAAGCTCGAGTTCAAACGGGGATCGAACCCGCGCGCGAATTTTCACTTTCTAGACGTGCACATCGCCTCTAGACCACTGATCCACCATCATCTTCCATTCCAAACCATTCCGTCGCACAATCCAAACCTAACCAATCCAATCCAAGATAAGCCTTGCCAACCCAACCCAGCACAAATCTACATCCCTTTTTGGTTTTGGCATGACGTCAGCAGTGGCGCGAAGACGTAATGAGCTGATTGGCATTTAGGTGACTGGCTCCCGATTTAGAAATGCAGAGCTAGCCAGAGCTAGCGCCAGTTGCGCTAAGGTGCACCACCTCATGCTGCCTCGTCCTCGTGACGTCAGCTCCACAAGGCAAATGATAGGTTCTGACCTCGGTTCTATTGATGTGTTTCTGGCCCGTCATCTGGCATGGATGTCAAAACAATGTCAGCTATTGAATTAGCACTCATCCCCTACCCCCCCCCCCCCCCCCCCACTCACACACACAACCTGATGATGATAATTACATCTTTGTGTGACGTTGGAGTGGACCGAGTTCGGTTCCAGTTTTAAATTTTTTTTTTCAAGTGCAAGCGATAAATGTGATCCCTGTAGGGATCTCCCTCTGTCTCTCTGTCTGTCTGCCTCTGTGTGTGTGTGTGTGTGTGTGTGTGTGTGTGTGTGTGTGTGTGTGTGTGTGTGTGCGTGTGCCCTATGTCGCTGTCTATGTCTATTTATTCTATTTATTTATTATCATTTTTATTTATTCTTTTATATCGAGGATAATGGAATAAGCACTCATGTGCTTTCTTTTTACATCCAATCCCCGTGTGTATGCGGTTTTGTAAATTTTGTCATCTGTTTCCACCGGCACACAATGGCCTACTCTTCGAAAAGCGGAACAGGATGTAACGTGTGCGCAAGATGTTCTGCATGCGTTCGAACACGGGGCCTCGGTTTATAGTCTCATCCGAAGTCTCTATCTGTATGCCTGCGTGTGTGCTTGTCTGTCTGTCTAGACACGTCTGTCTCTTCGCTGCCTTTGTCTGCCTGTCTGCCTTCTGTCTGTCAGTCTGTCTGTTTGTCTGTCTCTCTCACGGGTGTATATCTTTTTGTATTCCTCTTTTCTTTCTGTCTGTCTTTCTTTATTTCTGTCTGTCTGTCTGTCTGTCTTTCTTTGTTATTTTTCGGTGTCGCTGTCTATGTCATCATCACCACCATTATCACCGTAATTTTTTGGGTATCCTCCTTCTTCGTCTTTCCCTCCCCATCGTCTTCTTTTGTTGCGAACATTTATCTAAGACGTTTAAACTTAGCAGGAGTTCCCCTTAGAGTGTAATTCATTTTTCCCACTTTGCTTTCCGATTTTGATGTTTGCCACACCAATGAACTCCAAGCTCAATCAGGAGTTGTGATTAAATGCAGCAAATACTATTTTTGAGTGCTAAAAACACAAGAACTGTCTGAAACTTCAAAACAACCTCCAAAAAACCCCGTCTAGGAAGTCAACAAGACAGAAACGTCTTTATATGTAAAACAGTTGCTTTGCTCTGAAATGTGGAAGACTGTTAAAGAAGGAGGTCAAGTGTATTGAAATGATAGCACAATTTATTTTCGAAATAAGATTCGCTTGGGTTTATACCCGCCACTTCAGAGCTGCCTTTCATTCATAAACAAGATGACACACAGCTGTCTTTGATAAACAAGATCATAATCTCTAATGCCAGTCGTGTATTTCTCTGGCACTCGTGTCAACGCCTTGTCTGTTTGTCAGTGCATTAGGAAGTTGTTGAAGATATCAGTTACAAGTTTGAAAATGGCAACACGGGACAAAACGAAAATAAAGAGATGAAACATAAAGAATACTGGGGAGAAAAGGGAGTGGTGGGAGCAGGAAGTAGTAAAGCAACATATGAATTAGGACAAAGTGATAACGCCCAAGATGTGTGTGTGTGTGTGTGTGTGTGTGTGTTGTGTGTGTGTGTGTGTGTGTGGGATAAAGACGAAAGAAAAAAAATCGCTGTAATAGCTTGAAGCCGGTAGAGTGGAAAACAATGCAAAACATGAGCCGACGCTGTCCACTTGCAATGATTCGTTCAGTTTATCAACATCCAAAAGAATCGTCATTTGCTCGAGTTTACAGGAGATACCCTGCTTTTAAAGTAACAATAATAAAGAGTCCGCTAGCACTACCTCTATCTTGTTTTGAACGCAGGAACATTAGTGGGGGCGGGGAGTTACGACAGTTTATCATCTGTTTTATCTGTACGAGATAGATAGATAGATAGATAGATAGATAGATAGATAGATAGATAGATAGATAGAGAGAACACTGAACACTGAAAAGTTTTATTGTACTTCGGCCTTAGGCCACTATACAAAACATGTTTCGGGCAGGGGGTAGGTATAGATCAGCAGCAAGCATTATATCCATTTGGCATTCCCACTTCTGCAAGCATACAGAATCACACTCTTAGTCTTCTAGTCATCATCATCCCCATCATCTTCTTCAGCATCTACATCACCATCGCTATCAGCATCTTCATGTTTCTATAGCAGCATCTGCAGCAAGAATATCGGCATAACCATCATTACTTTCATCATCTATGTCATCATCACAAACATCTTCCTCCTCGTTATCTACACAATCATCGTCTTCTTTGGCCTGTATAATTATCATCATCACGCTCATCATCTTTAGTATCTACATTATTGTCGTGATCATTATCTTCATCATCCACACCACCGCTTCCATTGACATTTTCAACATATACATCATTGCCACCATCGTCATCTTAAACATCTGTCATCATAATCACCATCACCACCATCATCCTCAAAATCTGTACCATCGTTACCATCGTCACCTTCAATATCCACATCATTGCCACCATCATCACCATCATCACTTTCAGCATCTACATTAACACCAGCTTCAGCATTTCCATCATCATCGCCACCATCTTTCTGAGCGTCTACATCATGATCATCAATATCACTGTTATCATTATCAATATCTGTATCATCGTCACACCACCTTGTAGCATCTCCCTCATCCTTTCTATTATCAGGTTCAGTAACTACATCATAATCGCCTTAATAATTTTGAATTCTACATCGCCATTGCCGTCACCATGTACAATATCCACATCATCTTCGTCACAATAATTTTAGATAGATAGATAGATAGATAGATAGATAGATAGATAGAGAAAAGAGAGAGAGAGAGAGAGAGAGAGAGAGAGAGAGAGAGAGAGAGAGAGAGAGAGAGAGAGAGAGAGAGAATAAATGAACGAATTTCTACAAGCCCATTAGTCAAAGGGAGCAGATCATAAATGTCATATTGACATTCTAGTGGATATAAAAAAAGACACGAAGAATGATACAAAATCCAGATAAATGTCAACAAATATATTTTCAGTTATTACATATAGACCATATTTGATTCATGTTTTGCTTGCGTTTATCTAGAGCTTGCATTACATATAATTATGGCAAAAGATTTTATCTTGGACTCGAAGATAGCACCTTTTGTACAAGATTGATGGACCTGTTAGACCAGGAGAGAGAGAGAGAGAGAGATCTAGAGAGAGAGAGAGAGAGAGAGAGAGAGAGAGAGAGAGAGAGAGAGAGAGAGAGAGAGAGAGAGAATCTAGAGAGAGAGAGAGAGAGAGAGAGAGAGAGAGAGAGAGAGAGAGAGAGAGAGAGAGTCTGTCAGACAGCTAGAGTCAGCCAGACAGAGTCACAGACAGAAAGAGGGAGAAACGGGAAACTAAATTTCTTTACATCAACATATATAACGACCCCCTCCCCCCCCCCCCCTTTGAAAAATTACACATAAACCGGGCCTGTTGCTTTCTTCAGGCTCTGTCATACTATGAGCAAGTGAACTTCTCGGATTCAATTTGCCGAAGCCTTTCTATCCCCTCAAAAAACGATCACAGTGAAATCAACGACACTTTAGTAGTACCACCCTCTCTCTCTCTCTCTCTCTCTCTCTCTCTCTCTCTCTCTCTCTCTCTCTCTCTCTCTCTCTCTCTCTCTCTCTCTCTCTCTCTCTCTCTCCCTCACTCTCTCTTCCTGACCAGTGTAGCAGGTTAGGGATTAGGAGGGGGCGCACGTCAATGCGTTTTGTCCATTCTACCCCCTCCATTCCCAGTGCAGAGGCCTCCCTTACCAAAAGAACTGCTGCACAGAAAGCTTTCTCCCCGCCTGTAAATTCATTACTCCTACGTTGATGGGGAGTCACGGTATGCCTTCGGCACTGGCCGGGACCGTCTTTGTTTCTATCGGACGGAGCCACTCTCTTCAGTAAAGCAATCACATTGACATCAATGGTGCTTCAGTGTCTGGCTTAAGTGGCTAAAGCCTATCTGGATGAGGAGAGAGAGGGAGAGAGGGAGGAGAGAGAGAGAGAGAGAGAGAGAGAGGAGAGAGAGAGAGAGAGAGAGAGAGAGAGAGAGAGAGAGAGGTATGGAGTAAAACTTTCCATTACTTTGCACTGGCTTCACTTCTTCAGGAGTCGTTCGGGAGCGCTGGAATGAACTATTGTTTTTTCCTAGGCAAGGTATAGGTATGTTGTTGGATCTGGTAGAGCCCATTTATCTCCAGATTAGGAGGATGCATGCTGGGTATATTTGTGTCCTCCATGGCACCGGTTGAAGCTGGTTTGTCTTTCAGTAACAGCGTCTTCCATTATAATAATAACAACAACAACAACAATAATAATAATAATAATAATAATAATAATAATGTATGGTATGGTATAGCGCATAATGTATGGTATTTATATAGCGCGAAATCTTGTAAAGCAAACAAATCGAAGCGCCTATTATGTGCCCTATCTCGCTTTATTTGTACCTTTGTTAACGATCACCCGTTTAGAACCACGACATTTAGAGCAACACCACATGGTGCATGATATAATTTCTCTTTCATCATTTTCTTCCTTAAACATTTAGGTAGCAATATCAATCCGTTACAGTTACTGAAGCAAGTTTCATTGTATATATACGAATATGTAGTCTGAACAGTATTCCTGCAGCCGATGCTGGCTCTTTTCTTCCCTTTCGCCTTTCCTAACCCATTCCTCTCCACCGCATTAGCATTTCTTCATTTGCTCTGTTCTCGCTTACTTTGATTCTTTGTTTGATATATGCATTCTGACTGGTTTAACTACCGCTGTATAATTTATCACTTTCTTGGTGTTGGATTTTCTGTAAATGTGTGTTGTTCAGTAGTTATGCTGATATGCTTTGTTCTTAAATTGAGTTTACTCGACTGAAATAAAGTAGGCGAGAGTATGGAACCCTGTCTGACTCCTACAGTTACAAAAAAGACAACACCTTCCTGGCTGTTCATGACGATTGCACTGCTTGCATTGTTGTGCTGCGCGCGCGCGCGTGCACACACACACACACATTCACACACACACACACACACACACACACACACATATATATATATATATATATAATATATATATATATATATATATATATATATATATATATATATATATATATATATATATATATATATAGAGAGAGAGAGAGAGAGAGAGAGAGAGAGAGAGAGAGAGAGAGAGATACGGACAGACAGATTAATACGACTTTAATAACATTACTCGATTTCCTCTGACAGTTAAACAGTTGTCTGCTATATAATAAAAAAACCCAACAACAACCTGAGTGCAATTCTGCTTACATAAATTATACTCCAATCTTAAAAATGAAAAAAAAAGAGAAATGCTTAGGAAAGCTGGTAATATCCAGGGGAAAAAACCACCTTTCTACCAAGTGCTTCCACTTCTATCTTTTCAGCTGGAGCACTTAGTTTTGTATTTGTATGCCACTTTAAATCATGGCAAATTTCTTTGCGCAAAATTCGGGCCGCTATCCCCAGGGAAAGTGCGTTGCCACAAGAGCAGCGCCTCTTAGGTTTTTTCCAGTCTGCATGTTTATTTGTTTCCCTGTCAGAGCGGATTTTTTCTGAAGAATGTTCCCAGGGATAACTGTCTTGTTGTCGTGGGTTCTTTTAGTGTAATAAATGTATGTTACACACAGGACCTCGGTTTATCGTCTCATTCGAAAGACTAGCACCCAGACCTCAGCTTAAATTCTGGTGGTTGGGATGAAAAGTTTCGGTCTCAAACGGGGATCGAACCCACACTTCTTATATTCTAGGCAGGTGTGTATCTGCTAAACCATCGATCCACTTAGACTTCATTCTTACAAGAAAATGTAAAGACAAATATGGAGCAGTATTGCCATCTCGAGAAACTAGGATTCCAGCTCACTCTTATGGCTGGTTTTAGCAGAAAAGCGGTAAAACTGATCAACTGTATATTATTTTAGCTAAAAATACATTAACGATCTATAGGGTGATTTCTAGGGTCTAGACATTTATCTTGCACCTCTCTCTCTCTCTCTCTCTCTCTCTCTCTCTCTCTCTCTCTCTCTCTCTCTCTCTCTCTCTCCTCTCTCTCTCTCTTACAAGAGAATGGACATACAAAAGCAAATGATGTCACTGGTACCCCCCCCCAAAAAAAAATCCAAAATAATTTGCCAAAGACAAGGAAAGTAAAAAACACCCAAACAACCCAAAACAAAACAAAAAAGAAACGTGAGACACCTTCCACAAAAAAACCTTGTTGTTCTTTCACAAATATAGCGTTTGCGTCAGATCATGGTGTACGGGGAGATTGGGTGATGATTGTAGCTGTCTTGCAGCCATATTTCCGCGATAACGAACCCATAAATTAACACTGGCACAGACTATGCTCATCTGGCACGTGGGTAGGTTTTATTTGTTTGTTTGTTTGCTGGCTGGCTATTCTCATTGTTTTTTTTCTTTCTTCTTTTTTGTGGGATGAAGGAACAGTTAGGGGGGATTACAAGCCTTTTCCACTCCGCAGGCTGACAGGCAGACAGGTTTCAGTTCGGCAGGTAGGGAGGCAGGCAGGCAGGCAGGCAGGCAGGCAGGCAGACAGGCAGGCAGGCAGGCAGGCAGGCAGGCAGACAGGCAGGCAGGCAGGCAGGCAGATACTCCCAAAGAACTGTCGATGTACGTCTGTCTGAGGACAAGGTTCACTTTTTGTTAATGTTACTAGTTATTTCGTCTCAATCTGAGGTGAACCTCCACCCCCCCCCCCACCCCCCACACCCAGGCTTTTTTGAGCGTTTTCGGGTGACTAATATTATTGACGACCCAACATAATATGTACCTACATAAGGCCGGCCTGAGAGAGAGAGAGAGAGAGAGAGAGAGAGAGGAGAGAGAGAGAGAGAGAGAGAGAGAGAGAGAGAGAGAGAGAGAGATAACGATAAACGATAACGAAATTTTATTTTCTGAGGGTAATAGAATAAGCGCAAGACTTTTTCTTTTTACATCCAACCCTCGGAAAAAAGGAGAGAGAGAGAGAGAGAGAGAGAGAGAGAGAGAGAAGAGAGAGAGAGAGAGAGAGAGAGAGAGAGACAGACAGACAGACAGACAGACAGACAGACAGACAGACAGACAGACAGACAGACAGACAGAGAGTGTGAGTTAATGAATTTGGCACATGCTTAGTTTCATTTCTATATTTTCATCATTTATTGTATATCACTTTTCTTCTCTTGTCTGCTTTACACCGCCAGACGTGTCTGGGAAAAAGTAATGGCGTGCCCTTTCCAGCTCCTCTCGTGGGCCGCACAGCTGCAGTCATCTCCGTCGGCCATGCTCATGGCATATTAAACAAACAAGCAAACAAAGAGACAAAGAGACAAAGAAAGATACGCAGAAAAACGCAAATAAACCATATTTGATATGAACTAAGGCCAAGGGCTAGATTGCTTTTCTAGTTTAGATAGACAACATTACAGCCTCTCCCTTAACATTTTAAAACTGACCTTTCTCATCATCAGCTGCCGTCATAATTCTAGTCTGTCAACTGCAATGTAGAATAACAACTATCTTAAACATGTCTCTCTCCTTTATTTTCTCCTTTTGATGATAGCTTTGGTTGTGTGTGTGCGTGCGTGCGTGCGTGTGTGTGTTTGTGAGACCATAAGGACACGCTGGATGAAACATTTGAATGAATGAATGGCTGCTTTTAATTTCCTCGTCATGTCAGGAATCCTACTCAGATTTCAGAGGAATGTTTCTCCTTGAAAAGAGTGTACAGAATACTACGGTAAGAGCTTGTCCTGTATCGAGACAAGCTCAAAGGGATATTTCGCAGCATGTCGATGTCTTTAATGCAGGCAACTGGTACTTAACTTATATCACTAAATGATAAAACTTTTGGCCCGTGCTAATTCTTATAATAAATAAAAATGAAAGAAAGGAAAGAATGAAGTAAAAGAAAAGAAAGGAAAAGAAAAGAAGAATCCGAAGAAGAGATAACAAAAACAAGAAATGTGAACGAGAAAACAGGAGAGAGAAAGAAAAGAAAGAAAAGGAAGAAAGAAACAGAATGATAACAACAACAAGAAGAAGGAAAAACAACATCACAACACTATTACAGCTACTGACATGCAAGAGAGAGACAGAAGACGAGATCGCCCCCCGAAAAGACAGAATAAACTTGTTGCTTCTCTCACCAAATAAAAGCTGGTGTGCTAAGGGTGCAGAGCGCAAACTGAGTCAGTGCTTGGCAATCTTTCGTTGACATTTGAGCACTAACGAACTTTTCCGGCGTCCATTTGCTGCAGCCATTCTTTCCTAAAACGTTGCAGGAGAAGCGCTGACTCCATCTTTAGTGTCCCTCCATAACATCCTTATTCCTTCGGAGTGAGGAGATCATTCTGAGTGTGGAGGGGGGGTAAGGGATTCGTTTCTGTTCTTACCCTCTTGCCTTATTTGTCTGTCTGTTTGTCTGTGTTTGTCTGTCTGTTTGTCTTTTTGTGTCTTAATGTCTGTGTTTATCTGCCTGTCGTCTCTGTCCGTGTGTCTCAATGTCCGTGTGTGTGTGTGTGTGTGTGTGTGTGTGTGTGTGTGTTTGTCTGTGTGTGTGAGAGAGAGTACACACGTCTTTGTGTATGTGTGCGTGTGTGTGTGTTTGTTCGTGCATGCATGTCTGTGTATCGTTTAAACATGCGCGTGTCTGCGTGTAGGCTTTACAGCTCATATCGGTGTACTCCTGTCGGAGCGCATGCAACGAGGTCAATTTATGTTGCCCTTCATTGGACCTCCACGCTCTCACGAACTTTCTCTGCCTCCATTTGCACATCTTTTTCGTTTTTGTTCTGGAGAGCAATTATTGCAGCTGAGATCATGCTTAAATGCTCCTTCTTGGCATCGTCGTTATCTGTCAATTTTGTGGGGGAAGATGAAGGCGGAGGAGGATGAGTAATGAGAGTTTCTTTTGTGCTACTTTTGCACAATGGCAAATGTCAGGTCATATCAAGAGTTCATTTCAGAACACCCCCGCTCAGGTCTAGAACGTAAAAGAAACGTGAACAGATTTTTCACAAAGTAATTTATGATACACATTTATTTGCAAATGGATACATAGGAAAACCGTATACATCATCATTCTAAATGCATGACCCTTTTTAGATAGTTTGCAACAAAACTGTCCTGTCCGATGAATTTCTGTTTGACGGCAAATTCATCACTGTTGCATGTTCAAGTTCAGAAGGCTGGCTCTGTCTTGAATACTAGAATAGTTTAGCCTTGCACATTTTCTGCTGCGGCCTTCGTAACACTATGGGTATGTTAGACGGCGAGGATATCAACAGTCTGGCTGGTTTTATTATTGAAAGCAAGGTTGTAGTTATCTTTCATGAAGTGTATTTAGCATGGGGAGGGGGGGTGGTAGCCCAATGTTTAGAGCACTTGCTGTTCCCGAGCGAAGGTTGAGCAGCGATGAGCGTGATCCCTTCGCGGATGGGTGACCGTTCGTGCACCTTGGCTTCAGTGCAGTTTCCAGGTCACCCAAGGTTCAAGATTTCAAGATTTTATTTCAAGAAACCCCCCCCCCAAGGGGTACATGAAATTCAACAAAACCACAACTTGCGGATGTGGGCGTGTGAAAAATACCCAGCTGTGAACGAGTGAGTAGCTGCCCTCTATAGGGATAGGGAAGAGAAAAGCCGAGAAGTAGAGGAGGTGGGCGCAACCCGGGAGAAGCTGAGGTCTTTTACACCTCGCTTCCCAATGGCAGCATAGCTTATGGGACATTCTTACCGTATGTTTACGTTTTAGCCTTCGGTTGAAATCATGCGCAATAAAAAGTTCCATTTTTTGTTTGGTCATAATCTGCTAGTGTCTTGTGTTTATTGTATTACGTTGTAATGCGCTGTATGTTTAAAGTATTATTCAGCAATTTTAATGGTTTTTTTGTTGTATTTATTTATCGTATTGTATCATAGTTTACTGACCTGCGTTGTGTTTTGTGTCATCAATCGATTAGTGTAGTATATTGTATTCTGCTTTTAGTTTGCTATTAGTGAATGATTTTATTGTGTAGTATTGTGTTTTTATTATTGGTACGTTTTGTTATCAAACAGCTATTACTGTGCACTGTATGATGCTATCCGTGTGTTGTCAGTCGATAATTGCGTTGATTAGGCTTACATTTTAATGTATTGTTCATTTTCTTGTCTATCGATCTTTGCATTTTATTGTATTCTAGGCTTGTCTATTAACTGGTCATTGATTTGTACTGTACTGTGCTTTTTGTTGTCATAACTGTATCGTTTGAAGTGATGTGTTTTGTATTGCATCGTACTTTTTGATACGCTGGGAGTTGATCATTGTAGCGTTCTTTACATTTCGTGTATAAAATGATGCTTGTATTGAAAATATTATGTACAAATTCAAATAAAACTTTAAAATTTTAAGAGTACTATGGTTATTTTCATATTGTAAAAAAGTCGATATGATAGAGAAAAAGAAGAGGAATGAAAAGAAGAATGCAAGGAACAAGGAGAAGAAATGCGAAGAAGTATGATAAGTAGAAGAAAGTTAAGAAGAAGAAGAAGAAAGAGAAGAAGAAGAAGAAAGGATGAGGAAGAGAAGAAGAGGAGGAGGAGAAGGAGGAGGATGAGGATGAGGAGCAATGTCCCCCCACCATGAACAGCAAGAGCATCAAATGTTTCAGTATGAATGGCAATAAATATGATTCAGGGCCATGGGATGAGAGAAAGCAGAATATCGACAAAATGTTTTTCCAATCAGTGAGGGTCTTAATGTTTGTTTACAATATCTACCTTTATCTTTTTTAGGACTGAACGTGATTTCACCACATTCATGAAATTCCTAAGGTCCCTCAAACACAAACGAAGTTTTCTTAGTGATCAGTTGAGGCCCAGCATGCGAACACCATATGATCTGAATATCAAAACACAGTTGATGCTCTTATAGCAAAAAAGTCAATCCCATTGTCACGGACAAATGCCAAGCAGACAAACCAGAACCAGTCTCTTTCTATAAACCGATCACACCTGCACATGAACCAACTTTCCTCGCTTCATTTAGTTAGAACCATTCTTCCCAACACGGCGATCAATCTGACATCAGTGGTCCTTTTAGTGCCTGTCCATTTCATTCCGTTCCCATCTCATCTGGACCACAGAAGAAAACGAGAATGGGAGTAATAATCTTCCTTCTCCATTCACTCTGTCGTCTCTATCATGCATGCTGTAGAGAGGAGACTGCCGGGCTGCAAATTCTTGGTCTGTCAGTAAAAGTATTCTTGTTAGGTCTCATGACTTGGTGTAGTAGAAATCGGACAGAAACGGCAGGTATCTTTTCCCGTCTGTGAAGCAGTGCGTGGGCTACAGCGAGGCATTTTCAGATTTGTCGTTTATTTGTTTTTTTCTTTTCCGCAGTTCTGGCCAGGAAAGATGATTGATCTGGCTGGTACTTTTATTTATATGGATGTGGAGATGTTGCTTAAGTTGTATAAGTTCTGATGAGAGAGAGAGAGAGAGAGAGAGAGAGAGAGAGAGAGAGAGAGAGAGAGAGAGAGAGAGAGAGAGAGAGAGAGAGAGAGAGAGAGAGAAAGAGGGTGGGTGGGGTAGGGGGTGGGGGGCTTGCAAGGCTTGCCTGTCTTCCCTCTGACTATTTCCTCAAGAACTATAAACAGTAGGTATTTTAGAACTGAACTAATTTTAGTGATTATTCAGAGGCCTTTTATATCCTGGTGTCATGTTTGCATGAACAAAAAGCTGCACTACTGTACTGTTCATCACCAGCTTTTGAAGATCAGAACAGAAAGACAGTAGAGGGAAAGGTAGAAACAGTATTTTTTTTTATCATCTCATTAATTCCCTCTACATCCTAGACAACTTATGTTATACATTTTTCAAAGCGCTGAAAGAGAAAACCATCGCCCTTTTAGCCTAAAATCAATAGGTCAGATATGAGTGTGACGTACACAAAATTGAACCAATCTCTTCCTATAAATCGATCCCCGGTCTCACCTGTACATAAATGAACTTTCCTTTGCTTCAGTTAGGTAGGTCCATTCTGACCAAAAAGGGCGATCACTCTGAAATCAGTGGACTGATAGAGAACCTGTCCATTTCATCCCCATCTCTTTCTGGATCAAGGAAAGGGTGGGTGGGGGGGGGGGGGGGGGGGCAATATTCATCTTTCCTTCACTGACTGTAGCCTCTCTACTGTGCATGTTAAGATGAGATTGTTGCCGGCTGCAGATTCTGTCCTGGTAGATAATGGCAGTCACGAACAGGACTTTAGGGCATTGGTCCAGAAACGGGAGAGATATGACAGGTATAATTACTTTCTGTCCATCAGGAAGCGCTTGGGCTGCAGTGAGGTATTAACAGACATGATGTTGCTTTTGGTACCCCAGTTCTACCAAGGGGAGATAAATGATCTGGGTGGTTCTGGTGTTGTTAAAGATTCTCAGATATTGCTGAAGGTACGCTGAGTTCTTGCAAATGCAATGTACAGAGAGAGAGAGAGAGAGAGAGAGAGAGAGAGAGAGAGAAGAGAGAGGAGAGAGAGAATGACTCAATGGCCTTTTATAAAGTTTGCCCTGTTTGGTTTTTCTTTTGGACTTGACTATATTTAATGCATTTAACCCAGTGGGCTCCTAGGGTAATTTGAGCGCAGCTGAAGCTTAAGTGACCATCACTAACACATCAGTTTCTTCTCATTTTGATAAGGCAGGCAGAAAGAGGGGGAGGGAAAAGCTGCAACATTTCCTGTAACTATTCCACAGATTCCGTTTCAAATTTCAAGCAAATTACAGCGTACACTTTTTATGATTCTACACCAGTCAATGTCTTTTTAGCATAAAACCAATGTTCCACAGATTCTATTTCAAATTTCAAACGAATCACAGCGTACACTTTTTATGATTCCACAGCAGACAGTCAATGTCTTTTTAGCATAAAACCAGTCCATCATGCAGGAAAAATCACGAGGTGCAAAAACTAGGACCATTCACTTTCTGTGAAGGGATCACACCTGCACCTAAACGAACTTCGGTTAGATGGAACCATTTTGCCCCAAATAGCGATCACTCTGACATCAACGGCTCTTTAGTGCCTGTCCATTTCACCCCCGTCTCATCTGTATTGTGGAAGGGAGGAAAGAGGGAACAATAACCTTCTTTCCTTCGCTGAATCCGCCTTCCTTACTCTGTACATGCTGGTGAGATGAGATTGCCCCTGGCTGCAGGTTCTCTTTTCGTCTAATGCCAGTCACGTCAAGCCTACAGGGGATGATCATGTCTCGAGGTGAGAAAGATATTACAGGTACATTTTCTTGCCCATCATCTAGTGAATGCTCTGCCATGGGGCATTAACAAACCTGACGTCTCTTTACAGGGTTATAGCTTTGGGAGGTAGGGGTAGTATATCTGTCTGGTTCTCTGGTATTTATGGATTTACAGGTATGCCTGCAAGTGCGGGGATTTTTTTTTCACCAACATACTGTACGAGAGAGAGAGAGAGAGAGAGAGAGAGAGAGAGAGAGAGAGAGAGAGAGAGAGAGAGAGAGAGAGAGAGGAGAGAGATGAGAGAGAGAGAGAGAGAGAGAGAGAGAGGAGAGAGAGAGAGAGAGATAAATGATCCTCAAGTCTTCCCATTCCATTCCTATCACATGTAGACATATAATTCGTTGTGTTCTGTATAAATGACGTTCTTTTTCAGCAAATCCATGGGAGTCATTTAACTTTTTCAGAGATCTTGGCATAGATAAAGCTTTATTACCCATCACTTACATATTAGCCTCTTTCGATCTTGAAAAACAGATGTTTAGAGAAAGGCATACAGCTACAGAATTTCCTTTGATTATTCCACTAGGCATCCCAGCACCTCAGACAGCCTACATATTAAAACACTAAACCGGAGAGCCGAAGCCCTTAAAGCCTGAGCACAGTATGGTAGGCAGGAGAAGTGTGAGGTACACAAACCAGAACTATTTACTTTCCATATATCGATCACATCTGCACGTAAGTGAACTTTCCTTACTTCAGTCAGCTAGAACCATTCCGTCCCAAATAGTGATGTCTCTGACATGAATGGACTTATAGTTCCTGTCCATTTCGCCCCCGTCTCATCTGGATCATGTAAGGGAGGGAGGAAGATGGGAGCAATCATCTTCTTTCCTTGTTCCGTGAAGTCTCTGTACTGTGCACGGTGGTGAGATGAGATTGTCACTTGCTGCGGATTTTCTGTTTTGTTGCTAATGGCAGTCACGTTAGGTTTTCTGGAGATCAACTTTTTCAGGAATACGAAAGAAATCACAGGTACATTTCCATGTCCATCAAACAGTGAATGCGTTGCGATGAGGTATTAACTCAATTGACGTCTTCCGGGGAGGATTTCAGCAACGCAAGTAGAGATGATTGATGTGACTGGTACTCTGGTCATCTGGTGTTTTATGTTACAGATAGATGGAGGGAAGAGAGAGATTTATTCTTCAGGCCTCCAGTCCCTAGAATGGGGCCGAGCAAAGCGTAGCAAAACAAAACAAAGCAAAAACAAGACAAAACTTGATGGATCGGTGGTCTAGAGGTAACGCGCCTGTCTAGAAAGCGAAAAGTCCGGGTCTGAAGTGTGCGGCGGTTCGTACCCCGTTTGGACCGGAAATTTTTCCCCCATCCATTAGACCATGAGTGGTGGTCTGGGCGCTAGTCTTTCGGATGAGACGATAAACCGAGGTCCCGTGTGTTACACGTAATTATTTAGCGCACGTAAAAAAACCCACGGGCAACAGACGAGGTTGTCCTGGCAAAATTTTAGAATAAAAGCCACTCTGATAGGGAAAACAAATACTGCTGCAGAAAAAGATAAAATGAAAAAAAACGGGTGAAGGGTGGCGCAGCGTAAGTGGCGACGCGTTACTCCGCTCTCCGGGTGAGAGCAGCCCGAATTCAAATCTGAGCGCTTTGATTTGTTGCTTTACAAGATTCAGCGCTATATAAATTCCATACATTATTATTATTATTATTATTATATGTGGTGACTGCCGAGACATGACAAATGTGAATATGGGTCCTTCCGAATGAAGACAAATGAAGAGAGAGAGAGAGAGAGAGAGAGAGAGAGAGAGAGAGAGAGAGAGAGAGAGAGAGAGAGAGAGAGAGAGAGACCTGAGGCAAAGCTGTGTTTATGGGGAAATTGCTGTAAGCATTTCTGTCTGAAGGACAAAAGGGTTACATAACGATATATGGTTATCAGAGATAAACAGTGCAACAAATCATCGTGAGACATGATTAACAGCAGTTTGTAATAGATGAAGAAGGTGGAGGAGGAGGAGGAGGAGGAGGAAGGAGAAGAGGAAGAAGAATGCAAAGAAGAAGAGGAAGAGGAGTTAAAGAAGAAGTTATTAGTACCCTCCCCCCAAAAAAAACCCAAAAAAAACAAAACCCTAACAAACCCAAAACAAACTAAAAAAACCAACTCAAGAGAGAGGAAGAAGAAGAAGAAGAAGAAGAAGAAGAGGAGGAGGAGGAGGAGGAGGAGGAGGAGGAGGAGGAGGAGAGTCAGTAGCATACCCCCACCTAAAAAAAAAGAAAGAAAAAACCATACAAATCCCAAAACAAATTTTAAAAAAGAGACCAACTCAAGCAACTTAAGAACAAACACAAATCTTGTTTAAAAAAAGATTAAAAATCCGAAAAAACCCCACTTTGCAAAAAACCGTAAAGAAAAACTGACAGCAATGCTTGTTTCTTTGGCTTAAAACCACATCAGCTTGTCGGAAGACGTGCACTCTGTACCAATTAGAAGCGAACCACCTGTCATGCTTCAGTCACATCAGCGCAACCCTGATGAACAGTCTGCTTCCCATGTACTGGAAACTAGCTCGTCTATGCCTACGAATCACATAATTCAATTGCTAAAGTCATTTTGTCTATTAAAAAAAACACCCAAACAAACCCAAACCCATCTCACGACTGACACTGAGATTATTGTGTCAGCTGATAGCATACCTGTCTGAACATCTAGTTCCAGTGGAGGAAGGGATTTGTAAAACGCACTTTTTTGCCGCCCAAGGGGAGGGGGTAGCTCAGTGGTCGGAGCACTCACTTTCCCCCAGCCAAGTTAAGCAGCGTCGAGCGTGGATACCACTTGGATGGGTAACCGTTTGCGCGCCTTGGCTTCAGTACAGTCCCCTAGTTCACCCAGCTGTAAATGGGTACTTGCCCCCTTTAAGGTCAGGGAAGGTAAAGCAACGAGGGAGAGGAGATGGGCGCCGCCCTCAATGCTGGCCCCTAGAGAAACTGAGGTCTCTGACGCCTCGCTGCCCTACCACCTTATAGGTTATGGGACGCTTCTACCTTTCTACAATATGCTGGCGATGGCCCCCTGAGAAGCTGATGTCTCTGATGCCTTACTCCCCTACCTCAACATAGGTTATTGGACACCTTTTAAAACCTTTTACTTTTTACATATCTTGGTTTACATTATCTTCCTCTGCAACAATTCCCCATTCCCACAAGGTAGAAACTGCAACCTCCATTAAAAAAAACCCAACAACGCTGGGAAGAGTTTATGCCTGACTGCAAACTCCCATCATCCGTAAAATTCACAGTTCCCGTTCTGGTTCCAGAATGTAGAATTCGAAATGAAAAGTAAACGTGGTTATAATTTTTGTGGGATGGTATTTTTTTGACATTCTAATGAGATAGTCTGATATTCTACCTGTCAACGTGAGGTTGATGATGTTGACAGGTGAAAATCAGGGCTGAAGATGAAATTCAGGACATCTTATTTTCAGGATGATCAATATCTGTTGAAAGAAAGAGGGATGGCGACTTTTCTGTGTAGTTTTTTTTCGTTAATCTCTCTCTCTCTCTCTCTCTCTCTCTCTCTCTCTCTCTCTCTCTCTCTCTCTCTCTCTCTCTCTCTCTCTCTCTCTCTCTCTCTCTCTCTCTGTCTCTGTCTCTCTGTATCTGTTTCTTTACGCGCGCGCGTATGTATGGATGTGTGTTTGTGCGCGCACGTGCATGCACGGTCTTTCTCTAGGTGCACGAATATAGTCGTTCCGCTTTTTGTAAGAGTAGGCCATTGTCTGCCGCGCTGGTGGGAACGGATTTCAAAATTTACAAAACTGCATACACGCGGGGACTAGATGTAAAAAACACACCCATGAGTGCTTATTCCATTATCCTCGAAATAAAAAGAATAAATGAATAAATATGTTTTTATCTCCTTCCCTTTGTTGTCTCTTGAACTGTCTGCCTTTCTCTGTGCTTTCTGGACACACACACACACACACACACACACACACACACACACACACACACACACACACACACACACACACACACACACACACACACACACACGGGGACTTGATGTAAAAGAGCACGTAAGTGCTTATTCCATTATCCTCAATATAAAAGAACTAAAAAAAACAATATCCCCCCACACGCGCGCGCGCGCGCAGATGCACGCACGCACCCACCACACACACACACACACACACACACACACACACACACACACACACACACACACACACACCACAACACACACACACACACACATTATATATATATATATATATATATATATATATATTAATATATGCACACACACACACACATACACACACACATTAACTCGTCTCTTCCTCTCCTGTTGCACTTTTCCCTTTCCTTTCATAGTAGTAAAGAGCAAAGTTTGTAGAAGAGAAAGGAAAGTTATCAAATCATAACCTCAAAATCATTGCTGGCTGGCGGGGGAAAAGGGGGGGGGGGGGGGTCATTGGATAGGTCGCGCAGAAGCAGCAAATGAGGAACGAAAGTCGAAATCAAACGAAAAGGAAATTCAAGAATGAGGGAAAGGACGTGAAGGGTTAGAATACTTTAATTTCGACCACAGAGTTATTAAAGAAGAAACGACAATGAGAGAGAGAGAGAGAGGAGAGAGAGAGAGAGAGAGAGAGAGAGAGAGAGAGAGAGAGAGAGAGAGGTGGAAAAGGAGGAGGATAATGGAAGAATACAAAGAATAAGAAAAAGAAGACGAAAAAGAAGAAAACAAGAATGCAGAGAAAGAAGAAGGAGAAGAAGAATGCAAATAAGAAGAAACAGAACACGAAGAAGAAGACGACGAAGAATAATAATACAAAGAGGAATTAAGAAGAAGAGAAAGAAGAACAAAAGCAAGGACAAGAAGATGTCAGTGATGGCAGTAGCAGTAGTAATAACTGCCGTCGTACATGAAATACTAAAATGTATTAACCTGAAACAGGAACAGGATTACGTTCTGAAGAAAACACACAACAACAAATAAATAAAGAACAAAATCTAGTAGAATTTAGATACTATCTTCTTATGATTACCAAACTGCATAAGGCGAACCCATGGCTTTGAACATCGATTATTGTCTTGCATAACAGATTAACCTTATCTTGACATATGTTTGGTAAGGCAATGGCACTGCGATACTGAACTCAAACTTTTCACCCTAGCTTTTTTGTTGCATGCTGCTATTTTGACATTCTCCACCTACATCTTAAACCCTTTTCGGGGATTTTTCGGAGCCAGGAGAAGGGAACGTACCGTTTTACTCTTTCTCTTTTGATTTAGTTATCAAACAAAATACTCCTCCTCCCACTCATTTTCTTCTTCTTCTGTCAAGCCTCTACCTCCCTTCCCCAACTTTCCCTATGTACAGTACATTCAGCATCCATCAGAAATGTTCACGCGGCTGTTTCTGCCTGATTGGAAATTCATTATTCATCGATGATGGAAGTCACATTAGACCTCTGGCACTGGGGACCCCAGGGGTGAGCAGGGAGCCGCTGAACCATTTTCTGGTGTTGCAGGCATTGCCGAGGGTGGGCTGGCTGCTAGCGCTTGACAAGCCGCCCTCGTCAGTAAGACAGCATTTCTGGTAGGATGGGAAAGTTAGTCTGAAATGGGGAAGTGGTCTCCGAATGTGGAGAGAGAAGTAGAAATAGAGTTGGTGTGTGTGTGTGTGTGTGTGTGTGTGTGTGTGTGTGTGTGTGTGTGTGTGTGTGTGTGTGTGTGTGTGTGTGTGTGTGTGTGTTGTGGTGATTGGTATGAGTTTCTTTTTCTGCATTTTGAGAGTTTGAAGAATGGAGTAGATAAGGACAGTTGCGATTTTGTTTGTGTGTATGTGTGTGTATGTGTGTGATGTGTGTGTGTGTGTGTGTGTGTGTGTGTGTGTGTGTGTGTGTGTGTGTGTGTGTGTGTGTTGTGGTTTTCTAGTTGTTAGCGTTTTTATTTTGTTCTGTTTTTATTGTTGATGTTGTTGTTGTTGGGGAGGGTTGATGTAGTGCTTATTTGTCTTCTTAATCATACTGCTAACTGTATAGAGAGCAAGTTATAATTTTTGCATTATATAGAAAGGGGGATTGGGTAGCTCAGTGGTCGGAGCACTCGCTTTCCGCCAGCCAAGTTAAGCAGCGTCGAGCGTGGTTACCAGTTGGATGGGTGACTGTTTGCGTGCCTTGGTTTTAGTACAGTACTTCAGTTTACCCAGCTGTAAATGGGTACCTGCCTCTTTAGGGCCAGGAAAAGTAAAGCAGAGAGGGAGAGGAGATGGGCGTCACCCTCAATATGCTGGCCCCTAGAGAAGTGAGGTCTCTGAGGCCTCGCCTCCCTACGTATTTATAGGTTATTGGACACATATATAGTAAGACTGTATCTAAAGTTCCGATGGAGAAGAAGAAGAATGCACAGAAGAATGCAAAGAAAAATGCAGAGAAGAAGAAGAAGAAGAAGAATGCAAACAAAAAGCAAAAGAAGAAGAAGAATGCAAAGAAGAAGAATGTAAAGATGGAGAAGGAGGAGGAAAAAAGAAGAAGAACGTGAAGAAGAAGAATGCGAAGAAGAAGGAGGAGGAGGAGGAACAACAACAACAACACCAAGAGCATTCGTTAAAAATAAAAAGATACCTAAGTCCTTAGCCTCACGGCAGAAACAAGAACCAAGGCTATGCTTTCCTTGTTCCTCATAAAAAGCCCGCCTGAGGAAGAAGACCCCAAATTCAACTGCCAGTTTACGCTTTTTTCCCCCCTCCGTTAACATCGTTGTCGTAACAAACTTTTCTTTACTGCCCAAAAGATACCAGAAACCTCCAAGCAGAAAACTGAAAAAGTATACGCCGAAGAACCCTGTTCTTTCTCATAAGGTCATGCCCGAAAAAGGAGACCCTCAAAACAACTGACAGTTTTCCGTTTTTCGTTGATGTTGTTATAGTAATGAGCTTTTCTCATCGCCAGTTTGCCGCTTTCGTTCTGTCCTGAGGCTCCATCGGCCTGGCATTGAATGTCTATCTATCTGTCTATCTATCTATCTATCTATCTATCTATCTATCTATCTATCTATCTATCTATCTATCTATCTATCTGTCTGTCTGTCTGTCTGTCTGTCTGTCTGTTTGTCTATCTATCTATCTATTATCTATCTGTCTGTCTGTCTGCTGTCTGGCTGGCTGTGGCTGGCTGTCTGTCTGGCTGTCTGTCTGTCTTTCTATCTATTTATCTATCTATTACACAACACAACACACACACTCACCACACACACACACACACATCTATATATATTTTTATTATTATATATATATATATTATATATTATATATATATATATATATATATATATATATATATATAAGCACCCCCCTCTCCGCATACATACACACACTCTCGTGGGCTACAGGTAATTAACACATTCGGTACGTATCTTATCATAAGTCAACTTACTCACCGAAGGACACAGAACCCACGCTGGTTAGCACTACCCCCACAGTTCAGCAGCAAACACAACGGTCTAGGAGGATAGTGCTAACAAGTCTTTTCAACTCTCTGCCAATAAAGTTTGGTTCAGAAACTCAGTTCTTCCCATCAGACTTTGGTGGGTCGTGTTAGCAACCCTTCCCGGGCTGTGAAGGTTAATCTTTCTTCGCATCACAACTGTACAACAAGTGTTCCATAACAGGTAGTTTGGCAGAAAAGGAATGACTGACTCAGTTGCTATATTCCTGACACTCCGCCTCTCACTTTCTGCCTCTTTCAGTCGTGTACGTCTGCCTGTTTATGTCTCGGTCTCTGTATGTCTGCTATGTGTCTCTGTCGACAAGCATGTCTGTGTATCTATCTATCTGCCTGTCTGCCTGTTTCTGTCTTGGTCTCTGTATGTCTGCTGTGTGTCTCTGTCTATAAGCCTGTCTGTGTATCTATCTGCCTGTCTGCTAACTCAGTTTGTTTAAGCAGAATCTTAGGCTATCGAAGAAAGAACACGTCACAGAATCACAAGTGTAATGTTGACAGGACAGTAAGCAAGCTTGTGATATTAGTACCGCTCACTTGTCATCCTGATTATCTGCCATACTGCACGTCTGTTTCTTAAGAAGTAGAAGAAACAGTTGAAGTACTTTAACATGACTTTGATATATAATAGCAATAATAGTAACAATAATTATGTTAATAATATTAACAGCAATAATAAAAACAATAACAATAATAATAACAACAATTCTAGTACTGATAACGTTACTGCTACTACTGCTGTTACTTTTGCTGCTGCTGCTGCTGCTGCTGCTGCTGCTGCTGCTGCTACTACTACTACTACTGCTGCTGCTGCTGCTGCTGCTGCTGCTGCTACTACTACTACTTTTGTTTCTTAAGAAGTAGAAGAAATATTTGAAGAACTTTGACAAAATTTAATCATATAGTGATAATGGTAACAATAGTTATGTTAATGATATTAACAGCAATAACAAAAACAACAATAATAACAACAATACTAGTACTAATAACGTTACTGCTGCTACTACTGCTGCTGCTGCTGCTACTACTACTACTACTGCTGCTGCTGCTGCTGTTACTGTTACTACTACTGCTGCTACTACTACTACTGCTGCTGCTGCTGCTACTACTTATTTTGTCTTTTAAGAAGTAGAAGAAACATTTGAAGAACTTAAAACTTTAATCATAATAGTAATAATGGTAACAATAATTACGTTAATAATAGTAACAGCAATAACAAAAACAACAATCATAACAACAATAATAGTACTAATAACGTTACCACTACTACTGCTACTACTGCTGCTGCTGCTGCTGCTGCTGCTGCTGCTGCTACTACTACTGCTGCTGCTGCTGCTGCTCCTCCTCCTCCTCCTCCTCCTCCTCCTCTTACTACTACTACCATTACTGCTGCTACTACTGCTACCACTGCTGCTGCTGCTACTGCTGCTGCTGCTACTACTTACTACTACTGCTACTACTGCTACTACTTCAATTACTACTACTGCTGCTACTACTGCTACCACTGCTGCTGCTGCTGCTGCTACTACTACTACTATTGCTACTGCTACTACTACTACTACTACTACTACTACTACTACTGCTGCTACTGTTGCTACTACTACTACTACTACTACTACTACTACTGCTACTGCTGCTGCTGCTGCTGCTGCTACTACTACTACTACTACTACTACTACTACTACTACTACTACTACTACTACTTCTACTACAAAGTCAAACATTGAGAGAAAATCAAACTAGCTGAATGCAAAACAAAAGAAAACAAAACAAAACTCAGAAAACAAGCAGACGACATGCATGTCATAGCAAAGTACAGTTTACACACACACAATATGCACTCACGCACGCACGCACGCACGCATGCATGCATGTACACGCACACTTTCTCTCTCTCTCACACACACACACTTTCTCTCTCTCTCTCTCTCTCTCTCTCTCTCTCTCACACACACTTTCTCTTTCTCTCTCTCACACACACACACTTTCTCTCTCTCACACACACACTTTCTCTCTCTCACACACACACTTTCTCTCTCTCTCTCACACACACACACACACACTTTCTCTCTCTTTAAAACACACACACACACACACACACACACACACACACACACACACACACACAACACACACACACACACACACACACACACACACACACACACACACACACATACACACACACACACACACAACACTCTCTCTCTCTCTCACTCACACACACACTCTCTCACTCTCTCACACACACAAGAACAACTTTTGACAGTTTTACACTGTTGAACATTCCTGGCTTTCATGGGTAACACACATGAACGTCATCAATAAAACGAACGAGAATCTTCCAACCATTGACTTGTCTTTATGGGATTTGATAGTGTCTTTATGTCTTCGTGCTTCTAGTAAGTAGAAAAGAAATAAAGTTATGGCATACACTGCGCACACATTCTCTCACTCTTCCTCTCCATAGCTTTGTCCATCATCTATTTGTTTATACTGTCATTATTATTATTATTATTACTATCATCATCATCATCATTAGTATTATTACTGCTATTACTTCTTCTTCTACTACTACTACTACTACTACTACTACTACTACTACTACTACTACTACTACTACTACTACTTCTCTTATGATGATGATGAAATCATCATCATCATCATCATCATCATCATCATCATCATCATCATCATCATCATCACTACTACTACTACTACTACTACTACTACTACTACTACTACTACTACTACTACTACTACTACTACTACCACCGTCGTCGTCGTCATCATCATCGTCGTCGTCGTCGTCATCTTCATCATCATCATCATCATCACCATCATCATCATCATCATCATCATCATCATCATCATCATCATCATCATCATCATCATCTTTGAGCGCTTCCCTTTGAAGGAACTTGTTACAAAAGCACAAATACCTATTTATTATTTTCGTCAAGACAAGCTGTATAAGTTACTTGCAAAATGATTATTATGCTAATCATTTGAAGTCGTGTGTAGGAAGGTTTTTACCACTTTTCATGCACAGAAGCTATTATTTTTCGTGTGATCAGTCTCTAAACGACTTTCACCCAGGCAATATGTTATATACTGTCGGTGAAGCGAGTCATATTCAGGCTTTAGTTTCAGTCATGAGTAAAATGCCTGATAATCATGTGAATGATGATGCAATATAGCCCACCATGGTATGTCTCACCTGTCTCACCTGTCGACGTCATCAGGTACGACGTTTGCCACCGCACTCGATGACACCGACACGACCCTCCTCTACTATTCTGGTCTGCGCCGGCCCTGAATCCATTAAAGGCTCTCATGCCAAGAGATTCCGTGATGTTGCCGATGAGAAAAGCTGGAGGTCTGCCTTTCTTTCTGTTTACCTCGGTCTTGCCTTGACAGACAGTCTTCATGAGGTTCACGTCCTGGTTTTGTTAGTGCATAAACTACGTATCTTAATTTCCTTCCATTCGTTAATGTTAGAAGTTTTGTTTTTCAAGTTCGTGTAGTATGGTTGTATTTGTTCCGTGGAATGTGACATTTTAAAACCTTTCATGTATCTTCTGCCCTTGAAGCTTTGAACCGGGCAAAAATGTGCAGTGTCAAGTTTACCGCTTTTTACTTTGTCTTTGATAAACGTCTTTAACATATACATCTGGTGTGCTCTGGCTTCAGTACGGCTATTTAGTTGTGTACCTAAAATGGGATTTAACAAGAAAACAGCTTTCTTGTATCTTTGATCTGTCTTGCTGAATGTTGCCAGTAAAGGCAATCGCGTTGCGTAGTGGAATTCTACTCCGCCTTGTGTAAAGATTGTTTAAGCAGAATTATGACAGAGTTTATTTGCGTTAAATGACAGATGCAGGTAATATTGTGCTACTGGTGGTGTTACTACTCCAGACTCACGTTTTATTCTCTGCGAGATGGCGATATATTTTTTTACTTTAAAAACTGATTATTTTTCCTTTTCGCAGCGTCTGTCTTTCCTTTCTTAACATGTCTAAAATATGTCTAGAGAAGTAAAGATAGGAAATATTAACGACGGACAATGAAGAAGTGGAGAAAGAAAACGCGACGATGATGAAGAAGAAAACTTATCAGCGCATTCCCGCGCTGCTACACTGTGATATGATTAACCATTCTATCTTGACTATACGCAATATCACACAGATTGTTTTATATTGTGAACACTCCCCCGTAGGGATACTGGGGACCTATCAGTATAAATAACATCCCCACCTTTTGAAAATGCTGTGCTAGAAATCCCCTCTTTTTTATCCCTCTCTTCCTTTCTGCCTTGTTCGTTTTCTTCCTGTCTCCTTCTTGATCCATTCTCCGGCTCTTTTTCCAGAAAGGTTTAAAACAACTTCTTCCACACCGAAGTCGGATGTGCTGGGCCTGACTTTTCAGGCGACTTAACAGCAGCGCAACGGATTTTCCATCACATGATGCACAACAATAGTTGTTGTCTGAGCGTTTGACAGAGAAGAAAAGAACAGAACATTGGGAATACACAATCAAAGATAAAAGGAGAAACATCAAACAACAGCAATTATTCTCGATCAGTTTAACTCCTGTATCCTGCAAAACAACTTTCTCGACAGAAGTAAAGGGCTAAGCAATAAAAGTAAAAAGGCGTAAAAGTAATGACCGGCCTTTTTATGCTGCTGTAACTTTCGAATAGTGCAACTTGTAAAAAAAATTATGGAACTGATCGCTTGCCGTCATTTAAGGACACTCTGCACGGTAATGACCTCACTTTCCTTGAGTCTGACAAATCCATCCTGGCTTAAAGGTACTGACATTAACATCAATGGTGTTTTAGAGTCTTTCGGTAGCAGCACTATCTTTGATGGAGCGGAGCACAGTTGGCAGTGTGGGCTAGTAGCCTTTAATAGCAGTATGGGGCAGTAGAATGTAAAGGCAGTGTAGGGCAGTAGCCTGTAGTAGCAGTGTGAAGCAGTAGAATGTAATAGCAGAATGTAGCAGTAGCCTGTAGTGGCAGTATGGGGCATTAGCCTGTAATGGCAGTATGGGGCATTAGCCTGTAATGGCAGTATGGGGCATTAGCCTGTAATGGCAGTATGGGGCTATAGCCTGTAATGGCAGTATGGGGCTATAGCCTGTAATGGAAGAGTATGGGGCTATAGCCTGTAATGGCAGTATGGGGCTATAGCCTGTAATGGAAGAGTATGGGGCTATAGCCTGTACTGGCTGCGGGGTTAGTGACATCTCTGTGTTCAGCTCCTTAGTTTAGTGTAGAGTGTAGCCTCTCTCTGATCATCCGCACTGGTTAGTGTAGAGTAGTAGTCTGAGTCTCTCTCTGTTCATCCTCTTCGTTTAATAATGCAGAGTATAGGCTCTCTCTGTTCATCCTCTTCGTTTAATGCAGAGTACAGGCTCTCTCTGTTCATCCTCTTTGTTTAATAATGCAGAGTATAGGCTCTCTCTGTTCGTCCTCTTTGTTTAATAATGCAGAGCATAGGCTCTCTCTGTTCATCCTCTTCGTCTAATAATGCAGAGTATAGGCTCTCTCTGTTCATCCTCTTTGTTTAATAATGCAGAGTATAGGCTCTCTCTGTTCATCCTCTTCGTTTAATGCAGAGTATAGGCTCTCTCTGTTAATCCTCTTCGTTTAATGTAGAGGACAGGATCTCTCTGTTCATCCCCTTTGTTTAATAATGCAGAGTATAGGCTCTCTCTGTTCATCCTTTCCAATAGTGTAGAGTATAGCCCCTCTCTATTCATCCTCTTCAATTATTATAGAGTACAGCCACTCTGTATTCCTTCTCTTCAAGTTGTGTAGAATACAGCTTCTCTCTATTCATTCCTTTCGTGTAGGTAGATATAAAAGGCCCCTTTTGTTCATCTTCCTCGATGATTGGAATGCAGTAGTCTGTGTTCATTCTCTTCGTTTAGTGCACAGAATAAGGCTATTTTGATCATCTTCATTTAATGTAGAGTATAGGCTTTGTATGTCTATTCTCCTTGCCTTTCAGCGTTGCGTTTCAAAGGAAGTATCTATGAGATTGCGGCAGTACAGTATATACGATTGATTCACGACGTGGGGGCACAATGAAGATTTTGCAACCAGCTTCCTCCACTCCCCACGGTCCTCTGCTTTGCGCAGCAAATCGTTCCACTCAAGGCCAGTCCACTCTCTGATGTTATCTTTCATCGTTTTCTTTGTCTGCCTCTTCATCTCTCGCCTTGTACTGTTCCCTGTAGGACAGTCTTGGCTAGTCAAGATGTTCGTGCAGTATGATTGATAGAGCCTTATAAAATCTCAAACGGTAAAAACTTCAAATGAAACAGAAGTTGCATGTTCCTTTTCTTTTGCTATTATAACATCAAATAAGTTGCCGTGTTATGCTCACAGTCCTAACAGTTTATTTGAGTTTATAGGGTTTGTATTTCTAGGTTTGGAGAGGTCATATTACACATGCTCACATGAATGGATACAGACCAACTCCCATTTCTGCAACAAACTCTATGGGCCATGGTCAAACTAGAGAATCCTGCGGCCTCTGTGAGCAGGCTAAAGCGAAGCGCTTGTTGGTAAAAGTAAGAAATACCATCCAAAGTAAAAGAGCCTCACGCCAGTCGCTGGCGTGTCCCAATTTAGTAGCATTTTGTCTAGCTATTTCTGCAAGGGAAGTAACTAAGACTACCACTCACATCTCCAACAACTAATCGTACTTTGTCGTCGAAAGTACACTTGCGGTCTGACTGACAGTATATATAGTGACGTTCGAGCCAGTAGCCGTTAATGATCACTAGGTGCTAACCTGTTGTGTACTAAACGCCCCTTTGGCAGGAATCAGCATGTAGTGATCCTGACTTGCAGAGCCTTATGAAACAAACTCCAATCAATGGAGTGTGATGAGAACAGTGGAGATTGGGCTCGTGTTGATGAGGTGTAGTCGGATAACACATAATATAACCCTAAAAGCGATAGACACGCTGGGAAAAGTCAGTACTACCACCCTAGGAAATAAAGTCTAGCACAATTTGCTGCTGTGTCCTATTTTAGTAGCACAACACTTTTCTCTCTCGCTCCTTTCGCAAGGGAGGCAATTAGGACTGACTCTCACTCTCTCTCTCTCTCTCTCTCTCTCTCTCTCTGTCTCTGTCTCTGTCTCTTATCTCTCTCGACGAGGACGGGATAGCCTGGTGGTTAGAGTGATGCGCTCGTGCTCTGCTGACCCGTGTTCGAATCTCGTTCAAGAGGATTTTTCCCCTGGAGTTTATCATAAGTGCCGACTCCACTCTCCCCAAAAGTCCTTCGGATGAGACTATAAACCGAGGTTCCGTGTGCGAGCGCACGCAGAACATCTTGCGCACACCTAAAACCCGTTCTGCTTTTCGGAAGAGTAGGCCATAAGTGTGTCGGTGAGAACGGATGACAAAATTTAGAAAAAACTGCATGCACACGGGAACTGGAGAAAAAGCCACACGAGTGCTTATTCCATTATCCTCGGAATAAAAGAATGAAAAGAATTTTAAAAAGCTCTCTCCAACCCCTCCTGCCCCCCCCCCCCCCCCTCGACACACACACATCAGTAATAAAGAAAAAACAAATACATGTAATCAGTGACGACTCCATCATTTTTTTTTTTTTACATAACTACCTTCACAGTCTTGAAACGTAAGTGTTGGGATGGCAGGGGATTGAGGAAGTTTACACACACCACTGTCCCTTATCTCACGCATTACGTTTCTGCTTAGTCTCAGTGTTCCGACAGGCGCAGGTGCATCATTACTAGCGGCCCCGTGAATAATGTCTTCTCCTGTCACATGAGGAAGTATACGTGAAGGTTTTTTCTTTCTGTATGAAAGACTACCAGTCCTTGGTACTTAGGTACTACCAACCACTAGTATAAGCGCAGCACGCATCATTATCACACCCACCCACTAGTACGCTCAAGTTGTTATATTCCAGACAGAGAAAGTAGAAGGTGCACGGCAGTTCACCATGATGCACATCATGTGGTTTTGCTGTGTTCAGAGGTGAAAATACATTGATTTACAAAGCATGAATGATACACGAGTCCTTTTCATTTCCTTTAAGATGGCAGACGTGTTACGATTGTGGTTTTTCAGGATAAAGGGGAAATCAGTGTTAGAGGAATGACACAACTCAACGACAACAACGAAGACGACAATGATGATGATGATGATACTACTACTTGTACTGCTACTACTGCTACTACTGATACAACTACTACTGCTACTACTACTACTACTACTACTACTACTACTACTACTACTACTACTACTACTACTACTACTACTACTACTACTACTACTGCTACAACTACTACTGCTACTACTACTACAACTACTACTGCTACTACTGCTACTGCTACTGCTACTGCTACTACTACTACTACTACTGCTGCTGCTCTGCTGCTGCTGCTGCTGCTGCTGCTACTATACTACTACTACTGCTACTACTACTACTACTACCACTACTTCTGCTGCTGCTATACTACTACTACTACACTACTACTACTACTATACTACTACTTACTACACTACCACCACCACCATCACCTCCACCACCACCACCACACTACTACTACTACTACTACTACTACTACTACTACTACTACTACTACTACTACTAACTACTACTAACACACAACATACTACTACTACTTCTACTTCTACCACCACCACCACCACCACCACCACCACACCACTACTACTACTACTACTGCTACTACCACCACCACCACCACCACCACCACCACCACCACTACTACTACTACTACTACTACTACTACTACTACTACTACTACTACTACTACTACTACTACTACTACTACTACTGATGATGATGATGATAATGATGATAACTATAATTATTATAATAACGACGACGACGACGATGATGAAAAAAGAGCCAATAATTGATGAAGAGAAGGGTAGAGACGATACAGTAAAAAGAACGTAAGGGGGAAAAACCGCGATGGCAACGAAAAATGGAATGGCCGAGAAGAGAAATCTGGCGAAGGAGGAGAAGTAGAAGCTAAAGGAAGAGCAGGTGGAGGAGAAGGAAGAAGGAAAAAGAACAGGGAAAGAAAAGTTTGAAGAAGAGGAGAATTTTACTAAAAATGAAGATAATAATGACAAAGAGGAGGAGGAGAAGGTGGCCAGAAGAATATAAAGAACATGTGACAAAAAATCAACAAGCAACAAGACTCAAAAGGTATATACAGTTAAAATGCGTAACAGAAAGAAAATATACCCAAAATAAATCTGAATTTCGTTCACAAATTTACCTACCATCCGAAGAATAACAACCAGTACACTTGACATTTGATGACAAACAGGCCTGTAAAAGTCACCGTTTCCCGTTAGCTTCCCAGAACAAATTAGTTTTTGTTCTAGATAGCAGCATTGCCAGTATTTTAATCTTTTCAGGCTCCACAGTAAATGAAACTTTCTTTATACTACTACTACTACTACTACTACTACTACTACTACTACTACTACTACTACTACTACTACTACTCTCTGCACTCTTCCTTTACTACTACTACTACTACTACTACTGCTGCTGCTGCTGCTGCTGCTTACATGTTACCTAGTGCATATACAAAAACCCTATAGGCGCTGTACAACACTTTTTTCCTGTTCCCAACATCACCCCTCCCTCCACACACGTACGTGCACACGCACGCAGGCCAGCACGCACACCCACCCAGTCACCCCCACCCCCCTTACCATCCACAACCTCTTGCCCCTGCAAGCACACACTCGCATCGTTTCAATGGACAGAGTTGCCGGCCTTGTATTGGCTGAAAAGATGTCATACTCCTTTTGAAAGAGGTCATTACTGAGCTGTGTCTGGCATTGCATGGAAGAGAATTCCATAGAGCAGAACCCAAACAAGTGAATGAACGAAATCCATACAGTTTTGCCCTAATTGGATGGCACTTTCTGCATACAGCAACCATTGACAGAATGGGGAACACAATAAGGTTTATAAGTTTGCAAACGTCCAGAGAGAGAGGTATATAGATCGATGATACTACTGAAACACCATCCTGCTGTTTTGTGCTTGATTCTTTCTAGACAGGAAGCCAATTAAGCTGCTTCAGCAGAGGAGTGCAGGGTTGACAATAGAAGGCTTTTAAGATAGGACCATCGACAGAACTGTGCACTTTTGGCATAGTTTAGTAAATGAATGATGGTGGATCCCATGAATACAGAGTTACAGTAATCTAATCGATAAAAATAGAATACATGATGTTACCGGGGTCTTACCGGCATCATCTGACAGGTATCTTCTACAGATGGAACAGATTCACTGACATTCAGAGAAAGCAGTCTGACAAACTCAAGTGACATGATACTTCGCAGACATCTTTGCACTAGGAAACAAATCCTGGGTTTTAGGCTTTCTCTAAAAAAGGTATCTGATAAAAACCGACGTAATAAATCCCGGGGTTTATGCATTTCTGAAAAGGGTATCTGATGAAAACCGAACATTGTGATAAGATGGATGTACATAGAATGGAAGTAGGAATTTAAACATGATAGCTTTTGTTTTGTCGTCCTCGCGTTAAAGCTGGTTGTCTGTCGTCTTTCTGTAAACAGTTCATTCAAAGAATTAAGCAGGGCAATCAAACACAAGATCCTAATGAACAAGTGCTTCGCTTTAGGTAAAAACCAGTGGATGAAGAGAAGTTCACAGAGAGGAATTAATTACGTGCCGTAAATTGATCACACCTGCATGCTAGCGAAGTCTCTTTGTTTCAGTTTGTTGGAGCACTCTGTGTTGGAAAACAATCAGTGGGACATGGATGGCAATGAAGTGTTAGTTGATAGCATCCCTTTCTCTGTCTCTCTGCCTTTGTGGGTCTTGTTTATCTCCCTTTCAAACTTTTCGTTTGTCTCACTTTTCTCCCTCTTTCTTCCACGAATTCTTTTTGTCCTTCTCCCCTCTTTAATCTATGTGTCTCAGCCTATGTTTCCGCCCCCCCCCCCCCCTTCATTTTCTGCATATTACTCTGTAGTTAAGTATCTTTTCCATTTTTGCTGATCTCAGTTTCTGTTTGTCAGTCTGTCTGTCTCTCTCATACATACATACATACATACATACATACATACATACATACATACAACATACATACACACATACATATACATACATACATATACATGTATTTATATATTATACCTACCTGCATATTTGTCAGTTTGTCTGTCTGCCTGCATATCTGTCTCTATAACAGAACTTAGCCTTGAAATTCCTCACTGTCCGGTTCCCTATCCCCTAACCTGCCTTTTCACAATGAATACCCCTACCCGAAACAGCTGGCGTGAATTTCTAACACGATTGAAAAATTAATTATTCATGCATGTTGTCAGTCATGGAAGGTCTCTGCGCAATCATGATTACGTTGTAATCATGAACCAGAGGTGCGCTGTCAACTTTTATTTTCTGTTCGGTTGTAATCAGAAAGAACCCAGTTCCCTGTGTCTTTTTGTATAGCAGTCTACGTAACGTGGAGAGATACCTAGCGTAGCTTAATAATGTTTTTTTTCCTCCTGATTAGGGACTATCTGTACGTCCGATGCAACAAAGGCGGTTTATTTTTATTTTTATTTTTTACACTAACGAGTAGAAATAGATATGTAATAGAAATGGTAGTATACAAACACTCTAAAAAGTGGTTAACAAAATCTTTTATATCGAAGATAATGGAATAAACACGTATGTGGTTTTTTTACATCCAATTCCCGTGTGTATGCGGTTTTATAAATTCTGTCATCTGTTTCCACCAGCACACAATGGCCTACTCTTACGAAAAGCGGGACAGGATTTAACGTGTGCGCAAGATGTTCTGCGCGCGTTCGCCTACGGGACCTCAGTTTATAGTCTCATCCGAAGGACTTTTAGGGAGAGCAGAGTCTGCACTGATGTTAGCTCCAAGGGAAAATATCCCTTTGAACGGGAATCGAATCCGGGTGGTCAGATTGCGAGCGCAATGTTCTAACCACTAGGCTATCCCGTCCCCAATTAATATTAAAATCCATGTGAGCAAATGACACAGTGTAATGGACATCCATGTCCATCCTAGTATTTACAATTTCATTGTCTGGTCACCGGAACAAAGCAACACAGTTAAAGTCTCATAATTATAACGTCTGAAAAGGAAAACAGTTGTCGGTCTTGCTTGAAAAAAAGGCAGGACTGGGAAAACAGAAAATAAGCAAGAAAGAGTGAGAAAAAGAAACAAAGAGAGTGATAAAACGGGAAGATTTCTGGCTCAGAATCTCTAGATGCTATTGATACTGAAAACATAAGATTTTAGAAATAGGAAGTACATAAAATAACGTCATATGAAACAAGACGAAACAAATAAGCTATAGCACAATAAACAATGCAATTTAGAATCATAAAACTGAAATGAAGTAAAATAAATAAGATGAATACCCGTGTTCCTGTGCCTTGACTTCTTTCAGGGTGTCAAGAAAAAGCACTTAGTCACAAACTTGCACCGACCACTTACCGTAATTTGACGCAGCCCATTCACTAATGGATTTCCTTTACTTCAGTCTGTTAGAATCACACTGGCACAAAGAGCACTGGAAAGGAAAATAGAGAGGAAAGAAAGTGGTACAGACGACAAAAAGTGAAAGATTTTCTACATACAGTATCTAGGAAAAGAACAGCCATTATCAAAAGACGTTTAAGTCAGATCAATGACCAACACAGCAATAACTTTTAAGCCCCTGCTTTGATTTAACGATTCAGTTGATTAAACGAAATCTTGCAAAAACATACCTATTCTTGTCAGGTTTTTTCCTTGTTAATTCCTTACGAAAAGCTTAAGACAGACCAGCCTGGGGAAAACTGTTGACCAAAGCGTTCATCGTGTCCCCGACAGCCATTTAGGTCGAGGGATGGAAATTATGATGATATGATGGTGATGATGATGATGAATTGCTTACAGCCAGTTTGTGTACTGCACTTTCATATCCATTGGTCCTATAGTCATTTCTTTTTAGGTCACATAAAAATCATTTAGGGGAACGGGATAGCTCAGTTGTCGGAGCACTCGCTTTCCCCAAGCTAAGGTTAAGCAGCATCAAGCGTGGTTACCAAGTGGGTGGGTGACTGTTTGCGCGCCTTGGTTTCAGTACAGTCCCTCAGTTCACACGGCTGTAAACGGATACCTGCCCTCTCTAGAATCAGGGAAGGTAAAGCAGTGAGGGAGAGATGGGCACCGCCCTCAGTATGCTGGCCCCTGGAGAAGCTAAGGTCTCTGACATCTCGCTCCCCAACGACCACATAGGTTATGGGAACACCTTTACCTTTACCCTTACCTAGAAATTCCTTACCACTGTAAAGAGCAAAGAAAAGACATTTTTGTAATCTAGTTGAATCATATTTTTCATTGCTGACCACAGAGGTCACAGTAGGACTGATCACTTGATGGAATTAGCTAACTTTATTCTGTTATATACAGATTCTTTTTCATTCCTCGGCTAGAGCTCCGAGGTTCACCAATGGTGAAGTGTGAAGGGATATATTCAGATTAAAACAACAAGATTAAAACAAACACAACAGTCTAGTCATTTCTGGCAACAGTGTCCTAGCCAACCGTAAAAGGTCACACTGATTTTTTTGTTGCTAGCATCAGCAAATAATGCTAATGGACGATCCGCTAAAAATACGCATTGGAACAGAACTTGCTGCCTCAGCTTCTGTGGGAAGAGGAGAACAGAGGTCACAAACTGGAACACTTAGGTATGGTCATGGGATTACGCCGGCACGCTAGCCAGCTTTCCTCGCTTTAGTTTGTTGTAACCATTCTGTCCTTAATAGTCAGTCACCTTGACACAGACGGATGGAGGTTTAGTGTCTGCTCTCTATCTTTTTCTCTCTCTCCCCTCTCTCTCTCTCTCTCTCTCTCTCTCTCTCTCTCTCTCTCTCTCTCTCTCTCTCTCTCTCTCTCTCTCTCTCTCTCTCTCTCTCTCTCTCTCTCTCTCTTGAGGGCTGGATGTAAAAAAGCATGTAATGCTTAATCTATTACCCTCTGAAAAATAAAAATTGTTCAAATTGTTCTCTCTCTCTCTTTCTCTCTCTCTCTCTCTCTCTCTCTCTCTCTCTCTCTCTCTCTCTCTCTCTCTCTCTCTCTCTCTCTCTCTCTCTTTCTCTCTCTCTTCTCTCTCTCTCTCTCTCTCTCTGTGTCTCTCTCTCTCTCTTCCCCCCCCTCTCTCTCTCTGGGTGTGGGTTTATTTTATTTATTTATCTTATTTTTATTTACTTTATTCTTTTATTTCGAGGATAATGGAATGAGCACTCGTGAGCTTTAATTTTTTTTTTTTACATCTGAGTTCCCGTGTGTTTGTGGTATTGTAAATTTTGTTATCTGTCCCCACCGGCACACAAAGGCCTACTCTTCCGAAAAGCAAAACAGGTTTTAACGTGTGGGCAAGATGTTTTGCGTGCGTTCACACACGGGACATCGGTCTATAGTCTCATCCAAAAGCTCAGTATAAACAGCATCCCCACCTTACGGAAATTATGTGCCAGGAATTCCCCCTTTTCTATTCCTCTCTTTGTTTCCACCTTGTTCCCTTTCTTTCTGTCACTTCCTTCTTGTCTGTTTTCTACCTTCTTGGTCCAATCTCCTGCCTTTTTCCCCCAGAACGATTTAAAAGATAACTATTCTCTCCCACGCCGAAGTCGGATGCGCTGGGCCTAACTTGCCAGGCGCTTAACGGCAGCACAACGCATTTTCTCTCATATTACAGGCAACAATAGTTGCTTCCTGAGCGTTCGATGAAGAAAAAAAAGCTTACTGACAAGTATAGTCGCAAGTTTGAAAAAAAAAATCTGAAAAGTCATCAATAGAATACTGTAATATTGTTGCCACATATATGTTTGAAAAAAACCACCACACCATATTTTTTATATTTTCTTTCTAGAAAAAAGTTTAAAGCCATAGCTATAAAAGCATCTCATTTTCTGACATAATTTGAAAAAAAAAAGACAGCTAGTGAAAGAAAAAAACCAGAAAACGAAACACTTTTCCTAACCTATTCCTCCATAGAAACAAACAATCCTTTTTTTCAAGAGAGAAAAAAAATGCAGTATAAAATAAACCAAAATAAAACGGCAATTCCCAGTGTTGCTGCCTGGGCTTTTCACGGGAACAACAACAACCAAGCACACAGGTGCCCTCTGATCACTCGCTGTAATTGGATGCGACCCACTCGCTAATGGTCTTTCTTTACTTAAGGCCGCTCAGGCCGCTCTGGCCATAAAAACACTGACGTTGACATCAAGGGCGATTTAGTGGCCTTCAGTCGCAGCTTTCAGTTCAGAGTGGGCTGCACAAGACCGGGAATGTAGATGGGTGACCTACCCAGCCATCTCCGGCCTCCCTTTCCTTTTCTTTTCTTTTCTTCTTTCGCTTTGTGCTTTCAAAGCACGGACGCTGGATCGGTGGTCTAGAGGTAACGCGCCTGTCTAGAATGCGAAAAGCCCGGGTCGGATGTGTGCGGTGGTTCGTATCCCGTTTGGGCCCGAAACTTTTCCCCCCATCCATTAGACCATGAGTGGTGGTCTGGGCGCTAGTCTTTCGGATGAGACGATAAACCGAGGTCCCGTGTGTTACACAACATTTTCAGCGCACGTAAAAGAACCCACGGCAACAAGAGAGTTGTCCCTGGCAAAATTCTTAGAAAAAAGCCACTCTGATAGGGAAACAAATACAGTTGCAGACTAAAAGAAAAAAAAAGGTGGCGCTGCTCTTGTGGCGACGCGCTCTCCCCGGGGAGAGCAGCCTGAATTTCACGCAGAGAAATCTCGTGACTTAAAGTGGTATAAAAAAAAATGAAGCTGAGAGTGGATGAGTGTTTGATTTTCATCCTGTGGGCCTGTGAAGTTACGGGTTTGAATAATCTCGGTAAAGGAATCTGGTGGCTTAAGGGTGGGGATTTTTTGTTTTGTTGATCTTTTTTGTCATCTTAAAATGCAAAAAAAGAAATAAGCACAAGAGGTAATAGAGCGAAAAGAGAAAGAAAAAAAGGCAAAAATGAGACGAAGAAGTAGTTGAAGAAGAGAAAACAAAGAGTAGGAAATGTCACCTGTATAGGTGACATTACCAAACGCAACAAAAACAGACAGTCGTTTTCGAGCAACTATCAAAATGTATAAAAAATCTGTATGCTCCGATGAACTATTTGATCAGACCAACATCGTGAAAGGCAGTGCTACATTTGTGATTTTTATCTACATTAGTTTTATTCTTTTGGAGTCCTTCTTTCACCTTAAGGTAGCAGTATTCTAGTCTTCATTAATAGTAGGT
>CM054145.1:27275642-27278142 GCA_028751875.1 Rapana venosa | reverse complement strand
CATTAACCTGTACGTTTGCCAGCCTCTACCCTACAGAAGGGAAAAAAATAAAACACCACCGCCTCCTCCACAAAGACACACTTACACAGACACACTATCACACTTACACACACATACGCACACACGTACGCAAACACACGCACGCACACACACACGCGCATACACACACACGCGCGCGCGCGCGCACGAATCCCAAACTAAACGGATTGTTAATCAATAATTCATTAGTATCCCTTCCAAGGAACTTTACTCTTTGCTCATTCATAATAGAACCAGCGTTGTCTCACACCGTCTTGTCCTGGTCTACAGACCTACTACATTTTGATATCCGTTCTCATTAGAAAACTGCCACCCCCCCTCCCCCACTGTGGAGAAACACTATGAGAAAATAAACTTGACCTAAAAAAAGAGTTCTAAACACTTCTTTAAGGTTAAAGGAGTAAATAATGCACAACTCACTAGTGTTGTGGTCAACACACCTACTACATTTTGATATCCGTTCTCATTAGAAAACTGCCACCCCCCCCCCCCCCCCACTGTGGAGAAACACTATGAGAAAATAAACCTGACCAAAAAAGAGTTCTAAACACTTCTTTAAGATTAAAGGAGTAAATAATGCACAACTCACTAGTGTTTAGCAGACCAATTTTCGGGATGTTTTTTTTCTCTCCATGTTCCTCGGTCACAACTCTGAGGATCACCAATGGTAAGATTTTGTGTATGCGACCACTTTTCCCCGCCGTTAAGGTAGCCGCATTCTGACTTCGGGGATGATGGTTAAACACGACACCAACGCATTCTTTTATATTGTCATCCGCTCCTACCACAGTGGGTAAATCCAGTACAACTCAGTCAAGGGTCCAGGGCCCAGTGCTAAAATTTTACCTCGTCCGAGTACGATCGGCTCCTATTATAATTACCACCAGCTGCTATGGAATAGATAGCAGTTGGTAGTAGGTGAAAGTGGAGGAAACTGATAGCTGGCTACCGGCGAGATTGTCATCCGCTCCTACCGACACGCCATGGCCTGCTCCTCGGAAAGGCAGAGCGGGTTTTAACGTGTGCGCGAGACGTTCTGCTCGAGCCCTCGGTTTAAGGCCTCATCCGCATGACTTTTGGCAGGAATGCAGACGGTACTGACGTTAACTCTACGGGGAAAAAAAATCCTCCTTGAACCGGGCACCTCCATGGTGGCTCGAACCCGTACCATCAGATCTCGAGCTCAACGCTCTAACCACAAGCCTATCCAACTCCCCCCTCGGGTGTGTTTTATAAAATACTGCATAAGGTTTAAAGCCAGCTCATCGGAATACATCGGAACGAACCGATCACGCGCCATAAATCGATATTTGTCCACTCGCTAATGAACTGTCTTCGCATCGTTTTCTTGGATCCAGACTGGGCTAAACGGAGAAAGCCAAAAAAAAAACCAATCACCGTGACGTCAGCGAGGACGTCGCTAGGATCTCTGTCTCGTTCGGATTATGGCTAGTGCCAGACAGGATCCCTACCGTTTAACAGGCTTTCTCTCCTCAACGATCCGTCTCTGTCTCTATTTCTCTCTGGCTCTATTTGTCTGCCTGTCTGTCTGTCTGTCTATCTGTCTGTCTGTCTGCCTGTCTGTCTGTCGCTGTCTCTGTACCTCTCTAGCTCTGTCTCTGTTTTTCTCTCTATCTGGCTGTCTCTGTCTGTCTGCCTGCCTGTCTGTTAGTCTGTCTGTGTCTGTCTGTCTGTCTGTCTTGTCTGTCTGTCTGTCTGTCTGTCTCTCTCTCTCTCTCTCTCTCTCTCTCTCTCTCTCTCTCTCTCTCTCTCTCTCTCCCTCTCTCCCTCCTCCCCCTACCTACACTGCAGAGATACATTTTTGTACCTAGTTAGATGAACTTGCAACAGACAGCACTTTCATTCTGTAGTTATGGGGGCGTCTACGTTTAACTCCCTTACAAATGTGGACCACCATCAAAAAGAGTTCTAACGAAGGTGTATTTTCTGTTCTTCGTATGTGGGATCGATCAGAAGTAAGTAGGTTATGCCTAGGCCTTTTGTCTCTTTATCACAGCGAACCCATCCAGGTTTTTTTTGTTTGTAGTTAAAGTTCTATTTTCTCAACATCGGGCCGGTGGACATAGGTGACATTTACAAAAGTGCATGCAGAATGGGACTGGATGTAAAAAAACACCCACTTGAATGCTTGTTTCGTATCCTCGAAATAAAAGAATTAAAAACAAAGCCGAAAACCCCATTGCAGAAATTAATGAACTAAGCAATCTATCTATCTATCTATCTATCTATCTATCTATCTATCTATCTATCTATCTATCTATCTATCTATCTATCTATCTATCTATCTATCTATCTATCTATCTATCTATCTATCTATCTATCTGTGTGTGTGTGTGTGTCTGTTTGTCTCTCTCCATCCATCCATCCATCCATCCATCCATCCATCCATCCATCCATCCATCCATCCATCCATCTATCTATCTATCTATCTATCTATCTA
>CM054145.1:27265642-27268142 GCA_028751875.1 Rapana venosa | reverse complement strand
ACAATACAGAAGGTACTCTCAGATCTCCTCCTGACAGACAATCCCCCATTCTCCATCCATTATGCAAACAGGCCTTTTGTGTGGGTGTCTGTTCTCCAGCTCTGATGAAACTGTCTTTAAACACACCACCTTAACTCTGCCCACGATTTCCTTTAAACCATTCTCCCTGACGGGGGGGGGGGGGGGGGGGGGGGGGGGGGGGGGCAACTCAGACCTACTCTACTCCTTCCCTGCCTGCCTGATCCGATTTGTCGGCTGCTTTCATCGTGAGAGTTGGGGAGAAGAGAAAACGTGGTGTCGACATCCATGGATGGCAAATGGCTCTTTTATAGGTCGTAGAAGCTTTTTTGTTTAGACAAGTGGACCCTATTTTGGCGGCGTCCATCTATATTTTTTTTGGAGGGCAATTTTTCTTTTCTGTCTGGTGATCTCTATAGCTTTGTCGGCGATCATTCTTGAAGATTATCGAAAGTTGGTTTACCTTTAAAGCTTATTGATCGGTAGTTTAAAATCTTTCCTTTTCAACGATGCTTTTCTGTGTTCCAGACACTTCTCTGTTGGCGTGTTCTTGCCCTGACACAGACACAGTGCTAATCCATGTCTCTTAAAGGACAGTGTATGTCTCACTTTAAGGTAGTGATGAAGGGTAGCAGCACACCGAAAGGACGTGCCTTTGAGCAGAGTCCTGATTCATGATGTGCTGGGATGATGGTACCAGGGCTGTGACGCAAGGAACAACAGTAGAGTCGATTTTAAATCCCGTTTTCAATCTGTATATAGTTGCACAGTTTTATTCTGAGAGACATGACAGCCCTGATAATTATGGCCTCTGTGGTAGGTAGGGCTATAAACAACAAGACTGGATTGGGTTGGGATGATGGTATTGAGTTTATCAGCGCTAACTGTGCTTAGGGTGTGGAAGTGGAAGTACTGGTTACCCAGCTGTTTCATTGTCAGGTCATTTTCTTAGTTTGGTTTGTGCAACTTTTATTTATCAAAAGATTATTAGAACACAAGTCGATGATAGTGCAACAGGGGGAGAACGTCAAGCCATACATTATTTTAGAATCACACTTAGGACAAACTAACAACACTGTATGTTTTGCCAACAACAAGGCATGAAGCTTGCTTAGCACAGAGTTTTTTTCCCACAGTGTGTCGTCAAGCTAAAGAGACAAATTACAGTCAGGTAATCTAGATAACACATTGAATAAAATGTATTGAAAGTCAAAGTACAAACATTTTTCTTTTCCTTTCTCCCCCCCCCCCCAAAGATGGTGGAAAAGAGGGGGAGAACACACACACACACTCATCCCCCCCCACTCACCCCACCCAACACACACTCCACCCACTCACCCACCCACCCACCCACACCACACACACACATAACCTACCCACTCACCCACACACCACACACACACACACACACCAACACACCACCCACTCACCCACACACTCACACCCACCCACACCACACACACCCCCCCCCACACACACCCACCCACTCACCCACACGCCCCCCACACTCACACACACAGCACACAAACACATACCCCCCACCCACCTCCCCCCCCCCCCCCCCACACCCACCCACTCACCCACCCACCCACTCACCCACCCACCCCACACACACCACATACACACCCACCTTCACTCCCCCACACCCACACACGCGCATACATACCCACCCACACCCACTCACACACATACCCCCCCCCTCCCACTCACCCTCCCATCCTCCCCCCTACACACACACACACAGGGTTTTTATGGGAGAGAAGAACGGGTTTCGTGAAGGGAAGAGAATTACAGACGGTGAATAGTGCACGCTCAAATTAAAGCCAACTGCAATAATAGCTGGCCTCACAAAACCCCATAACTAGCGCAGCACACCCATCCCTTACGCTATTTCTGGCTTATCAGCTTGACTTGCTTATCTCATTGTTTCCTTTTTGATGTTGACAAAGCCACTGAGCCGTTCATGCTGATTTGAAGGTTTAACTCTCGAGGGTGGTGTTTCACCTTTCGCTCGGAAGAAAATCATATGCGGATAATGAATGGGACATGCATGGATAAAATGATGGTAGTGCGTAAGGTTTCAGCTTAGTGATAGCAAGGCCAGCAGTATTTCCCCCCCCCCCCCCCCCATCCCCGTTTTTGTTGATCAGTTAATGTTCTCTCTCTCTCACATCTCACACACACACACACACACACACACACACACACACACACAACACACACACACACACACACACACATCACACACACACACACACACACACACACACTACACACACACACACACACACACACACACACACACACACACACACACACACACACACATCACACACACACACACACACACACACACACACACCACACACACACCACACACACACACACACACACACACACTTTCTTGCGCACGCGTTAAAACATGTTCCTCTTTTCGTGAGAGTAGGCCCCAGTGTGTCAGTGGGAACGGATGACAAAATTT
>CM054145.1:27253142-27260642 GCA_028751875.1 Rapana venosa | reverse complement strand
TTTGAAGTTTGAGATTCGTGAAGTTAAATTGTCAATGCCTTAGTTGTCCACTTTCATTGCCCCCCCCCTCCCCCCCCCCTCTCCTTAGTCAGAGTATTTAAGTACATGATGTGTGATATTGAACATGTTGTAGACAAAAAATGGTCTATACATTCACATACTTTTTTAAAAATCCGACCTTTGCCCTGATTAGGGACTATCGAGAGAGAGAGAGAGAGGAGAGAGAGAGAGAGAGAGAGAGAGAGAGAGAGAGAGAGAGAGAGAGAGAGGAGAGAGAGAGAGAGAGAGAGAGAGAGAGAAAGAGAGAGAGATTTAGTTAATTGAATTCATTTATATTGAGAATAATGGAATAAGCACCTATGTGCTTTTTTACATCCAATCCCCGTGTGTATGCGGAATTGTGAATTCTGTCATGTTCCCACCGGCACACAATGGCCTACTCTTACGAAAAGCGGAACAGGATTTAACGTGTGCGCAAGATGTTCTGCGTGCGTTCGCACACGGGGCTTCGGTTTATAGTCTCATCCGAAGGACTTTTGGGGAGGGTGGAGTCTGCACTGATGCTACCTCCAGGGGGAAAATATCCCCTTGAACGGGAATCGAACCCAGGTCGTCAGATTGCGAGCGCAATGTTCTGACCACTAGGCTATCCCGTCCCTCAGAGAGAGAGAGAGAGAGAGAGAGAGAGAGAGAGAGAGAGAGAGAGAGAGAGAGAGAGAGAGAGAGAGAGAGAGAGAATGAGCTAGAGTGGTGAATAGGGTGGGGCTGGAGAAGGGGTTTAAAAGGATAAGTTAAAAAGTAAAAACAAAATGCTGGGCATGGATACATCTAAACAAGATCACTTGAGGCACGGGATAAAGGCAAACGTATGATATCAATCAGACTTCAGCACGGTTTTAATACCAACTACATAAACCAAGAGAACTAAAATACCCTCGACTAAATCATAATCATAAACATGATCAGTACATCCTTAATATGCCACATCCTTCTCACTCCAACTATCCCTGAAACATTCCGTTTCATACGAAACCCTTACACAAGAACAGATTCTAGTGTCACAGTACTTATACTCAACAAGCCAACACAGAATGCAGACCACGCTTCTTTCATTACATTCTTGTGTTCCAAACCTATCTTGTAATGACGTGAACTTTCCATGTCAGAGAGAAGAGAGAGAGAGAGAGAGAGAGAGAGAGAGAGAGGGAGGGTGAGAGAGAGGGGAGAGAGAGAGAGAGAGAGGAGAGAGAGAGGAGAGAGAGAGAGAGAGAGAGAGAGAGAGAGAGAGAGAGAGAGAGAACGGCAACAAGAGAGTTGTCCCTGGCAAAATTCTATAGAAAAGGCCACTCTGACAGGGAAACAAGTACAGTTGCAGACAGGAAAAAAAAAGAAAAACAAAGGGTGGCGCTGCTCTTGTGGTGACGCGCTCTCCTCGGGAAGAGCAGCCCGAATTTCATGCAGTGAAAATCTGCCGTGACTTAAAGCGGTATAAATAAATAAATAAATAAATAAAGGCTGAGTACTAACCCGTGTCTCCCATAGTACGGTAGATGTCTCATTGTAGTGATTAAAGGCAGCCTCACACAAAGTAACGTCTCTCTCGGACCGGAGTGCTAAATCATGTCGTGCAAAGGTGACAGTATTGAGTTGTCCTGCTCTGATTAAGGCCGGGGTGTTAGACTACAGGTAATGATTTTCCGCCAGTTTCGTTTCCCCGGTCCTTTGTGGTCCTTGTGTACGTTTGTTCTGTTAATGCGTGTCCCTTTTTTCCGACCCGGCTCAGGTCTGGGTCTGGTCGTATGCTTAAGCGAATCGAGAGCCTGTGTTTATTTGAGGGTTTGAATCTTAGAGGTGTTTGACCTTGTGGCACAAAGACGATGATGGGTGAGAGGGGGGAGAGAATGAGGACACTGATTTCTGTATGTTTAAGAGATGTTTTTTGTAATATAGTGATGGCAAAGTTGTGGGTGTATGTTTGGAGATATCTATCTATCTATCTATCTATCTATCTATCTATCTATCTATCTATCTATCTATCTATCTATCTATCTATCTATCTATGTGTATGTATGTATGTATGTATGCGTATGTATGTATGTATGTATGTATGTATATATGTATGTATATATGTATGTATATATGTATATAATTAGCTTAGAAAACAAACACATAAAAGGAGCAAAGATTTAAAAAGTTTAAAAAAAATAAAGCTACGAAAAACAGAGATGATTTATTATGCTATTCGGTCTAGATAAATAACAAAGAAACGAATTAAACCAACCAACCACAAATAAGTATATTTCCCTGCTTTGTTTTGTCTACTACTTTATCAATGCAAATAACGGTTTAAACAAAAAGCACCCCAAAGAAACAAGGGAGAAAATTAACCGACAGGAGAAAACCCCCCCCAGCAAATCAGCTAAAAGGATATATGTAAACAACAACACGGAAATGAGAAAGAACCAGAAATAAAACAAAGACACACAATCAACTCATGCTAAATAATTGATAAGTAGAGAAACAAATAAACACATCAAACACAATTATAAAAAACAACAAACTGTTTTTGGTTTCCTAAACTTTTTATTTTCCCCTTTTTATTCTGCCAGATTTACGCACAATCTCACATTTTTTTAATATTTCTTTCTGCACCTGTTTCACCTTTGTATTCACGAAAAATATTTACCCGGGAAAAAACAACAACAATACCACGCAAAAGGAAACCCATGTCATAAACAAAATAGCTCGGTGTCTTATACTTTTTTTGTGACGAAATTTTTTTAACGGGGAATGGAAAAATAGACAGAAGTAAACAAACAGAAGAAAACAAACAGAGACAAAACGAGGGAACACACAAAAGCAATGGGTTTTTGATACAATTTTCAGATCGGTCAAACAAGTGCACAAGGCTCATGTGCTTTTGGGGCTCTGTTATACGTGTGAAGTGAATGTGCGTAATTGGGTTATTTTAGAGATGGTCGGTGTGTGTGTGTGTGTGTGTGTGTGTGTGTGTGCTTTATCAAGTAGGGATGCGAGTTTCAAAAATGTACCCAGCCGCCTCAGAAGTTAGTCTGTGTGGGTGAATTTTCAAGAGTCGGGGAGGAAAATGTGACCCCCTACCTCCTTAAATGCGCGTGCGCGCGAACACACAAACACACACATACGCGCGCGCGCGCACGCACGCACGCACGCACAAACACACGCACGCACACACACACGCGCACGCACGCACACACACACACACATACACACTAACAAACAGCGTGTGAATGAATCGTGATATTCCAAATCATAAAACGTAGCATGCAATAGCTCGATGGATAAGCCAATATATTTCTGATTCTACTGGTTTTCAATTCACTGTACAAGGGTTTGAATCATAGTTGCACAAACAATGGATTGCAAATAGATTAACTTTTATAATCTTTCACGCCATTGGCATCAGCACTGACATTATAGACGGCAAGATATATGAGAACGTCCATAGCTTTGAATATATGGGAGCTATAGTATCAGATGAACGATCAAAACATGAAATTCTCTCCAGGATAGCCCAGACCACAGCTGCATGCAGTGACCAAACTTAAAGTCATCTAGAGTGACGACAACATTGCCATCAGCTTCAAGATCAGACTGATGCGTTCCCTGGTCATGTCCATATTTTTGTACGCATGTGAAACATGAACCATAGCAGCAGATATTGAAAGAAGGATGCAGGCAATGGAGATGAGGTGATTTCTCAAACATCTTGGTATCCCAGACAGAGATCACATCACTAACGAAGAAGTAAAATCCAGAATTGAAAACGCCATTGGGTCATATGAAGAGCTCCTGACTTCAGTGAAAAAACGCAAGCTAAAGTGGTACGGGCGCGTCACACAAACATCTGGACTAGCCAAGACTGCCCTACAGGGCACAGTACAATGAGGGAGACGAAGAGGCAGACAGAAAAAACGATGGGAAAAAAACATCAGAGAGTGGACTGGCCTTGAGTGGAACGACTTGCTACGGAAAGCTGAAAACTGCGAGGAATAGAGGAAGCTGGTTCCAAAATCTTCAGTAGTGCCCCAAAGGTCTAGAAGACTACGGGATAAGTGAAGGTGAAGGTTACTGTACGAGCAGATTTTTCATTGTCACTCCCCAATCGTGTATAATTATACAAACATGAAATCAGTTATGCGTGTTAGATATCTCTGAATTTGTATCAAGGTTTTCTACGAGCATGTGCCATAGGCCTGACAAGTGCATTTGTTCAATCTTGGAATACGTAGTAGAGTCTTTGATGGAATATTTAACATGCAATAACATCCCAGGAAATCTGAAATCCTGAAAGAAAAAGTCCAACAATGATTCATTTTAGAACTTTAAACTTAAAAACAAGATTTTATGAAACAGAATCCTCTGAATTAAAGAGAGAGAGAGAGAGAGAGGGGGGGGGGGGACGGGAGAGGTGAGGTGTGTGTATGTTGTGTTGTGTTATGTTGCCTGTGTGCACTCGCATGCACATGTGCGTCAGTACACACGTATTGCGCGCGCGCACACACACACACACACACACACACGCACACACACACACACACACAATTATGCCAATATGACAGGCTGCGCTGGCAGGGGAAATAACTCACCGGGTGGTTGGTAAACATCAGCGCCAAACAACCCTAAATCTTTATTCATAGAAGTGAGGCCATTGACTAGGAGATATCTGCACAATATCTTTCGGACCACTCATGCACCTGCGTCTGGTAGAGTGTAAGGGAGTAGGGTTGTATGTGAGTGAGTGTGCGAGTGAATGAGTCTCTGTGTGTTTATGTGTGAGAGAGAGAGAGAGAGAGAGGAGAGAGAGTGAGAGAGAGACAAAGAGATGGAGAGAGACAGACAGGGAGAGAGAGACAGAGAGAGAGAGTACATGAACGCGTGTGCATTCATGTGTGTGTAAGAGTGTGTGTGTGTGTGTGTGCTTGTACTTGTAACTCTGTGTGTATGTGTGTGTGTGTGTGTGTGCTTGTACTTGTAACTCTGTGTGTGTGTGTGCTTGTACTTGTAACTCTGTGTGTGTGTGTGTGTTTGTGCGTGTAGGCGTGCATACGCTTGTGTACTATGCTTCCACACGATCCTGCCTGGCGGCATGAATGAAATAGCTCAATAGAACAGCAAAAGAACTGTGAAGGAATTGGGTGGGGTGTGGGGTGGGAGTGGGGGCATTACATGGGTAAAAGAAAGAGAAGGTGGAAGAGATGGAGGAGGGTGGAGGATGGAGGGTGGAGGGTGGAGGATGGAGGGTGGAGGAGGGAGAGCTGGGGCAGGTGCATGGGGGTCTACGTCTGGCGTATGTCCTAACCGTGTAAGACGTAACTGGCAGCGTCATTATCACTGTTGACAGGGCAATTTAGGCCGTGTTGATCATCCTGTTCCTCCCCCCCCCCCTCCTCCTCTCTTGTCCTCGCCTCCTCTTTCACTTTCCCTATACTAGCTCCTCTCTCTCTCTCTCTGTCTCTGTCTCTCTCTCTCTGTGTCTCTGTCTCTCTCTCTCTGTCTCTGTCTCTCTCTCTCTCTCTGTCTGTCTGTCTCTCTCTCTCGGGTTTGTTGTTGTTGCTTGTTTTTCTCTTTTTTCTTCTTTTTGTTGGTGTGTTTTTTCTTTTTCGTTTGTTTGGGTTTTTTTTTGGGGGGGGGTTTGGTTGTTTTTTTGGGTGTGTGTGTGTTTAGGGTTTTCTTTTATTTGTTTGTTTGGTTTTGGTTGTTTTTTAGGGGGTTATTTAAAGGTTTATTTCCCTTTGTTTCTACTGTGTGGGAGTATAAGTATTGGGTTATTATTAAGATGTATCCCTACGGGCGGGGACTGGATGTAACAAAGCACATGAATGCTTATTCATTATCCTCGAAATAAAAGAATTTGTCATTGTCATTGCCATTGTCTCTCTCTATCTATCTCTCTGTGTGCGTGCGTGCGTGCGTGTGTGTGTGTGTGCGGAGGGGGGTGTCCTTTTCTTTTTCTATTCCTTAAATTCGTTTGCTGTGTGTGTGTGTGTGTTGTGTGTGTGTGTGTGTGTGTGTGTGTGTGTGTGTGTGTGTGTGTGTGTGTGAATTTCGAATCTTTCCCCCTCTCTTCTAGCTTTTTCCCTGACTTTTTTTGATGTTGGAACTTTTCTTTTTCCTCTTTCATTTTCGTTTCTTTCTGTCTTTGTTTTTGTCTTCCTTCCTTCCTTCTTTCCTTCCTTCCTGTCTGTCTGTCTGTCTGTCTTTCTTTTTTTCTTCCTTCCTTCCTTCCTAACTTCCTTTCTTTTCCACAATCTGTCTGTGCGCATTTTCAGTACTTTTTCGTAAATGCCTGGAAAATCCTATTCTCTGTCATTCCATATTCACCCAGCCTTCCTCGTTTTATCAAAAAAACCAAAGTTCTTTATTCTTCTCATCTGTTCATCCTCAGTGCCTTTAATCCGAGCTACAAGAGTTGACAATGGAGAAGGTCTTGTAGGTCGTCCGTGGTCGACAGAGCTATAAATGTAAATAATTATATGATTGTATTGGATTGGATTAGGGCTTCGTTTATTTTCAGTTGTCTGTCTGTTTATAGGTCCTTTCTTTCTTTCTTTCTTTCTTTCTTTCTTTCTTTCCTTCTTTTTCTTTCGTTCTTTTCCTGTCTTTTCTTTTCTTTCGTTTCTTTTCCTGTCTTTTCTTTCTGTCTTTTTTTACTTTCATTTTCTTTTCTGTCCTCTCTTTCCTTTCTTGTTTTTCTCTCCTTCTTTCTTTGTGTCTTTCTTTGTGTTTTTCTTTGTGTCTTTCTTTCTTTCTTCTTTGTTTCTCTTTCTTTTCTTTTGTTTCTTGTTTCTATTTCTCTCTCTCTCTCTCTCTCTCTCTCTCTCTCTCTCTCTCTCTCTCTTCTCTCTCTCTCTCTCTTCTCTCTCTCTTTCTGTGTGTCTGTGTGTCTGTCTGTCTTTCTTTCTTTCTTTTCTTTCTTGTTTTTCTTTCTTGTTTTTCTTTCTGTTCTTTCTTTCTTTTCTTTCTTTCTTTCTCTCTTTTCTTTATTTTTTCTTTCTTTCTTTTCTTTCTTTCTTTCTCTCTTCTTTATTATTTTTCTTTCTTTCTTTTCTTTCTTTGTTTCTTTCTCTCTTTTCTTTCTCGTTTTTCGTTCTTTCTTTCTTCTCTTTTTTTTTTCTTTCTTTTTTCTTTCTTTCTTTTTCTTTCTTTTTTTCTTTCTTTCTTTCTTTCTTCTTTCTTTCTTTCTTTCTTTCTTTCTTTCTTTCTTTCTTTCTTTCTTTCTTTTTCTTTCTCACTTTTCTTTCTTGTTTTTCTTTCTTTCTTTCTTTCTTCCCACTTAATCAGACGAAGTCTGTCCAGAAGAAAACAATACGGATATCACCTTTTCTTGTGATGCCAGCTTGTTGGCGTTAGTCTTTCCAGCAAGCTATGCTGTCCGGGTCTTGGCATGCTATGGATTTCACATTAGTTCTCCTGGCATGGCATGCGTCGATGATCTGGTTGATGCTGAAGAACTGATAG
>CM054145.1:27225642-27240642 GCA_028751875.1 Rapana venosa | reverse complement strand
AAGAAAACATAATTATTTTGGGAAGCTGGGAAAAACATATGTTGCCTACAATGCCAATCACACAGACAAATCATTGCTTGTCTTAATTCATTGTAAAAATTCAGCATCAGGATAGATCACTACTGAAAAGACAATTGTTTCGTTTGGTGTAAATGAAGAATATCTGGATGCCAAAGAACTCTTTTTCTATAGGAGTTTTCATCCAATTTTCATTGACCTGTATAATATGTAAGCGTGCATAAGTACATTAACGTACACACGTACAGAGATGCTTGCATTTACGCCTATGGATTCACATGCAAATACACACATATGTACATATTTAGAAGTGTGCATTGATATACTTGAGTATGTCAACAGGCTCAGAGATAGAGAAATGTACACAAATACCCACACAGTCACACGAGCATTGAACCATTCCGAGATACAAACACATCAATATACTCACATGTGCACGCACACACACACAGACACACACACACACACACACCAACGCACGCATGCACGCACGCACGTGCGCACACACACATACATCTAAGCACATTGGCAAATATTACGTTCTCTCTCTTTTTCTATTTTCTGTCTCTCTGCCTTTATATCTATCTGTATGTCTCTGTCTCTATCTCTCAGTCTCTCTCGCTCTCTCTCTCTCTCTCTCTCTCTCTCTCTCTCTCTCTCTCACTCTCTCTCTCTCCCCTCCCCATCTCGCTCACATGGACCCCCCCTCCCCCCTACACACATACTAAATTTTTTGGATCATAAAATCTTTACTAAACACAGCATATTGTGTTTACTTTCAATCTTTAATGTCTATACGTTCAAACTGCACAGCTGGGTGCACTCCAGAATACAGTTCTGCACCCAGCTCTCTGTATCTTGCACACTGACATCTGTCAAAGCTCTGGCGAAAAAACCAAACCACCCAAACCCTCCAGCAGTTTAATATTCTGAAGATCATCCACTCCAAAAGACCTATCCGACTGCAATTCTGTCACTACTGCGAAGGTTTTTGAACGTCATGTTTTGATCTCTATTAAAGAAAGGGGGAAAAGGGCGTGAAACGATTGTGAAGGAAAAGATACCAGAGAGAGAGAATATCAACGACGCAGAGAAATCACTGCATGTCTTTCATCACTTCTGAACAACACCAGCAGGATAGACGACCACAGTGGAAGACAGTTGTCTGCCCTGGCAAAAGATAACAGCCTTTGGAGACAGAGGAATTCCATTTATTTCTGCTTTTATCCCCGAATTTACATGCTTGCGTGCACGCAGGCATTCGAACGTGACCATGCGCGCGCAGCATGCGCACACGCATGCTCAAACGCACTCACACATACATGTGTGCGCTCGCACGTACCACACACACACACCACACACACACACACACACAACACACACACACACACACACACACACACACACACAACACACACACCCACACCCAAACACGTACACAGAGAAATGCACAAATACAACACACACACACACACACACACACACACACACACCCACACACGAACACACACGACATACACACACACCACACACCACGCACGCACGCACGCACGACTATTGTACGTACGACGCAGCACACACACGCACCCCACCAACCACATTACACAGAGACATACACAATACACGCACACACAAACACATACACAAACATACACAAACACACCACACACACAACACACACACACAACACACACACACACACACACACTCTCTCTCTCTCTCACTCACTCACACACACACACACACACACACACACACACGCACGCACGCACGCACGCACGCACGCACGCACGCACGCTCATGCACCTCCCTTCCCCCATCCCCCCCTACCCCCCCCCCCCCCCCCCCCCCCTCACACACACACACAGAGTTCTGTAAATAATGGATTCCTGCCAATCTAAAAGATAGAGAGGAAACGTGAGAGGAAATGAAGACTTTTGATCATCACTTTCGCAGAAAATTCGCTAGCTGTCTTCAAGGACTTCCAAAAGACATCTTGAAGGCATATAGCCAGCCACACCAGGGGAAATTGTGTCTTCTACCTTAAATGTGCGTCTTTTGAAGGGAAATGAATTTACTTCATTACATGTGTCTCGGAAACAGCGCGAGGGCTAAGGAAGTGAGTGTGTGTGTGTGTGTTAGTGTGGTGTGTGTGTGTGTATGTATGTGTTAGCTTGAGTGGGTTGTGAGTGTGTGTGTGTTAGTGAGTGTGTGTGTGTGTGAGTGTGTGTTTGTGTGTGTGTGAGTGTGTCTGTGTGTGAGTGTGTGTGTGTGTTAGCGTGTGTGTGTGTTAGCGTGTGTGTGGAGTGTGTGGTGTAGTGGGGTGTGTGTGAGTGTGTGCGTGAGCGCGCGCGTGTGTGTGTCGCGTGCGTGTGCGTGTGCGTGAGTGTGTGTTAATGTGAGTGCGCGCGCGCGTGCGTGCGTATGTGTGTGTGCGCGCGCGTGAGTGTGTTTTAGTGTGAGTGAGTGTGTGTTAGTGTGATTGCTTGTGTGTGTGTGTGTGTGTTCTCCAGTTTTATGTTCTCGTAACAAGAATGATAGTAGAGATGAAAAGATGAGAGAGAGAGGAAGGAAGGAAGGAAGGACAGAAAGAAAGAAAGCATGAATAAATGAATGAAAAACAATGTCAAGCCAAAAAGAAGCAACGTGAATGCATTGTGATAGATGACTTGTTTTATGAAAAAAGACAGTGTGGCCTGCAGAACCTCAATTATCGATCGAACTAAACAAAACCATTGCGCTGACCTGCATACTTCATACGCACACACTAACACACACACACGCACACGCACGTAAGCACGCACACACACACACACGCACGCACGCACGCACGCACACATACGCACCACACACACACACACACACACACGCACATATCACACAAACACACGCGCGCGCACGCACACACACTAACACACAAACACGCACGGTCACATACACACACCACACACAAACACTAACACACACACAAACACACACACGTACACAAACACACACAAACACCTACACACACACGCACACAAACAAACACTAACACACATAAACACAATACACAATACACAGACACAGACACACAACACACAACACAACACACACACACACACACACACACACACACACACACACACACACACACACACACACACCAACACACAACAAACACACACACACACTAACACACACGCACACAACACACACACACACGCCAGTTTCACCATTTTTATTTTCATACATTCTTCAAACTTTTTGGGTATAAAAGTCCACCCCCTTTTCCTCCAACAGCAGCAAATATAAAAACAAACAAACTTCATTACACTTGAAGACCAGACCCTTTGCTCGTTGTAATTGTAGTAACGTCCAAGCGGATATTTCCGATTTAGGAACTAGATTCCCTACTGCTGAACACGCAGTTTTTATACGATGACCATCTGTCTTCCGCATCTTCAACAGTAATTTCAGATATGTAATCGACTTTGAAAAACGCCTGTTCTCACCGAGGATTTCCTCCCTATGCCTTCCACAGCAGTGTTAGTCAAAAGAGCATCTAGAAGAAGTAGTTGGGTAGAGTCTGGGTGTGTGGGTGTGGTGTGGGGGGGGGGGGGTGAGGTGGTGTAAGTGTGTGTGTGTGTGTGTGCGTGCGCACGCGCGCGTGTTGGTGTGTGTGTTTATTTTTACTTTAGTCTTTTATTTCGAGAATAATGGAATTAGCACTCATGTGGGTTTAAAAAAAAAAAAATCTAGTCCCCGTGTGTATGTAGATTTATAAATTTTGTCATCCGTTTCCGTGTGTGTGTGTGTGTGTGTGTGTGTGTGTGTGTGTGTGTGTGTGTGTGTGTGTGTGTGTGTGTGTGTGTGTGTGCGCGTGTGTGTGTGTGTGCGTGTTAGGGGAGTTGAGTGTAGGCGCTCTGTGTGCACATTCTGCAAGCATTCGAATGTGTCTGCACACACACAACACACACACACACACACCACACACACACACACACACACACACACACACACACACACACACACACACACACCACACTCACACACACCTACACACTCACACACTACAACACACACGCACACGCAACACAGACACAGGCACGCACACAGACAAACAAGACAACAACAGCAGCAGCAACATCTACGCACACATAATAATTATATACACTTGCACACAAGCATACACAGACACAGAGAGAGATAGACAGACATACACACACACAACACACACACACACACACACACGCACGCACGCACGCACGCACACACACACACACACACACACACACACACACACACACACACACACACACACACACACACACACACACAAAACCAAAAGCATCTTTGTCTAATATCACGTAATGTGAAAAGACGTTAAATTAAAGAAGAAGAACCAAAAGCAACAACAACAACAATTACAACAACAACAAGATGAACAACAGCCTGCTCTGTATACAACATGGTTCCAGAAAAAGGCAGGTGAACGTGCAGCACCCTGAATCATGGTTTAAATCAGACTTTGGGCCTCATCTTCCTCAGACAGTGGGGATTGTCTATGCCGCCACTACCTTTGGACTTCACGTAAATCAGGTTTACTGGGTAAGCCTGTCCCTTGGAGGCTGTACTCCACATATACATCTCGGCCCGAGTTACTGAAGTTTCGCTGTCTAATGATACCGACATACATTTCATCGCAGTGATTATATACAAATTGATATCAGAAATTATTATCCTGTAGTGTTTACTCATGTCGAAATTGGATGTTCTTGGCCTGACTTGTGCCAGGCAGTTGATTGCAGTGCAACGCATTTTCGCTCATATGATAGACATTACTTGCTGTCTCAGCGTTCGAGGAAGAAGTATTTTTGACTTGTAATATTGAGTGTATATGATTTTGTGCGAGTACATGCTATTCGTAAACGTAGTGTAATGTTTTTTTAATTTTGATATTTCTTTTGAATTCAAATACAATAGATTGTATCACCACCTGAGTCATGCTTGGTAATGATTTTCAAAACAATCAGGAGTTGAAGGATTGTCTTTTTGTTAAGCTTTTTTTAAAACTTGAGTTTGTTTTGTGTTAGGCTTACAGTGTGGACATCCTGCCTTCCTTCTCATAATTTTGTCGTCTGCAGATCTTTCCATCACAAAACGAATACACAGCACTGTAAACATAAATAGCATTCCACCGATCTGACCATAACTCTATCTTTCTTGTTACATGGTCAGGATTAAACTACTTCTTAATACTCATAAACAGGCGCAAGTACAATAACTGTAGGGTTAATCAAGCTGATTTATTTCACGTGTGAGGACAGGATTAAGATCGTCATTTATTAATAACACAATACAGAAATTACTTCCTGGCATTTGATATAAACGTGGAGTACAGCCTTGTCATCTGATGTCTGTGATTTAAGTTTCTTGCCAGCTAAATATACATAAGTGAAATAAGTGCCAGAGTCAAAACTCAAAAGGGGACTGTAGTTTTACGAATAACGTCTGCTCACAGAGATCCTCTTACACCCATGCACATGAGTCACAAACACCCAGAAACTTCTTTGAGACAATGCGTGTAGAAACATGCAATTTTCTGTATACAAATATCTATGCTATCTATCTATCTATCTATCTATCTATCTATCTATCTATCTATCTATCTATCTATCTATCTATCTATCTATCTATCTATCTATCTATCTATCCATCCATCCATCCATCCATCCATCCATCCATCCATCCATCCATCCATCCATCCATCCATCCATCTATCTATCTATCTATCTATCTATCTATCTATCTATCTATCTATCTATCTATCTATCTATCTATCTATCTAAGCAAGCGCTCATATACACGCACAAAAGGATCAAGACTCAATTATAATCTCCTTTTTTTCAAACGTGAGACTATTCAAAGGCAAAATACGACACTCTCGATCTCCGAAACGCAATACATTTTAACAACAACAACAACAACAACACCAACAGCAACAGCAGCAGCAGCACAGCAGCAGCAGCAGCAGCAGCAGCAGCAGCAGCAGCAGCACAGCACACAACAACAACAACAACAACAACACAACAACAACACACAACACAGACACAACACACACAGAGACACAGACACACACACACACACACAGACACACACACACACACACACACACAGACACACACACACAGACACAACACACACACAGACACACACACACACGCACCACCACACACACACACACACGCACGCGCGTGCGAGTGTGGTTCCATTTATAGCAGTGCTGAGATGCTTATTAGAAAGCATTAATTTGAAGAAGGAGAGAAGGGAGGCAACTCTTGGGCGGAAGGCAGGCAGGGTTTGTCTTTGTCAATTAGACAGAAAATGGAGCGCTTTTTTTTTCTTGATGGAGAGCTAGAAGACGTCAAGGAAACAGATTGTTACAGTCTTTAAAAAAAAGAACATTTCCTGGCTTGTTTGTTTTTTCGTTCTTCACCTAGAGCTCAGAGGTTCACCAATGGTGATAATTTTGCGTAAGCGAGCCCCCACCCCACCCCACCACCACCCCACCACCACCAGCAAGGTAGCCGCATTCCGACTTCAGGGATGGTGTATAATCACATGAGCGTGCATGACATTTTTAGAAATCTTTATTTTTTAATTTTTATTATTTAAGAATATAATATTATTTGCTTGTCATCCGTTCTTACTGGCACGGAATGTCTTAGTCTTTCGATAAATGAAACGGGGTTTGTTTGGGTGTTTTTTTTTACGTGTACGCAAGATGTTCTGCGTGAGTTTGCTCACGAGCCTCTGTTTATAGTCTCTTCTGAAGAACGATTTTGGGGAGTGGAGTCAGTACTGATGTTAACCCCGGGGAGAAAATCTCCTTGAGGGGGTGTCTCTCTCGATGGTGGGTGGAACCTGGGTTCAATCCTGGGCTGTAAACTGTGAGAGCAACGCTCTAACCACTAGGTTGCTGGTCAGATCCCGTTCTTGTTTAACGAAAAGAAACCGCATGGCTTTATGCATCTGTTTATCTATTTACTTCTTTATTTGTTTACTTGTTTGGTAATGTATTTATTCGTTTATTTTTTACATTTATGTCTGTTATATACTATGTATGTATTCATGCATTTCTATGTGTGTGTGTATGTTATGTATGTATGTATGTGTGATGTGTATGTATTAATGTATCATGTAATGTATGAATGTATATATGAGTATGTATATCTGTGTAAAAAAAATCAAGTTATAATATTTAATAATATTTAAAATATATGAGATCAGATTTTCATGCGTGCGAGCGATGAGGTACAAAATTTGAATTAAAAAACAACAACAACACACACAATAAAATGTAAACACGTTGCATTGAAGGTGAAGTAGGATGAAAATTAGGCTATGATTTGTTTTTGGCAAGAATAGCCTATAGAAATTCATGTATTTCTTGCTGGTTCTACATGTATCTTCTTGTCTTGTTTTGACGTAGTGAATGTAGGTTGTGTCATTCCAGTGTCTTCAAACTTGACTTCAGCCCATCTGGTCTTTTTGATCTTGTTCGAGCTCTTCTGCGCTGAACTGAACTGATGTCAGTTAGACGTTTCATAGTCAGTATGTGAAGACAAAACAGGAGGCAGATTTAAACAGCCAGTCTTTATACAGACAAACCCGTAAACATGAACAGAGATGATTTTCAGATTTTCTTCTTAGGACATCGAGACTCAGAGTTTAAGCGTTTAAGAGAGTGGATAGATGATGTGGTAGGCCGATGCATGCATGCATGCATGTATGTGTATGTATGTATGGTATGTATGTATGTATGTATGTATATGTATGTATGTATGTATGTATGATGTATGTTTATATATATATATATATATATATATATTATATATATATATATATGTACATATATGTATAGGTATGTCTCCTTACGTGCGAGTGTGTGTGTATACATTTGAATTTGTAAAAAAAACCCCACACTTTTAAATGTAACTGGCTGCATGTGAATGAGCAGGATGAATGAAAGTGCTTTGATTTGTTGTTTTCTTTCAAGATATAGCGCTATATAAATTCCATGTCTTCTTGTTTTCTTCTTGTTCTTGTTGTTGTTGTTGTTGTTGTTGTTGTTGTTGTTGTTGTTGTTGTTTTTTCTTCTTCTTCTTCTTCTTCTTCTCCTCTCCTCCTCCTCCTCTCCTCTCCCCTCCTCCTCCCTCCTCTATTCCTCCTCCTCCTCTCCTCCTCCTCCTCCTTCTTCTTCTTCTTCTTCTTCTTCTTCTTCTTCTTCTTCTTCTTCTTTTCTTCTTCTTTTCTTCTTCTTCTTCTTCTGTATGTGACAGACAGACAGACAGGCAGGCAGGCAAATAGGCACATGCATATACATACACACACTACAGCATGAACACTTTTACTAAGAGGTTACATTCTTGGACGTAACTCAGCAAGAAAGGTTCTAAGGGGAGGCTGTCAAAAGCAATTCCCGGAGACTGGTTTTAAAAGCAGTGTTGGGGTGTTAGGCAGGCTGGAAGGAGGGTAATGAGCCACATATTTTCGGTGCATGAAAAACTGAAAGCTCGTTTTCTGACCATGCTGTACTACCACTTCTGTCCGAGGAGCTATCACACTTTTCCTGTTTAAAGAACGAAAGGTTGCAACTCTTATTTTCTCTGACCCACCTGTTCTTTAAACGTACACGCTTCCTCGTTATCTGAAAGCGTTACCCTCCCATCTATTCAGGCTACATGTTCCATTCTTAGATCCTGAAGTTTACAGAGAGATTACCAATGCTAAACCGGCACAAGGTCACCAGCCTCAAGGGCCCTGCACTGTTGCTGGGTCACTGCGGTAGTGTTCGGTGCTGCCTGTTCTGATCCAGCAGTCATAGGACACTACCTTCTAAGCCACAGGTAGAGAAGTATGGGGAAATGGAAACTAGGGCCGCCTTGAGACCAGAGCAACAGGAGCACCGAATTATAGCCGGTTTTGTTGTATTGCATTTAAGTCAAAGATGACCCTGATACAGTGGAAGTATGCCGGCTTTGAGGCTACATAACATTCTATACTTAGACCTACTTTACGCTTCCTATCATGGTATGTCGCTGTGTCATCAAGGCACAAGAGATACAGAGACCTGCAGTGCTGTTCAAATGGTTTCAGCAACACTCAAAATAGTTCCCGTAAAATGAATCTTGCTTAACTGTTCGGGCCCAGTCTTCCAAATTTAGCCTATAGCATACTAATTCACTTGGGGTAGGAATGACCCACAGTCTGAAAAAAAGGTTCTATGATTTTTTTTAATGGAAATCGAACCCGCTAACTCCCCGGTAGGAGTCTGGCACACTGACCACTGCACCTCGACAGCTGGTAAGTTTTATGTCTTAAATATACTTTGCCCTTCACTTTTTCCCTAAAAGATAAATCATTGAGTCTGGAATCTGGAGTCTTAATGTGTCAGCATGCCATCGATTATTTCACAGGGATAGGAGCATTCGCCCGTTAGCACACATAGCTCCCTGCAAATGGGCAGTAAAAAGTGTTCCTAGGCATGAAGCATTTTTTTGTTAGTTACACACACACACACACACACACAACACATACACAACACACACACACACACACACACACACACACACACACACACACACACACACACACACACACACACACACACACACACACACACATATATAATATATATATATTTTCCATATATATACGAAGCTACCGTAGTTCTTAAAACAGACACACGGACACAGACACGCACGTACAAACGCATACGCTCGCACGCACACTTGCAAGCGCACGCGCGCGTGCGCACACACACACACACACACTCTTTCAGTCTCTCTATGTCCGTCTCTGTCTTTCAGTCTCTATCTCTACCTGTGTGTCTGTCTCTCATCCTGTCCCTCTGTCTCTATCTGTGCATATCTGTCTGTCTGGCTGTTGCCCTGCCTCCTCCCCCTTCCCTCCTCCCCCCCCCCTCTCTGTTTCTTCTCTCTCTCTCTCTCTCTCTCTCTCATCCTCACTCCATCTCTCTCACCACTCACCTCTCACCTCCTACACATCATCACTCACTCACTCACACCCCACCTCTCCCTCACAAACACTCCTGATTTCTCATTTTCTCTCTGCCTCAGTGTATTTCTCTTTCCTTTTCTGTCCACCCCTACCCCCTTTCCGCCTCTCTGATTCTCCTCCCCCATTGTGTGTGTGTATGCGTTTGTGCGTGCGTGTGTGTGCGCGCACGCGCGTGCCTGTGTATGTATGCATATGTGTGTGCGTTCATCATTTCTTCTACTTCGGGCCAAACTAATCGAAATAAACAAAACGAAATACGAAACAGAAAGTTCCAGAAGTTTCTAGAGAAGTTTCAGGAAGAGGCAATGATGTTGCTGATGTCCATCCCCGTTCTGTTAACTAGCCACGACCCTCTGACCCCTCATTAAAAACAGGACTGCCTGTCTGCATGTTTTCCTCCCATGGTCTGGGAAATGAATAGTGACATGTTTCCATACTCTGGTAGGATTTACTGTTTTAGGGGAAGGAGGGTAATGGGATACGTTAAAGATAAAACAAGTTTGTTTATAGTTTGCTTTCACGAAAAAGCTGTTTTTAACTTAAGCGAAGTAAGATACAGTTTTGCGTGTGTTGCCATTAACTTAATGCAGTTGGACAGTAAGCAGACTAATGAGCTAAATAAATAAGTATATACATACTTGCACACGCAGATAATGAATAAAGAAACAAATGGACAAAATAAGCTAATAAGTAAACAAACAAACAAATATATAAGCCAACTTAGCATCCAAACATCGTAGATCACTTAAGAAGTCAGCCAGACTTGATGCGAAAGGAAATGTATGAACATTTCAACACAGACACTTTAATACAAAAAGGCTTCAGCGGCAGTCCTTTTCTGACCATGTAGAATAAGGTATTACAATTTTCAGGTGTGCCAAAGAGCAGCTGGTCTGCACATAGTTAAAGAAGTATGTCCAACTGCCATCTACTACAATGAACACATGTGTGATGTATGTTTTGGTAATGTACAAACAACAGTAAGTCTAACAAATGTCACACCCTTTCCTCTTAGACACTGAACTCTGCTGGGCTTAGGGAAAAGAGGTTAGAGCCCACTTGTCAAAGAAGCAAGAAGTGTAAGGCTCAAATCCATGTTAGTCTTACAGACGAGGTAGTGAGCTAAGTTCCACTTATGAACACACGATTGAAGCAGGCTGAAGAGTCTGAAACACAAGGCTGTCGTATCTGGCAAAAATCATTGAAAAACTCACTCTCATCCATAAAGAAAATATCCTCACAGAAATAAAGGCCACACTGTGGGGACGTGCTCTTCTGGAGAGAGCAGTCTAGTTTTCACCCAAAGAGCTGTAAGCTTATATAAAGTTACACATTAAACGAGAAACACAAACACCCCTGTGAAATAAAGGAAGCTTATCATTTCCCTTGTTAGCTTGTAAACACGATTATGAAGCCACAATCAATGTTTTTCCTTTCTTTTGTGTAATAATTTTGATCATTTTGATCAACATTTTCATTGCACGTTTAATGGATTTGTTTCCTGGCCTAAAACTGCTGAAATACATCTGGTAGTTGCTGAAAAATGTCTATGCAAATGGACACATACAGACACATGTGCACACACAAGTGCACAAACGCACACACACACACACACACACACACACACACACACACACACACACACACACAACACACACACACACACACACACACACAAACACACACGTGCATGCACGAGTAAACATCCCCCCTCTCTCTCTGTATATTTATGTCTGTGTCTTTGTCTCTTTTTGTTAGTCTACTGTCTGTCTGTCTCTCTGTCTGTCTGAGTTTCTCTTTCTCTCTCTCTCTCTCTCTCTCTCTCTCTCTCTCTCTCTCTCTCTCTCTCTCTCTCTCTCACACTCCCCTTTCTCTCTTCTTTCTCTTTACCTTAATAGGTCTATATATTCCTCATCCTACCTTCTCTCTCTCAGTGGCCTTTTAAAAATTATTTTTTTCCTTACTTCGGTCAAACTCATTGAAGGAGACAAATAGAAAAACAAAACAGACGGAAAGTTCCAGAAGTTTCTAGAGAAGTTTCTGGAAGAGGCAATGATCTTGCTGATGTCCATCCACGTTCTGTAACTAGCCACGACCCTCTGACGCTCCATAAAAAACAGGACTGCCTGCTGCATGTTTTCCTCCCATGGTCTGGGAAATGAGTAGTGACATGTTTCCATATTCTGCGTCGTCTGGTAGGATTTGCTGTTTTTGGACGGAAGGGATGATGTATGTTTACAAACTGGAACAAAGTTTGTTTACGGTGTGTTTACATGAAATGGTTTTAAAGTTTTGCAAAGTAAGATACTTTTTTTTTGCATGCGTTGCTGTTAACGTATTGCAGTTTGAAAGAAAGCAAACAAACGGATGAGACGGATAGTCAAAAAGGGGAGAAAGAAAATATGTCCATAGATAAATCATATTATTTTAAATGAAGAAACAAATATACAAACAAATGCTGTAACCAACCCAACAGCTAAATGTCAACGATCACAAAAAAATAAATATCACATATTAGAAATCAAGTCTTGGTGGAAAAGTTTAATTTCCAATTTCAATGTAGAAACATTGCAACAAGAAGATTGTAAACACAGTACGTTTTTGTGTAATTATGTAGAATCAAACCAAAGAATTTAAGACGTCTAAAAGAGCAGCTGGCCTGTTCATAATCAAAGCGGTATGCTTTGCTGTCATATCTGCAGTAAACAGATCATGTCTTACATGTTTCGAAAATATTCAAACAGTACAAAAACTAACAAATTTTATAGCCCGTGCTTTAAGACACTGAACTCAAGGGGGACTTGTAGCCAAAAAAGCTAGCACATTTGTCAAAGAATCAAGAAGTCAAAGTGTAAACCTGTGTGTGGTGTGTGTGTGTGTGTGTGTGTGTGTGTGTGTGTGTGTGCTGTGTGTGTGTGTGTGTTGTGTATTTGGACTTGTTAGACTATTACTTGCTATTGGTTGCATGACTGTGTAAGAATGAGTGAGTGCAAGCGCTTTGATTTGTCTGTGCAAGATACAGCGCTATATAAGTTCCATTTATTATTATTATTAAGTCTATGGTTCAAATCCCTGCTGGTGTGTTTGGTGTGGGTTGAAGAGTCCCGGCAACAAATCAGCTGTCTGTTAAACAAAAACGCGCATGAAATAAACACTGTACTTCAGCCACGTGCTCTTTTCTGCGAGGGCGTTCAAATTTCACGCAGACAGCCGTACGCTGATGAAGTTGCACAGTAAACAAGAGACAAAAACAACCTCGTAAAATAAAAACAGCTGATTTTTCCCCCTTGTTAGCTTGCAAACACGATCCTGAGGTCATTATCGATGTTGTTCTCAAGTTGCGCTACAATGTGCATCATAATGAAGCCACGGCCACGGTGTTTTCCAAGTTGTATGAAATTAAAAGCTTTACTGTCATTTTACGTTACTTGTATCACCGTGGAAAAATATATTTTAGGATTAAGTGATCTTTAACAGGTCATGGTAATCATTCTAAATCTTTTCTGAAAACAACATCAAAAATGACTGCAATAGGAAAACAGAATGGTAAAATGTTAGCTGTGACTTCGCTCGAGAACAAGGTCATTCAAAAAATTGAAACACTAAACGCATTTTACACACGCAGCTTTTTGCCAAAAACAAAAAAATCCAACTTAACAACAAACAGAACAAACCAAACCAATGACGAAACAATCCCCCCCCCCCCCCACCCCACCTTTTGATAGAGAAAATTAGAAAGTAAAGGAAGAAGTAGACGAAAAGAGTCAGTAATGGTTTGCTTTACTGCTTTCCTTTTCTGTTCGTTCGTTTGTTTGGTTGGTTTGGCTTCTGTTTTCAAAACAAGCCAGGCTGATAGTCAAACGATCCTTTTATTTGAGTTGTTTTGCTTCAGGTCATCCAGTAGCATGAAAAATAGATATATGCTAATGAACACATACATAGACACGTGCACGCACATACACATACACACACATGCACGCACACGCACACACACACGCGCGCGCGCGCATACTAACACACACACACTCTCTCTCTTAATCTCAAGTAAACATGTCATTCATTTAATGATTCTCTCTCACTTCTTCCCTATCTCTCCTCCCCACCTCTCTCTCTCTTTCACACTCCTCATACACACCCACTCACACACACATACACACACACACCACGCACGCACGCACCACACACACACACACACACACACACCACACACACACACACACAACACACACCACACACAACAACACACCTCCCCTTCCATCGTTTTAAATCCCTTTTGAGTGATCAGACGTAACATCGAAGCAATAACAACAAACACACATACACACACACCTCCGCGCACGCACAACACACACACACAACAAAAACAACAAACACACACACACACACAACCGCAACACAAACACAACACACACACACACACAAACACACAACACACACACAACACACACACACAACACACACACACACACAACACACACAACACACACACACTTCCCCAGCTTTCTTACAACTCTGAGAGAAAAGTTTCACAACACTATTTACGCAAGGAAACAAGCTGGCAGTAAAGCCAGCGTCTATTACATTTCATACATGGTCCTCCAGAGGTCTATAAAGACAGGCATGTGATCTTCCGCAGTAATTGAGAGACAGGGACAACAGCGATGTTTCCTTGTGTGCCGCTGCCAACTACAGTCTGATGTTTGCTAGCTAAGAGAAAAGATGCTTTTCCTAGTTTCATTTGTTTGTTTTTTCGTTTTTTCCCCCCGTGGGAAAGATACAGCGTAGGCTGAGTATTGTAGACCACTTTCAGTCATAGGTGATTTATCTGCCTGAAATTCAGACTGCTTTTCCCATGGGAAAGCGTGTTGCCTCGAGAGCAGCACTATCATTTTCATTTTTTTTTTTCCATGTGCATTT
>CM054145.1:27203142-27220642 GCA_028751875.1 Rapana venosa | reverse complement strand
ATATTTTCCCGTAGAATTAACATCAGTGCAGACTCCACTATCGCCAAAAGTCCTTCGGATGAGACTATAAACCGAGGCCCCGTGTGCGAACGCACGCAGAACATCTTGCGCACACGTTAAATCCTGTTCCGCTTTTCGTAGGAGCAGGCCATTGTGTGCCGGTGGGAACAGAATACAAAATTGACAAAACCGCATACTGACGGGAATTGGATGTAGAAAAGCACACAAGTGCTTATTCCATTATCCTCGATTTAAAAGAATAAAATAAAAATAAAATAAAATTTAAAAAACACAAACACGCTCGCCAGATGTACATGTACCTGCTTCCCCTGCACCACCACCACCACCACTGTTCGACCTCGTCCAATTCTTTCTCACGAATTACTCCTGCCACATCTAGATATACCCTTACATTCAGTTTGCTAGGCCAAGCCCCCCACCCTCTCCCCGGTCTTCATCAGATAGGATTCCCAGAGGGACCATGAAGACATACAATAAAGGTTTGTAGTCACTGCTAGCACAAGCAGAACAGAGCAGAGCAGAGCAGAGTAGAGCAGAGCAGAGCAGAGCAGAACAGTGCAGAGTAGAGCAGAACAGAACAGTGCAGAGTAGAGCAGAGCAGCAGAGCAGAGCAGACAGAACAGTGCAGAGTAGAGCAGAGCAGAGCAGAGCAGAGCAGAAGCAGAGCAGAGCAGAACAGTGCAGAGTAGCAAGCAGAACAGAGCAGAGCAGAGCAGAGCAGAGCAGAGCAGAGCAGAGCAGAACAGTGCAGAGTAGAGCAGAACAGAACAGTGCAGAGTAGAGCAGAGCAGAGCAGAGCAGAGCAGAGCAGAGCAGAGCAGAGCAGAGCAGAGCAGAGCAGAACAGAGCAGAACAGTGCAGAGTAGAGCAGAACAGTGCAGAGTAGAGCAGAGTAGAGAAGAGTAGAGTAGAGTAGAGTAGAGTAGAGTAGAGTAGAGTAGAGTAGAGTAGAGTAGAGCAGAGCAGTCAGAGCAGAGCAGAGTAGAGCAGAGCAGAGCAGAGCAAAGCAGAGCAGAGTAGAGCAGCAGAACAGAGCAGAACAGAGTAGAGTAGAGCAGAGCAGAGTAGAGTAGAGTAGAGTAGAGCAGAGCAGGCAGAGCAGAGTAGAGAAGAACAGAGCAGAACAGAGCAGAGCAGAGCAGAGCAGAGCAGAGCAGAGCAGAGCAGAGCAGAGCATGGTAGAGATAACTTGCACTAAATCATATTCATGTGGAATTTGAGTTGATTCAAAAGTATGTATGACCATTCAAATGCTTCATAATGTACACAATAAAAGCAGAAAGGCATACTCGCGCAGGATATGCAGAAGCACACAAAACGGGTAGGGAGGTATTCTTACTGGCGAAGTGGAGTGCCTAGGTTACATAAATATGTCTGTAGAAGAACGGATATGGAGAAATTGGATTGTTGTTGTCGGAGTAAGATAGTTCTAATGTGTTTCTTTTGATATGCATCCTGCTTCTTTTTGGTTTCGATTTTATTTTAGTTTGTCTGTGATTTTTAAAAGTTGTTTTGTGCATTATTTATGTGAATTGGTAGCTTGATAGAAAAAAATATGCATTGTGTGTTTAGAGCAACTTTTGGAAGTAAAAAGTTAGACTGTCTTTAGTATGCATCTCTTAATACTATCACTTACCCCTGTGCATCTCTTTTTCCCTCTGCCTTGAACGGCCAATACCAGACACAAGTAATTCCGCAGTCTGCCCACCCTGCATTGCGCACCGCTGCAGCCATGCAGGTCTCCACTGACCACTGGTAGCCACAGACATTTCTCTAGAGGCTCATAACCACAGACAGAGACCGTTCTCTATGTAATTGGCCCAAGGAAAGCCTTTAGACAACACGCGATGTATGGCAAGAGATTTTTCCAAGATTGGTCAGTCTCCTGGTGAAAGGAAAGAAGTGTGGGAGGAGTGGTGCACTGTTGAAGGACTTCAGGGAAGAATGTTGAAGTGATGGGTGGGTGCTGGTCTTGTATTTTTAGGGCGAAATTTTGATATTGTGCTCTTATGATGCTTTGTAGAGGAAAAATGAAATCTGGTACCTTCTTTAATAGAAACAGGGGTAAACCCATTTAACAAATATTTATGATGAATCAGAAAGAGATATGAGTGTCAATGTAGACCAAAATGTTGATTAAAGTGATACCGACACACATACACACACACACACTGCTCTTTGACAAACTGTGATAGGTATACAACTAATTGTTAAAACTGACAACTTTTACGAATGAAAACAAAAATCTTTAGGAAAAGTGTTCAGACGATGGTTTCATCAAAAAACTGCTACTAACTAGAAAGATTTTAGATAGCGTGTAGGTTCTTGTTAATCCAATAAGGTACTGGCGGAGTCAAAGACCATTCCATATGGCTTGACCACAAGGTTTTTTCTTTGGTGCCTGCGGTGTTGCTTGGCCATGTCAGCCAAGGAAGATGGCCTGTAACTGCTGCTTTCAAGGAAGTTTATGGAAAGACTGCGGGTTCTTGCACCATACAGGGGAGCAGAGCACGTCTCTGTTACGTCTTTGTCGATAGCGTGTGCACAAATTTGGCCTTCTGTGTGTCTTCGTGCTAGTGTCTCGTATCTGTTTAGCTGTTGTCTGTTTTTCAATCTTTGCCTCATGTCTTTTCTTTGCCCAAATATCTCTCACTTTCATTTTGTGTGTTTCTGATTTTCTTTTTTGTTTTTTTTGGGGTGGGGATTGCTTGTGTGAATCTTTTGTTGTCTTAATCTTCTTGTAAATTTTTGGTCTGTTTTTCTTTTAATCTTCTTTATTATTTCTTTTTTCATTGCTTCCTACCGTTTTTATTTTTATCTTGGTTTCTTCTTTCATCTTTTTGTCTGTCTGTCTGTTCTGTCTTTTTTTTGGTGTCTTTCTTTCTTTGGCAAAGCTGTTCTCGTGCCTGCATAATATTATTGTTGTTTGTCTTCCTGTTTTGCCTTCTGTCTTTCTCCCTCTGATTTTCTTGTTTCTATTATTATATAGTTTACTTTGATTTTAGATGTCTATATGTTTTTCATCTGTAGTTTATTACATACTCAACTCTCTATCTGACATCGTTTGTTTTTCTATTCCTTGCTGAAATTGGCTTATTCATTTCTCTCTCGATTTATTTGTTTTGTTTGTATTTGTGGTTTTTTTTTCCTTCATTGCTTTTTAGCTAGTGATTCATCTTTTTCACAGAGAGAGAGTCATTTACAATGCTGTCAGACAAAAATCGTTCTTGTCCTAATGTCAACTATGAGCTGGATGCAGTTCATTTTGTAAAAGCTTATAATCAACTGTCAGAAGGATAGGATTAAGCTTTCGATCCAGAGCATGAAACATTAAGAGGTCTACTACCCTCATTTTTGAAAAACGTGTTTCTTCCTCCTGGATTTCTAGTTTACAAAAGGGAGGAAGAAAGAGAAGGAGTATGTTGGATTTTTGTTGTTGTTAATATAATCACTTACTTTTTTCCTTAAGAATGTGGAATGTTATAGTTATAGATTTTTGTCACAAGCTTTCTGATATAAATGTGTGTGGGCATGCACGCGCGCATGCACACACACACACACGCACACACACACACACACACACACACACACACACACACACACACACACACACACACACACACACACACACACACACACACACACACACACACACACACACACATTAACCTGTTGTGCACTCACACATACACATAAACCTCCCTCCCTCCTCCTCCTCTCTCTCTCTCTCTCTCTCTCTCTCTTTCTCTCCCTCTTCCCCCTCTCTCATATTTCCACCTAGTCCATCTCTTTGTACCCTCAGGTGGGTCTGTACACCGCATTATCCTCCCACCTTACATATCAAATACCAGACAAAAGTCATTCCACAGTCTGCCCACCCTGCTTTGTGCACCACTGCAGCCTGCCAGGTCTCCACTGACCACTGGCAGCCACAAAGAGTTCTCTAGAGGCTCATAACCATGGGCAGCGTGGCTGTTCTCCTTGTAATAGACAGAGAAGAAGTCTTAGATAACATGCCACATAAGGCAAGGTATTTGTCCAAGCATTGCTAGCCGTTGGTCAAAGTAAGACGGTAGAGAAAGTATTGGGCAGTTGATCATGAGTGAAGAATATTGCATTGGTATGCAAGTTTTTCTATATTCTACTTTCAGATGGAATTATTTTTGCATTATATGTTCTTCTGATGCACTGTGGACAAGAGAAATCTGGTGCATTTTCAAATCGAAAAAAGAGGAAAACTCAACGAACATATAATTCCAATGATGTTGAATTGAAAGAGACACAGGCATTAACATAAACAAGACCATGTATTCTAATTGACAAAAAAGCTATATGCACACATATTATATATGTATGTAAACACACACACACATACACAGACACTGAAATTTTGACAAGTTTTTATTAGCATAAAACTAATTTAAACTGACAACTGGTAGGAGTAAATACAAAAAATCTTCGCAAAAATTGTTTTCAGATATTAAGAAAAAACCTTGCTGAAATGGTCTCAGATAACGTTTCACTATGAAACAAAAACCCAACTAGTGGCCGAATGACTGTTCTATATGGCTTTATCATAAGATTTTTTCACTGGTGTTTGAAGTGTTGCTTGGCCATGTCAGCCAAGGAAGATGGCCTGTAACTGCTGCTTTCAAGGAAGTTTATGGAAAGACTGCGGGTTCTTGGCACCATACAGGGGAGCAAAGCACGTTACGTCTTGGTGGATAGTGTGTGCACAAATTTGGCCTTCTCTGTGTGCCTTCGTGCTTGTGATTCATTTTGTTGTTGTCTGTCTCCTTGTGTTTGTCCTTTATTTTGGCTTCGTGTGAATCTCCTCTCCTGCTTTTTTTGTGTGTGTAATGATGAGTTTATTTATTTGTTTATTTTCATTTATTTAGGATTTTTGGTCTTAAGCTTGTTACAAACTTCTGCCTGTGCCATTGCTATAAATGTGTTTATCTGTCTTATCTATATAATTATTAGGTTTTCTATCTATCTATCTATCTATTTATCTATCTATCTATCTATTTATCTATCTATCTATCTATCTATCTATCTATCTCTCTATTGCTCTCTGTTTACCTATGTCTAATCTGTCTGTCTGTCTGTCTGTCTACCTGTCTGTCTGTCTATTTATTTATTGATTTATCAATCCATTCATTTTTTATTTTATTTTGTTTTTGTTATTTCGTTCTTTCGTTGTTTTAGCAAGGTTTTTCTTGTGCCTACATGTTACTGCTGGATTTTTTGGGTCTTTCTTGTTGCTGTCCTTTTCTAATTGATTTTGCATAATTTCGTGTTTTTATCTCTTTTGCTTTGATTATAGATATGTATAAATTTTTCATCTGTATAGATTTTCATTTTCAATTTTCTATCTTACGTTTTCTCTTTCTGTACCCTGGTGTTGTGGGCTCGTTTATTCATTTATTTGTTTATTGGATTCTTCATTTATTGCCTTTCTAGTCATTTGTTTTTTGGGGGAAAAGGCTCATTTGCAGCGCTGTCAGGAAACTCACGTTTTTGCCCTAGTGTAAATCATTCAGATGATACAGCTAATTTTTGTGAGCGCCTATCATCAACTGTCAGATTGATAGGATTATGTTTCTAATCCAGAAAATGAAGCGTTAAAACATCTGCTGTCCATATTTTAGAGAAAAAAAGTTTCTTTTTGTTGATGTTTTTTTTTAATTTGAGAAAAAACCCTCAGATGAACATGTTCCATTTTTTAAAATGTTGGGTTTATTCCATTATTCCGATTCAATTTCAAAATGTTGACAAATGCATTTATGGATTCTGGTTATCACCTTTATAGTGTAAAAATACATACAGAAACACACACATACATAAACACGTACGCACGCACACACGCTCACACACACATTCCCTACCTCCCTCCCTGCCAATCCGTCTGTCTGTGTGTCTGTCTGTTTATCTGTCTGTCTGTCTGTCTGTCTGTGTGTCTGTCTGTTTGTCTGTCTGTCTGTCTGTCTGTCTCTCTCTCTCTCTCTCTCTCTCTCTCTCTCTCTCTCTTGTATACTACTGGGTTTGGTTGACTGTTCTTTGAGTGACTGCTTTAATGTTTCTATTTAGCATTGACCATTGTGGGTTTTCTTGTTGCTGTTTCCCCAGGTTTTACTGATTGTTCTGAGTATGTACGTGTACCTGGATAGACTGCAAGATTAAGCTCGGCCTTAAATCGGTGTACATGCTAGCTAAAATCATTGATTGATTGATTCATTCATTCATTTGTTTGTTCATTCGCATGTTTATTATATATACTCTCTCTTTGTGTGTTTTTGTCTGTCTGTCTCTCTTTCTCTCTCTCTATCTCTCTCCCTCTCTCTCTCTTCTACTCTCTCTCTTCTCTCTCTCTCTCTTCTCTCTTCTCTCTCTCTCTCTCTCTCTCTCTCTCCTCTCTCTCTCTCTCTCTCTCTCTCTCTTTCTCTCCCCTCCCACACCTTATCGCTTTATACAGACCTGTACATCTGGACATCTATTTCAATCGTGCCTCACATATCCTATACCAGACCCCCCGAAAGTCATCCAACAGTCTGCCCACCCTGCATTGTGCACCAGAGCAGCCAGCCAGCCAGCCAGCCAGTCAGGTCTCCATTGACCGCTGGTAATGAGAAATGCTTCTCTAAAAGCTCATAGCCACAGGCAGTCATTGTTCTCTGCGTGACAGACCACACAGAACAGTCTGAGACTACGTGCATGCAGCTTACGGCAAGATATCTGGCAGAGATTTGCTGTCAGTGTTGGGCTAAAGAAGGGAGGAAAGTACACGTAATGCAGAGCATCTAAAGATCTTTAGAGAAGAATGTTGGGATGATGGGTGGGGTAGTGATGTTGTATTTCAGGATGACCTGTTTTTAGTATGATGCTGTTCAGATGCATCGAAGGAGGGGGGGGGGGGGGGAAGAGAGGTATCTTTTTCAAAAGAAAAAGGGTGAATCCTTTTGAAGAAAGGGTTTTAATGTCAAAGAAGAAGATACTGACACCAACAAAGACCAACCTGTAAATTCAAGCTGACTGAGAGGTACATATGTGCATAAATATATTTGTAAATACAGACAGACAGTACACACCCTCTATTCTCCCCCTTCCCTTTACCCAATCCAAACACACACACACATAAACACACACACACACACACACACACACACACACACACACACACACAACACACATAAACACGCACACACACACACCACTCAATCAGTCAGTCACTTATTTAAAAACCGCAATCTGGGTGATTACCACAATGTTCACCTGGGGAACACAGTGACAACAATTTGACAGGTTTGAATAAGCATGCAACTAATTGTAGAGCTAACAAATGCTAAGAGGGAATTTTAAAATATCAGCAAGAATTTTAAAATATGTTTTTGGTATTTTTTCCACAGCCATCAGGACTATTTCAGTATATGCACAGATATCTTGTTCCAAGAAGTGAAATGCAGAACATTGTACCTTGGAATCCTACTCATCTTGTGCGATTTGTAGTAAACTTTATTTTGACAAATTTTGATGGGCATACAATTAGCATTAGAGTTAACCACTGTCGTAAGTCAAATACAAAAATCAACAGGAGCAAATGTTTTCTTATTCAAGTTGTCAGAAGTAAGTTTGTAGCTAAGAAAACACATTGTGTTTTCTACTTATTCAAACGGCTTCAGATGACCTTTCAATCTTCTTTTATCTGAGAAAACAGCCCTGAGGAGAGAAAGCTAGTTATGGCTTGACCACAAGGTTTTTTTCTTTGGTGGCTGCAGTGTTGCTTGGCCATGTCAGCCAAGGAAGATGGCCTGTAACTGCTGCTTTCAAGGAAGTTTATGGAAAGACTGCGGGTTCTTGCACCATGCAGGGGAGCAGAGCACGTCTCTGTTACGTCTTTGTCGATAGCGTGTGCACAAATTTGGCCTTCTGTGTGTGTCTTTGTGGCTTTTCTGTTGTCTGTTTCTTTGTGTTTGTCCTTTGTCTTTTCTTTATCTGAACCTATCTGAACCTAGGTATGTATGCATGCATGTATGTATGTATGTATGTATGTATGTATGTATGTATGTATGTATGTATGTATGTATGTATGTATGTATGTATATATGTATATATGTATATGTGTATATATGTATGTATGTGTAGATGGATGGATGCATGCATGCATGCATGCATACATGTGCTTAGCTTGTTTATTATATTGATTAATTGGGAGTTCCTTCCTTCTTTCTTTCTTCTTTTTTTCTTTCTTTCTTTCTTTTTCTTTCTTTTCTTTCTTTCTTTCTTTCTTTCTTCTTTCTTTCTTTCTTTCTTTCTTTCTTCTTTCTTTCTTTCTTTCTTTCTTCTTCTTTCTTTTCTTTCTTTCTTTCTTTCTTTCTTTCTTTTCTTTCTTCTTTCTTTCTTTCTTTCTTTCTTTTCTTCTTGATTTTCTCCACATTACTACCTTTTCTCTCTCTCCTTTTCTACCCTTTAATTAGTTTAGCAGAGCTCATTTTGCGCCTGCACACTACTGCTGTTTGTCTTCCTCTTTTTATGTGTCTATCTCTCTCAGTTTGATTTTGCATTCATATTTTTTATTTCTTTGACTTTGAATTTTTTTAGAACTTCCGATTTTTTAAAAAGATATTTGTGTGTCTTAAGTCTGAGTTTTGTTGAATTTTCCAAGCTCTGTTTTGGCTTCCTCTCTTCATATATCTTGCTACGATTGGCATGTTTATTTATTTGTTTATCTACTTATTTGTTTCTTGCGTTCTGCGTTTATTTGCTTTTTATCTCTTCATATATCTTTCTCAAGGGGGCGCAATTGCCACTCTGTCAGGAAACTCACGTTTTTGCTCTAGTGTAAAATATGGAGTTAATACAGTTAATTTTGTGAAAAGCCCGCGCCTGTCATTAACTGTCAAAGTGATAGAATTATGTTTCTGATCCTGAAAATGAAACGTTAGGAAATGTACTTCTATATTCTAAAAAGATCCCCCCCCCCCCCCCTTGTGTATCTATTGTGTGTTCGTGACATTTTTATTTGAAGTTATCTTGGAATATTTTAACCAATATGAAATGTGGCTTTTTTTTACGTCTTTCGAGATTATGATACGTATCAATCTGCCTGTCAGTATTGTAATTGCCTTCATGGGATGATTAAAGTGTTTTTTGACTTGACTTGACTTAACTTGAAACCCTTAAATGAAGACTTTCCATTCTAGGGTTTTAGTTGATTTTCTAATTTTGGTTTAATTTCAAGAATGGTGACATACGTGTTTACAGATCTTGATTATAGCTTTTATTATGTTAACACAACTGATAGCTCATACACAGACACACTCAGACACACAGAGACACAAAGACAGACAGACACACACACACTCAGACACACACACGCACGCACGCACACACACGCACGCACGCACACACACACCACACACAAACACACCACACAACACACACACACACCACAACACACAACACACACACACAACACACACACACACACACACACACACACACACACACAAACAACGTTTCTGTAATGTACCTTTAAAGTGAAACTGAAATCCACAATAGACACAGCACTTTAAAAAGAAATGTTCACGTCAGCAGTCAGTTTTATCTCGTACTGAGACGTCCCTACCAAGAGGTTCATGGAGCTTTAGTAGTCCTCTTTTTGTACTTTCTATACACGTCAGCTATTTCTGCTTTGAATTTAAGGTACTTTCCCTGGAAGAACTAGTTTAAAGTTAATACATAGCAACCTTTCTCAAATTTTAAAAAATGTGTGTATATTTACTTATTTCTGAAAGTGACTTAAATGAAATAGAATGTGTTTTGCCAAAGGGTGGCTTCTTTTACGTACTCAAAGTGCATATTTCACACAAGATCTCGGCAACTCAAGTCTTCGGCAAGACTGGCATCCAGTGCATGACCAATAGTGTCGTGGATGGGGGTGAAGGATGGATGTAGACAGGATGCACATCCCCCAAACATCTCGCTTTCTAGGCAGGCTGGTATCTGCCATATGCCCAGTCAACCCTCTTCCCTCTTTTAACTCCCATAGGAGGTGTTGGGCCACTGCATTGGACTTTTCAGGCAGTGTCTTTTGGGCCCTGGTGAATCTGTTGGAGCCCATCCCTTTCCAGGAACACGGTGAATGCGTTTTTGTTTGATTGTTCCTAGAGGTCTGACCAGCCTTGTAGCAGCCATATAGCTTTTTTTCTTCGTCCAGAATACTTGGTTAAAGACTAACATCCGACCCCAGTGATCGGGTCCCGGGGGCAAACGTAGGTATCGCTTGTTGAAATGAAAGAAAGAGAGGCTGCGCCTAGCCTTGTGACGTCAGTTATGTGACGTCAGCTGCGTCTCTGCTGGTTCAGCCTTTTCCCCCTCAAAACCGCCGAGAGCTATATTTTTATGTAAAACATTTCAACAGAGTGAAGTCAATGTTTGTGATTTAGTCTGTGAAAAATATGAGCCTTGTTTTTTCTGTTAGTGCTGAGAAATCTGTGCTTATTTTACAGTGTTATTTTCTCAACCATTGCAATTCGAAAAGGAAGACGCATGTGCGTGTGCGGCGGAGCTCTTTTCATCCTTTATAATTATACCCTTAAGAGAAGTGGTTAGGGATTGATGGCTTTCTTTTGTTGTGGTGATCTTAGTAGCGAGTTACTTGGTCGTGTAGAAATACTCGTCTACGTAAGGGTGGTTACGTGTTTAATGTCTGTTTGTGATCGTAATACTATGTGTCTACATCGTCTACGCATACTCATCTAATAATAGTGGCTAGACATTTGATACCCATATCTTTTGGTGATAATTATAAAGTGCTACTTGGTCCTGTACAAATACTCGTCTAGTAAGGGTGGTTAGGTGTTTGGTGCCTTCTTTTCTCTTTTCTCTTTTCTTTTGTTTTCTTGTCTACTTTGGTGGTCATAGTGTTGTGTCGCTTGCTGGCTGCTGGAGTAGGTGGCGGGGATATTTCGCAAGTTTCTGCCGTGTCTTCCTTGACTGTTCTCATTCCGATTCCCTTGGGCGTGAGCCAGATTGCGTCTGTGTCTGTGTCTGTTCTTTACTGTCAGGAGTCTGTCCCTCTGTGGGTGCGACTAGTAAGGTCCTTGGGTGCCACTGCTGCTGCTGCTGCTGTTGCTGTTGCTGTTGTTGTTGCCACTGCTGTTGCTGCTGTTGCTGTTGCTGTTGTTGCTGCCACTGCTGTTGCTGTTTCTGCTGCTGCTGTTGGTTTTGCTGCTGCTGCTGCTGCTGCTGCACACACACACACACACACACAAACACACACACACACACACACACACGCACGCACGCACGCTCGCACGCACACACACACACACACAAACACACACACAGACACATGCACGCACATTCCAACTGCTACCCACATTTACTCCCCACCTCCTCCCCCTGGACCCTCAAATCTCATCACTACTGCAACCCCCTTACACACACCAACCTCCTCCACCCAAGTTACCAAAAAAACACCCCACCACCACCAACCCACCACGAAAAACCTCTTCCCAGCGGTAATCCAAATCTCAGTGTTTCACTTCCACAACGCCAGTCCAACCCCCACCCCCACCCTCACTTCAATTAACAGTCTAATTTGACTCACAGACACACACTGTCTTGGTTTTCACGCCTGCACTCCCGCTGTCCCGTACCTAGGGACGGTAACTCTGTCAGCTCCTTCAGTCTACAGCAGGAGAAATCTGGAACCGCCAAAAACCCAAATTGACAGAGTTTTCTTGTGGCAATCTTTCATCCTTTTCTTTTTCTTGTGTCACGTGCACAGCTCAGTCTTTACGATGCAAGGCATCAGTGCACTGCAGGTCCTCCAAGTCAGCCTAGAGTTTTTATTTATTTATGTATTCTGTTATATCGAGGATAATGGAATAAGCACTCATGTGCTTTTTTACATCTAGTCCCCGTGTGTATTCGGTTTTGTAAATTTTGTCATCTTTAGAAATTTATAGGCCTCTGGAGTGGAGGTCAGGTCAGATTCTCTTATATCGTGGGCAGGACTGACTGCAACCCGTGTGCAATGTAGTCTGGCTGCCAGTGTCACAAGAGCACACTGCTCTGTGGGCGATGTTTCGTTTAGGTGTGATCATTCAGGCAGTTGTGGCCTCACCTGAACCTGAAATATGCAAGCCTGCTCCAGCCGTGTCATCAGGTAGTAGGGGTCTGACCTGTTCTAGAGTGGCTGTTGTGTTGTATCTACTGGTTGTGTTGCTTGGTCTTGATGATGGTCTTGGCTTCAGAAAAAAACCTGACAGACCTTTGTATCCACCTGCTCTTGCCTTGTGCCTTTCCTTTGCCAGAAAGTCTGCAGTCCTATTGCCAAGTATGTTGTAATGGGAGATGATTTATTGCAGAAAGTCAAAGGTCTTGATCCATCTCTGTATCTCTTTTTTGGGGGGAGAGTGTAGCTTCACGTTTTAACTAAATCAAGGTTTGCTTTTTGGGGGACTAAAGTGATCCTTTGTTTACAAAAATCCCCCAAACAAACATCAATAGCAATTCTACAGTCTTTGAATCTTGTGGGTGTTTTTTTATAGCTGATGTCTGTCTAGGCCTGACTTGTTTGTACCATCTAAACAAAACAACACAACAACAACAACAATAGCAAAAACATATTCTTTTGTGGGCTGACACTAAACCTCCCATCACATATCCCTATGTGGACGAATGGGTGTGTAAACGTATCGCTGACTACAATTCTATATCGTTTCGTCTGCAGACAGGTTTATAGACTCCACCTCAATGAATAAACTTCATGGCCATCATTCTAAAGTGTGTATGTGTGTGTGAGTGTGTTAGTCTGTGTATGTGCGCGCGCGCGTGTGTGTACGTGCTTGTATGTGGGTATAAATTATGTATGTGTGCGTGCTAGCATGTCCACGTGCGTGTCTGCCTGTGTATGCGTGCGTAGGTGCACGCGTGTCTCTAGGTGTGTGTGTGGGGGGGGGGGTGGGGGATCGGTGCGTACGTGCGTGTCTCTAGGTGTGTGCGTACGTGCTTGCGCGCGTGCGTGCGTGCGTGTGTGTCTCTCGGTGTGTGTATGTATGTGCCTGCGTGTCTCTAGGTGAGTGTGTTGTTTGCGCGCGCGTGGGCGTTTGTGTTTATGCATCGTTTTGTTTGATGGTTTGTTAATAACCGGTTGGCTGGCTGATTGTTTACTGGCAGTCAGTTATTTGGCTGTTAGCTGATTCTGAAGGCAGGGTGCGCCGTTTCCAGTGATTTCCCTCCAGGTTCCACCCACTCTGGTTTTTGCGCCCCCGCCCCTCTCCCCCCCCCCCCCCCCCCCCCCCCACCCCACCTCCTTCAAACCAATTAAGTGGGCAGACATCAATCAATAGCCAGCCAGCCAACCAACTCTCCTCAACCTCCCCCCCCCCCCCCACCTTTCTCCCTCCCTACCCCCTTCCCACTCATCCTCCTCTCTGCATCTCGTTTCTGTCTGTCTGTCTGTCTCTGTGTGTGTTTGTCTTGTCTGATTTTCTGTCTGAGCCAGCTAACTGCGTTTCTGTTTGTCTGTCTGTTTATTTGTCTGTCTGTTTGATTTTCTGTCTGAGCTAGCTCTCTTTCTCTGCTTCTGGTTTCTGTCTGTCTGTCTGTCTGTGCATCTGTATGTCTGTTGTTTTTTTTGTCTTGAACCAGTTAACTGTCTCTGGTTCTCTTTTACTGCCTGTCCGTCGGTCTGTTTGGGTCTGTAGATGTCTGAATCTATCGCTGTTTACATGCCTGTATCTCTTGCTGTTTTTCTATCTTTTTCTCTGTCTGTCTCCATGTTGGGTTCTTTAGTCCTGTCTGTTTCTATTTCAGTCTTTCTGTATCTGTCTGTCTCTCCGGTTTTGTCTCTCTTTCTGTCTGTCAGTCTCCCTGTGTCTGTTTGCCAGTTCCGTCTGCCTGTATGTGCGTGTCTGTGTCTGCCTGTCCTCATCTCTATCTTTCTCTGTCTGTAGGTCAGACACACACAAAAAGAAAGACAGGGCAGTAGGCACAACTCGCTTCGCCAATATTTATACTGTTTTCCTTCCCCTATTTTTATTCTAACCCCTTCCCCTCCTTGCCCCCTCTCGTGTCGATTTTTCTTGCCGGATCCCTACCTGTTGTGAATTTACCTTCCATCCAACGGCTTGGCAGGGGCCGTTATTCTGGCGACGTAATGACGGTCCTTGCTTCCGTGGGCAGTGATCTCTCATTTCCACTTGGCGACTTGGAGCCTCTCATCATCTGTGGGAGGTAATGGGAGGTAGGCAGGGAGGGCCCTGGGTGCGTGTGTGTGTGTGTGAGTGTTTGTGTAGTCAACACAGTCGTACGGTCACTTTGCTGTACCTGTCAACTTAAGCCAGAAGTGTGCGGGGTGTCCTTAGCTGGGTATTCTCCTGGTGGTGTGATGTCGGTACGTTTTGTGTGAGTAGATAGTGCGGCCAGGCTGCGTCGATTAGTATTTTTTGTGGTAGTTCTTTTCCTTCCTAATGGTTGTGTATTGAACGTTAAGTAGCATTGACCTTTGTTGCGTGTGATGGACTGAGTTTAAAACATCTTGCCTCCCCGCCCTCCCCCCCAAAAAAAACCCCCCCAACAACAACAAAACAACAACACAACAACAATAAAACAAAGACAACAGCAAAACGGCAAAAGCAAACAAAACAAAGGCAGCACCCCCTACTTCAAAGATAACCAAGAATCCTCTTTTTTTAAATATATTCCCACTACTTTTTGTGCGTTTACTCTACAACTAGATGTTTCCTTGTGATTTTTTCTTTCTTTTTTGTTTTTGACATTACCAAAGATTGTTATCGATGCATTTTGTTGTTGTTTTTGGTATACACTTTACAGCCCAGCAACCGTCATGTTCATGTTAACTTTCATTGTTTAATTGAGCACACGCCATAAGCTACAACTTGTTTCTGCGGTGATTCCAAAATGCTGTTTGTTTTCAATGTTTGTTCTCATTTCTGAATAAAAAAAATTCTATTCGAACCAACCGACTATCAGAAACAAAAACACAATACAAAAAGAAAGAAAGCAACAGACAGAAACCTTTTCAAAGTAAAGACTAGTTTTCTCAATTGTATTTTCCGCGTCTGACTGTTGGTTTAGTTCAGTATGAGAGAGAAAGAGATTGATTAATTGATAATCTTTATTCCCAAGGGTTACAGATAAGTATTGACATACTTTGTTTTCCATCCGGCTCTTTGCCCTGAGAAGGGACTACCCTTAATAATCACAGCCAATAGTTTAAAATGAACGTGTTATATATATATATATATATATATATATATATATTATATATATATATATATATTGTATATATATAATGACAGAGAGAGAGAGAAAGAGAGAGAGAGGGGGGAGAGAGGGGGGGGGGAGGGAGGGAGAGAGAGAGAGAGAAAAGTAGGTTTGCTTTTTTGATTTGATCATAGCCTGACATATCACGGCATGTGAATGTCTTCCGCCAGAATAGGAATGATAAGCAAACAAGTGATGTGAAAGAGAAAAAAAAATGTTGACAAGTTGATTTTATTCGCATCCATAATCTTCATGCACTTTTTTTTTCAATCTACTTTCTTTTTGTTAGCCTAGGCTCCTTTAAAAAAAAAAGACAGGAGTGATAGGGAGACGGTTAGTATTCAACGAGAACGGTTACGGAAAAGGAACAAGAAAATGAATTGGAAACAGAAGGAAAAAACAACACAGGGGGAAAAAAAAACGAAGACGGGGATGCAATTCATTTTGTTTATTGCATTGTGAGAGTGAAAGCCAATCGATACTAAGAGAAAACAAGGGGAAACACAAGAACGAAGAAGACATGAGGGAGAGAAGAGGAGGAGGAGGAGAGGGAGGAGGATGGTGTGGAGGAAGGAAAGGGGAGCAGGAGTAGGGATGGAAGAGGAAGCAAAAGAAAGGAGAAGGAGGAAGAAAAAGATGATGAAGACGACGAAGAAGAAGAAAAAGAAAGAAAGAAGAAGAAGAAAGAAGAAGAAGAAGAAGAAGAAAAAGAAAGAAAGAAAGAAGAAGAAGAAGAAGAAGAAGAAGAAGAAGAAAAGAAAGAGGAAGAAGCAGAAGAACAAGATGAACAAGAAGAAGAAGAAAAGAAGGAGGAGGAAGAAGAAGAAGAAGAAGAAGGAGAAGAAGAAGAAGAAGAAGAAGAAGAAGAAGAAGAAAATAAAGAAAAAGAAGAAGACGAAGAAGAAGAAAAGAAAAAGAAGAAGAAGAAGAAGAAGAAGAAGAAGAAAAGAAGAAAAGAAAAAAAGAAGAACAAGAAGAACAAGAAGAACAAGAAGAAGAAGAAAAGAAGAATGACAAAAAAGCAACAATAACGAGAAGAGCAAGCAGAACAACAGGAAAGACGGTTAACTTTGATAATAAAAATGAGTGCGTTGGAGTGCTATTCGCAATGATAAGTCTTGACACTATCGTTTGCTAGAGTAATCATCAGAGGTATTCTAGCCAGGGCCCGACTGTGGAGGAACCGAGCAAAGTCGTCCATTTCCACCCCCCAGCTGGTAAACTGTTGCTGGAGAACAACGGGGGGGAAAAGGGAGAAACAAAGATCAAGGAAAATATGCCGTGGATGGAACATAGTGTAAACTCTCTCCTCTCCCCCATCCCCTCTTCCCCCCCTCCTTCCCCTTCCCCGAGCTTCTTATTTATAAGTTGTATCACTATTCTCATCTTACTTTTTGCGCGACTTGGCTTCAGTACAGTTCCCCTAGTTCACCCATCTGTAAATGGGTGCATGCCCTATCTAAAGTCAGGGAAGTAGAGCAGACAAGGAGAGGAGATTGGCGTCACCCTCATGATGCTGGCCTTAGAAAAGCTGATCTCTCTGAAACTTTGACCCTCAGCGGGGACGGGATAGCTCAGAGGTCGGAGCACTCGCTTTCCCCCAGCCAAGTTAAGCAGCGTCGAGCGTGGTTACCACTTGAATGGGTGACCGTTTGCGCGCCTTGGCTTCAGTACAGTTCCCCCAGTTCACCCAGCTGTAAAATGGGTACCTGCCCTCTTTAGGGTCAGGGAAGGTAAAGCAGCGAGGGAGAGGAGATGGGCGCCGCCCTCAATATGCTGGCCCTAGAGAAGTGAGGTCTCTGACGCCTCGCTCCCCTACGACCCTACAGGTTATGGGACACCTTTACCTTTTACTTATAGGTTATGAGCATACCTTTACCTTTACCGTCTTTTATTCATCAGAAAAAAATGCTGACAGATTTTGAATGTCGTACAGCTTTCTTTTTTGCCAGATCGCGATTGTCATGGCTATATGTTCATCAGTCTCACCTGTCTTACCTGTCGGCTTCACCGGGTACGGTGTTAGCCGCCACACCCGAAGACACCGACATGATTCTCCTCATTCATATGTTCCGGTCTTTGCTCGCCATGCTGACTTCATGGATTCTCATTCCACAGGGTTCGGTGATGTTGCCGCTGAGAGAAGCTGCTGGTCTGGTCTTTTTATTTCTTTTTCCCCTCG
>CM054145.1:27170642-27188142 GCA_028751875.1 Rapana venosa | reverse complement strand
TGTGGTGTTCAGCTGCTATGTACACACACAACACACACACACACACACACACACACACACACACACACACACACACACACACACACACACACACAACAACACACACACTCTCTCTCTCTCTCTCTCTCTCTCTCTCTCTCTCTCTCTCTCGAGCACTCCCCATTCTTTCTTTGAATGTACGTTCAATCCTTTTGAGTTCGGGGGAAGGGTTTAGATGTGACGTCATAAGCAACGATTTTTTTTTTATATCGGGGAAAAACGATGTCAGAGTTCCATGTTCCCTGGGGAAACCTTACGTACATGAACTCTGCATTGTTTTTTTTTTTTTATTAATGCAGTCGTCAGGGCTTTTTTTTCCTGCCCCGTAGACATGTGAGAAAATGTGGATATTTTCAATGACGTCATGCTTTTATCCGATTTCGAAGGGATTGAACATACAGCTTCTTCCTTTGTTAAATCTCATATTGCTTTTGTAGACCATTGGCTCAGAGATAACACAGACGCTCCCCCAACTGTTCTATGGTTCAAATCTCGCTCAGAGACTGTTTTGTTCCTGTTCCGAGCAGTGGTGTAAACGCTAGTCTGTCGGATGAAAAGACAAAGGAAAACTTGTGTGTGTGTGTGTGTGTGTGTGTAGCAGACGTTAAGTACGTGAAAGATTGGTAGTCAACAGGTAACAGACTTGCCTGGAAAGCGAAAAGCGGTGGGTTTGATCCCAATTTGAAGTGACACCCCCCCCCCCCCCCCCCATCCCCACCACTCCATCCATGAGACCTTGAGGAGTAACCTTGGTGCTAGTCTTTCGGGTGATACAAGAAACCGAGGTCCTGCTTGAAACGCGCGTTCAGCGCACGTCAAAGAACCCACGGTACCAATAGAATATTCCCTGGCAAAATTATGTTGGAAAAACATGTGCTCTGATATGAAAAGCACAAATACAGACGGGAACACTGGAAAAAATGTGGCGTTGCTGTTGTGTTGACGCTTTCTCTCCTGGGAGAGCAGCCCGAATTTCACGTAGAGAACTCTGCTGTGACTGAAAATATTGTATAATAAATGCAACACGGCACAATGCTATACAATACACTGCACTGGAATATGATATAATGTAAGACACTACAAGACGCTGCAATACACAGTAAGACAATACAAGACGCTAAATGCACAGTAAGACAATACAAGACGCTACAATACACAGTAAGACAATACAACACGCTTCAATACACAGTAAGACACTACAATACAACACAAGTCTGATTAGACCTTACGACATCGCAAGACATTATCCACATTTTTGTAACGGATGAAAACACGTTTTCCTTCACACACACACACACACACACACACACACAGCACGCACGCACCAGCACGCACGCACGCACGCACCACACTATACTCACAATTACCATACACACTATAACATTACATAACAAACAACATGACACATAACCACACCATATGAAATTAAGCTTACAATTTTTACTCCTATTCACGTTGTGTTTAACTGTGGACAGATGTAAAAAGAGTGGACATGAAGAGCACAAACTATGCGATTACAAAGATTGATCATAATCCTTTTTTCGCTTAATCTCACGTACTTTGTTAACATTGCCCGAGATAACCAGTCTGATCCGATAAGAAAGCAAGCTAATCTATGGTTCGAATTTCGTGCAGAGAACCGTTGTCATTCGACGTATGTCTAAACTGCACGGGGTGGTGGGGCAGATGAGCGATAAAAGATGTTTAGTGTGTTGCGGCATTTAGTCGCTGGAGATGAAATCATGTTGATCGAGTATGTTAGAATTGAGGTGTAGGGTGGGCCATAGGTTGAGGAAGCATAGTTTGTGTGGTGTGTTGTTTGTGTTATGTTGTGAATTGCATGTGCATTATATTATGTTGTGATTGTACATAGATGTATCGTAATTGTATTGAATTGAATTGACCATATTGTTGTAATGAATGATGTGGTGTTGGTGTGGTGCGCTGTGTGTGGTGTGGTATGGTGTGATATGACGCTGTGCTGTGCTGTGTTGTGTTATATTGTATCTATCACACTATATGGTACAGTGCTGTAGTATATCGTATATAAAATACTCATTCTTCTGCATGAAAGTCCAAACACTTTTCCCCCTGGAAGAACGTGTTGCCATTTGTACACAGCTGTTCACTTTCATCCCGTAAAGCTAAAACAATAAACACTTTTACATCAATGGCTCCGATCCATGTGTGAGTGCAGGCCAGATACATATTTTGACAATCCTAATTTTGAGATCTTTAGGTATGCCTCTGTCTTTCCAAACACTGTTTACCTGAATGATCTGTTTTTTGACTGTACCAATTCTAGCTTTGATGTCTTGTAGACAGGAGTCATTATTCTATTTCACAGAGCCCAAATATTTGAAATTTTGTACACATTCCACATCTGCGTCATTGATTTTGATATTCTAAGGGGTGACTGTACCATTCATGTGTATCACTTTGGTCTTTTTGGCATTTAATTTAAGGTCAGCAGTGTTGCCCCCTATATCGGCTCTGTAGATAAATCTTCTCATTTTTGTGATATCATTGGCCTTGAGCACTGTATTACAAGCGCGCCTGAGGCTACCGATGTTTCTATCTCCTATTTTATACCCATGTCATCTATGCACACCTTTCGCATGATCCTTTCTGTGTATCTACTCAAAGGTGCAGGGATAAAATGCAACCCTGATGGACTCATTTTTTTTCTTTTATAAAGAACTCACAGTGCTTGCCTGTTTGTATGAGCACACATTTGCTATGAACGGGACCATATGCCTTGGGAAGCTCATTTCTACCTTTGCGATAAGCAGATGATGATGTCTGTTACCTTCAAAGCCTTGCTATGATTTATGAAAGATAATTATGAATGCCTCATCTTCAGACTGCGAAGTGCTGCTAGATTTATGTCAGAAAGTAACTACCTACAAGAGTAATGGTTTACTGTAGACATTTGAGATTTCAACAGAAACGTGAACATAATTATCTCAGATGGCTCTTTGTCATAGAAACAATATTGTTGTGACCATTTTGCTACTTTTCCTTGAATTTGTAATATGAGAACAGATCTGGAAGCAGACACAGTTTCGTTTGTCACTAAGGAAGCATCAGGTAAACCTGCCAAGCAATATTTTATTGCAAATGCAAATAATAATACAATTTGATGGTTTGGGTGCTAGTCTTTTTGGTTGATACGATAAACAGAACTTCCTTTGCAATACACACTGTAAAAGAACCGACGGCAACAAGGGAACTGCTCCTGGTAACATTCTGCAGAAACAAGCCACTATCATAAGAAAAGCAATAGAATTGAAGGCAGGAAATAAAACGGGTGGCGCTACCCTTGTGGCAACTCGTTCTCCCGAAGGAGAGCATTCCGGGTGTCCAGCCGGCATTTTGAAAGTGGCCCAGATTCAGGACAGCAGAAGGTCTAACTACAGCAATGTCAACGTTGTATCCAACTTGTGTGAACAAACATGTTTACACCAAAAATAGAATGAGAAAACTGAGAACCAACAAGCGCACAAACCATTCATGGTCTAAATTCGAAGCAGCTTTGCCCAGTCGTGAAACAACAGACCGAAGAAAAAGAAAGCCTCACTAATTAGTTCCGCAACCTCTTTCTCTTTGTTCTTGGTTGTACTTCTTTCACCGGTTCTTTGTTTGCAGTAGGGGAGCTAACAACTCCGTTTGTCCTTGGTGACTCTTGTCTGGCTTCAGGTTTAATTGTATTGAACCGGCTATCTTCGTCCTTCTCTCCTTCCTTGTGGTTGCCTGCCTGTTGCCTGTGGTTTCGTGTAGGTGTGTCAGTGAGTGAGTGAGTGAGTGATCGAGTCAGTGTGTGGTGTGTGTGTGTGTGTGTGTGTGTGTGTGTGTGTGTGTGTGTGGTATTTGTATTTTTCTGTGTAAATGAAATCCGTTTTTTTTGCATTTTTGACATCGTATTACAAACCTTTATATATATATATATATATATATATATATATATATATATATATATATATATATATATATATATATATAATATATATATAAATTTTCATTTCTTTGACTTGAGAATTAAAATGTTCAAAAATATCCTCTCCCAGAAACAACAACAACAAAACGACACGCGGAGAAAAAAGCTTAGGTCATTGTTCTATCTTCTCTCCTTTAGGAAATAAGAGACTTTTTATCTATCTGCCTGTTGCTTTTGCTCTATCTTCACACCACACACACACACACACACACACACACACACACACACACACACACACACACACACACACACACACACACACACACACACACACACACACACACACAACAAACACACCACACAACATCTGCCTGTTGATTTTGCTCTATATTTACACACACACACACACACACACACACACACACACACACACACACACACACACACACACATCACACACACACACACACATATCTGCCTGTTGATTTTGCTCAATCCTCACACACACACACATACATACACGCACGCATTCACGCACGCACGCACGCACACACACACTTCAGAAACAGTGCTTGTTTATGGGCTAGGGAACAGTGCCGTACAACGGAGTTGCCATGCCAGTTGTAAATGTTTATAGATAATTAGACATCTGTTTTTCCACACGGTGAAGTTTTCCTGCGGCTTGTAAAGATCTGAAAATTGGAGAAAAACCGCTGTATGTGCAGGAAGTGTCAATTTGGGTAATGGGTCCTAAACCGTGTGGATCAGATAGTTTGACTTGCAAGTTTAGATGGCCCATTGTACTGTGCTAAGGTACTGATAACGCTACATCATAATAGTAAACACGTTCATCCATTCACCTTGAAGAAATATTGGGACTACCAACACAAATGCCTTTAGTTTATATGATATGCGATGTATCTTAAATTCAGCTACCATGTCTGCAAGTTGCTGGTCAGAGTTAATCTAAGTGGAAGAGATATGATCACTATAAATCGCAAACAGGATAGTCTGGGAGTTAAGGCACAAACGGTACACTATGCACAAGAAGTTTAGGATCATCATGGCAGGGTGCTAGGAACACATTTCCAAAACGTTGGGTACAATGTTTATAATGTAAATGATCAGAAAGGTTTGCTCAAAATCAGGATACTGATATATATATATATATATATATATATATATATATATATATATATATATATATAATATATATATATATATATAATATATTATATAATTTCTTCATTTGTGTCCAGTGCAACTCGTTTTACTTACGACGCCTACACAAAAAGACATTATCAGAAAAAGAAGTATTTCTTCTTATGAAAATCTTTCCAAATTGGTCTAAAATTCTTCAATGCCAATTAGGTCCATGTTATAAGCGTTACGGGATAGCTCAGTGGTCAGAGCACTCGCTTTCACCAAGCTAAGGTTAAGCAGCATCGAGCGTGGTTACCACTTGGATGGGTGAACGTTTGCACGCCTTGGCTTCAGTACAGTCCCCCAGTCCACCTAGCTGTAAATGGGTACATGCCTCTTTAGGGTCAGGGAAGGTAAAGCAGCGAGGGAGAGGAGATGGGCGCCGCCCTCAATATGCTGGCCCCTTGAGAAGTTGAGGTCTCTGACGCCTCGCTCCCCTACGACCACATAGGTTATGGGACACCTTTACTGTTTACTTTTTTAAAAAAAGTGTTTATTTGTGAGAATAACCAGCCATTACAACACGAGTGGAGATGGTATGTATCCCTCATCTCTGCAGCAAGGAATTGTGGGGATATGAAGCCTTTGTGAAAATGGCATGTTCATTCTGCAACTTTTCGTGATAGTAAAGTGCACATAGTTTATGGTGATGATGTTAAAAACACCATACAAGGAAAGAAGGCCAACTCGCATAAGCCGCTGGTGTGTTCCATTTTAGAAACAGTGTTGTGTTTTCATGCTCCTTCCACAAGGAAGACAGTTAGAACAGTTCTTTCTCTCATTCATTCATTCATTCATTCATTCATTCATTCACTTCTCACTTTCTTTGTTTCTGACTTTCATGTTGTCTTCCCGTCCTTTCCGTTCCTTTATTTCTCTCTCCTTTATTTAAAAAAAAAATTCTTTTCTTTTTCTAATCTTTTCTTCTACATATCTTTTCGTCCTTTCTTCCCTTTTCCCCCCTTTGTTTCCTCCTTGTATAATTTTCCTCGTCTTTCCTTCCTTCGTTTTTCCCCCTCCTTTGTTTTTCTTTGTCTGTCTTTCTCTCCGTCTCTCCGTCCGTCCTGTCCATGTTTTCCTGAAGAGGTATCTAAAGCCTGGCTGAAAGTGTAATGGGCACAAACAAGGTAATGGGGAAGGAGGACGGGATGAAAGGAAAAGGAGACCACAGTGGGCCGGCCTCTGCCTCTGCTTCAGTGAGGAGAGTCACGAAGATTAACACCGGGGATAGCTTTCAACGCTGGCTCTGCCTTAGTTGTTTGTTGTTCGTTGTTGTTGTTTGTTGTTGCTTGTTGTTGTTGTTAGCTCTACCTTAGTTGTGGGTGTTGTTTTTTGTTGTTTGTTGTTTTTTGTATTGTTGTTGTTTTGTTGTGTGTTGTTGGCGCTGCTGCTTGTACGTGAGATTTTGTTGCTGGTCTGCCGTAGCAACTTTCATAATATTTTGGTGGTATTTGTTTTTTCTACTTGTTGTTGTTGTTGTTGGTGTGGTAGGTGGGGTGGTGGTTTTTACAATTGATTTGACAGATTTTGATAGCTGACATGTTTTCGTTCTGGGCTAGAGCTCAGAGATTCACCAATGTTGAGATTTTGCGTACGACCGTTTTAACCCATCATTAATAGTAATAGTAATGAATGGAATTTATATAGCGCTATGTCTTGTAAAAACAAATCAGAGGTAGCTGTATTCCGACATCGGGGATGGATGGTTTAGATAGCTAACGTGTATGCACTTAAACAGAGAAGCATGCACCTGTGTGCGCGCGTGCGTGCGTGTGTGTGTTTGTTTGGGCGCTTTATTTAGGGACGCACGCACAGCTCTGCTTACACGCACTAACCGCTGCAAGCACACATGTATGTGCATGCACATGCTAAGATAGCACTAATTATTGTTCTTTTTCTTCTTGTTCTTTTTTCATACTACTGAAGATAATATAGTTTACACTGTTACTTTTGTCGCAGCAGCTGCTGCTGCTGGTGGTACTGCTGTTTCTCTTACTGTTACAGCTACTGCAGCTGCTGATACTTCTCTGATTGTATCCCTTTTTTTTGCTTGTTTAGATTGTGAACGTTGATGCTTTTTCTCTTTTTTTTAATCAATGCTATGATTTTCACAAAACTGTAAGAGAGACGTACTCTTTCGCATCTGGTCCGTGTATATTGCAGTGAATACCTATTTTCGCTACTATTGTTTTATTTTTTATTTTTACTAGACGATTACTCTGTTTCAATTCCCATAACTGACCCTCCCAAAAATAGCCGTGGGACCACCAGTCAGAGGCGCCCTGCACAGCTGCTGTGTCACTTTAGTGGTGTTCAGTTGTGCCTGTCCTGAGCTCACATATGCTGGTCATCATGCACCCATTTATTCCACTACTGGCGATATTAATAGCTCAGTCGGGGAGCCATACTGGGTAAAACGCCCACTCGGGGTGCTGATGACCGCAACGTCCCTCCAAAGACCTTCTACAGAGAATCACCAGCCCCAACGGCTCTAACACAAACCCACCACAGGCACCAAAGTGTATGGTGAAATCTAAAAATTTTAATGAGGTCACCTTCAAACAAGTGCACCCGGAGCCACCGAATCAGAGACTATTAATTTTTCTGTTAGTGCATGATGATCTATGATGAAGTGCTTGTACTTTGAGACTACTTAACAGGGCTTTACTCTACGCTTCTTGAGACTACTTTTACAGGGCTTTACTGTACACTTCTTGAGACTACTTTACAGGGCTTTACTCTACGCTTCTTATCATAATGCATCATGGTGTCAACCGGACCCGAGAGATACAGACACCTGCAGTGACGGTCAAATAGTTTCATCAGCACTCTCAAAATCGTATCTGTAAAGGGATGAAGCTCCGCTGTGTGGTCCCAGTCTTCACAATAAGCCCATAGCATGGCACACTCAGTGTGGTGGATAGGAGCCAGAGTAGGAATCCCTGTGAATCTTATGGGATTCGAACCCACGATCTTCCAGTCCGCAACCCAAGGCGCTAGCCACTGCGTTATGGCACCTTGTCTTGGCAAACTTTGTTGCAAGTACAAAATTGCTGTCTGTGCCTGCCTACCGACACACACACACACACACACACACACACAAAAATATATATATATATATTTGTATTAGTTTATATAGCGTCTAATAACATATTTATGATATTATATATAATATAGTTTTGTCTAGACAAGACGCAATGAACGCACAACCAAGCAATGATAACCACACACAAAATCACACACACACATATATATATATATATATATATATATATATATATATATATATATATATATATATATATATATATATATATGTGTGTGTGTGTGTGTGTGTGTGTGTGTGGTGTGTGGTGCGCGCGCGCGTGTGTGTGTGTGCGTGCGTCTGGTTTGTATATGCATGGCTATGATTTTGCTTGCGTGTGTGTGTGTGCGTGCGCGCGCGTGTGTGTGTTTGTGTGTGTGTGTGTGTGAATATACAGTGAAAAAGAAACACTAAGAAAGAAAACCAGATGCAAACAAAGATGAAACACAAAATAGAAACAGAAGTAGTTAGCGTATTCTAAAAAAGGAAAATGAACATTAGCTCAGAGAAACTTACCAAAAAAAACCCAAACCTACAGTTAGTCAGATCAACTTTACAAAAAGAAGATAAAGCGAACATAAACCGTCACTTCAAATCAGCTTCGAAGGAACCATAAAACAACGCCTACACTTTCTTTCTACAAACAACGAAGATTTATGGGTGTGTAGCTAATTAGGACCGGCAGAAAATCTATGAGAAATCAAATAGACCAGAAAAAAATGTTAAAGAAACCAAGAAGAAGAGAAACATTTCAGACAAATGAAATAGAATGGAGAAATTTACGAGAAATCAAGTACAACAGGGAAAAAAAACACCCTCAGAGAAATCAATTAGAAAACTGCACCCTGAGTAAATTGCAGGGAGCTGAGTGAAGAGAGAAGGGGAGAGAATTAGGGCAAAGAAACAGGTCTGAAGGGGAGAAAACTGCACAGTGTCCATTAAGTCGGCCATGGGTCAGACAGGAACGTTGAGTGCTTGTCGGTTACTTCATGCTCACTTGTCCCTTCTGTCCCTCTTCTTTATTTCCCAGCTTAATGATATATATATATATAGATAGATAGATAGATATATAGATAGATATAGATAGATAGATATCCTAAAATCAAATGTACGGACTAACAAAACATAAAAATAAACCAGTTAGTATATTCTTTAAAAAAAAAAAATGGAACAAGACGATTAGCTCAAATCAACTTCGAAAAAGAACCAATCACAATTGGTTTGGTTTCTCTCTCTCTGCTCTCTCTCTGTCTCTGTCTGTCTGTCTGTCTCTCTCTTTCTCCCCCCCCCCCAACCCTGCGTGTGTGTGTGTGTGTGTGTGTGTGTGTGTGTGTGTGTGTGTGTGTGTGTGTGTGTGTGTGTGTGTTCTCTCATCATGCGGCATTGCGTATTGTCTGTCCTTCTCCTGTGCTTGTGACATTGCACAAGGTCTGCCTGCTGGCCTCAGTCAACACATTCCAACTTCAGAGCAGTCCATTTTACTGTACATGCTGCATAAAGGAAGGTGGCAGGATGGTTTAGACGTTTGCCTGACAACAAGTAAACCGTGAGGTTCTGGGTTCAATTCCCAGCCTCGCCCTTTTTTCACAGTTTGACCAAAAAAATCGAACTGAATGTCAAAGTCCTTCGGATGAGACTATAAACCGAGGACCCGTGTGCGAACGCATGCAGAACATCTTGCGCACATGTTAAATCCGGTTCCGCTTTTCAAGAGAGTAGGTCATTGTGTGCCGGTGGGAACATATGACAAAATTTTAAAAACCGCATACACACGCATACATTTTTTTAAAAGTCATCTGAGCGCTTTGATTTGTTACTTTACAAGATTCAGCGCTATATAAATTCCATACATTATTATTATTATTATGCTGTGTATGCTTGTGTGTCCGTAACCCACCGAACACTGACACGAATAGTGAACTCTTCAACGCGCATATTTGGTCTTCTGCATGTCGAAGATTGTAACAAAATCCCCGTCGCTAATTCACCAGATGCTGCCACTGAGATTCAAACCCACGACTTCATAAACCTAAGGGATTGAAGTCAAACGGTCTCAGAAACTCACCTAAGCATCCGTGGTTCGATTTAACTTTACAAAACAAAAAAGCAAAGTAAACAAATCAGATGCAGTGGAAATGAACTTCAAACAAACTGCAAAACAAAGCCCTAGCTTTCTTTCTGCAATGAACGGAGATTTATGGATGTTCAATTAGCTAGGGCAGAAAATCTACGAGGAATCAAATAGGACAGAGAAACGTGAGACACCAAGAGAAAAGAAGCCAAATGAATTGGAGAGAGAAAAAACAAAACGCAACAGAAATCAAGTAAAGCTGAAAAATCTAAAATGAAATCAAGCAGAGCAGCAGGGCAATGTAAGAGAAATGAAACAGGACAGAGACATCTCAGAGAAATCAATTAGGAACCTGCAACGAGAGTAAAACTGCAGGGAGTTAAGTAAAGGGGGAAGAAGAGAAGGGAAAGGGGGGAGGGAGGGAACTAGGCCTGAAGGGGAGAGAATTGCACAGTGTACATTAACTGGTCATGGGTCAGACAGGAGGGCTGGGTACCTGTCCTTCACTTCTCCACTGATTACATCTTGTGATGCTCACGTCCCTCTCTATCCCTCTTCTTACTTTCTTGCTAAATGATGTGTGTGTGTGTGTGTGTATGTGTTTTCTGTAAATGCGTTATCGAATAATTTCATATGCTTGCAAGGAAATGTATAGGCACAGGGGTAAAGTGTTTCTAATGCAAGACTTTGCACTACACTACAATAAACTACACTACACTATACTACTCTACGCTGCACTACACTACACCACACCACACCACACCATACACCACACGATACTACACTGCACTACACTACATTACGCTACACTACACAACACAACACAACACTACAATACATTACGCTACGCTACACTACATTACACTACACTACAGCACAGCACACCAAAACCACACCACATCACACCACACCACACTACACTACACTACACTGAACTACACTACACTACACTACACTACACTACACTGCATTACACTGCACTACACAGCACTGCACTAACCTACACTACACTACACTACACTACACCACACCACACCACACCACACCACACCACAACCACACACACACAATACTATACTACATTACACTAACATTCACTACGCTACACTACACTGCACTACACCACACTACACCACAAGCACAGCATACCACACCACACTACACTACACCACATCACACCACACTACACCACGCCACACCACACCACACTACACTACACCAACGCCAACACCACACCCACACTACACCACACCACACTACACACACGCACAACCACACCACACTACACTACACCACCCACACCACACCACACCACACACACCACACCACACCACACCACACCACACTAACACCACACCACACACACCACACTACACTACCCCACACACAACCCCAAACCCACTACACACACCACACACACCACACCACACCTACACCCACACCACCCCACCCACACCACACTATACCACACCACACTACACCACACACAAATAACACCACACCACACCACACCACACCATACACACTACACCACACCACACACACTACACCACACCACACCACACCACACTACACTACACCAACCACACCAACACCACACCACACCACACCACACTACACTACACAAACACTACACCACACCACACCACACCACACCTACACTACACTACACCACACCACACACAACTACACGTACACCACACCACAACACACTACACCACACCACACCACACCCTACATTACACCACACCACACTACACTACACCACACTACACTACACCACACTACACCACACCACACCACACTATACCACACTACACTACACCACACAACACTACACCACACCACCCCACACCACACCACACCAACCCCTACACCACACCACACCACACTATACCACACTACACTACACCACACTACACCACACACACACTACACTACACCACACTACACCACACTACACTACACACACCACACCACACCACACCACACCACACTACACCACACCACACTACACCACACCACACCACACTACACCACACTACACCACACCACACCACACTACACCACACCACACTACACACACACCACACTACACCACACCACACCACACCACACCACACTACACCACGCTAACACTACACTACACCACACATACACCACACCCACACTACACCACACCACACCCCCACACACTATACCACACTACACTACACACACACAACAAACCACACCACACTACACCACACTACACCACACCACACTACACCACACTACACCACACCACACTACACCACGCTACACTAACACTACACCACACCACACCACACCACACCACACTACACCACACCACACCTATTGAACTGTTCACCAGTAGGCCAACATCACTTTTGATGGTAGCTGTTGATGCACGTCCTGTCAGCTGCCTCCATTCCTTTCTGTCTTTCAATCCTCCTGTAGATTTCATGAAATCTGCAACACAACCCAACCGAGCACAACACAATTCAACCCAACCCAACATCCCAACACAACACATCCCCGCACAACCCATCCCAACCCACCCAACCCAACAGATCCCAATCCAATCCAACCCAACCCATCTCAGCTTAACTCATCTGAATCCAAACCACTCTAACCCACCCCACCCCAACCCAACCCATCCCACCCCACCCCAACCCAACCCAACCCAATACACCCCACCCCACCCCAACACAATCCAACCCACCCAATCCAATCCAACCCACCCCAACCCCACCCACCCCACCCAAACCCAACCCAGCCCACACAGCCCACCCCACCACACTCCAACCCAACCCAACCCCAACCCAACCCAACCCCACCCCACCCCAACCCCACCCCAACACAAAACAGTACATTACTTACCACCAGTTGCCTCACTCACTCACCTACTGACTTATTCCAGTGTCCTCGAAATAAAAAAAATAAATAAATACTTACTCACTCACTCAAGTACGGGGACGGAATAGCCTAGTGGTAAGAATATTGCGCTCGCAATCTGACGACCCGGGTTCGATTCCCGTCCAAGGGGACATTTTCCTCTGGATTTAACATCAGTGCAGACTCCACTCTCCTCAAAAGTCTTTCGGATGAGACTATAAACCGAGACCCCGTGTGCGAACGCACGCAGAACATCTTGCGCACACGTTAAATCCTGTTCCGCTTTTCGTAAGAGTAGGCCATTGTGTGCCGGTGGGAACAGATGACAGAATTCACAAATCCGCATACACACGGGGACTGGATGTAAAAAAGCACATAAGTGCTTATTCCATTATCCTCTATATAAAAGAATAAATAGGTAACTAAATAAATAAACCCAACACATCCCAACCCAACTCAACCCATCCCAACCAAACCAACCCAACGCATCTGAATCCAACACAAACCCACCCCACCCCACCCAACCCAACACAAACCCACCCCACCCCACCCCAACCCACCCCATCCCACCCCACCCCACCCCAATCCATCCCAACCCACCCCAACCCAATCCAATCCCACCCCACCCAACCCAATCCAACCCAACCCACCCCACCCCACCCCACCCCAACCCAACCCCAACCCAACCCCAATTTCACCCCAACACAACACAACCCACCCCAACCCAACCCAATCCACCACACCCCAACCCCTACCCCACCCCAACCCAACCCAATCCACCACACCCCAACCCCTACCCCAACCCCAACCCCTACCCCAACCCCAACACAAAACAGTACATTACTTACCACCAGATGCCTCACTCTGTTTGCTTAAACTATTGATTGTTTATCATTGATCGCATGACTGTGTAAGATTAGGTTTGAATGCATGCGCTTTTGATTTGTCTTTGCAAGATATAGCGCTATATATTATAAGTTCCATTTATTATTAATATTATTATTGTTATTATTATTACTCACTCACCCACTTATTCCAGTATCCTCGAAATAAAGGTAAGGAGTCCCATAACCTATAAGGTCGTAGGGGAGCGAGGCGTCAGAGACCTCACTTCTCTAGGGGCCAGCATATTGAGGGCGGCGCCCATCTCCTCTCCCTCGCTGCTTTACCTTCCCTGACCCTAAAGAGGGCAGGTACCCATTTACAGCTGGGTGAACTGGGGGGACTGTACTGAAGCCAAGGCGCGGCGCAAACGGTCACCCATCCAACTGGTAACCACGCTCGACGCTGCTTAACTTGGCTGGGGGGAAAGCGAGTGCTCCGGCCACTGAGCTAGCCCGTCCTCGAAATAAAAGAATACATAAATAAATACTAACTCACTCACTCAACTACTTTCGTTTCCAGCGACGGCTGGGGCAACAGGCTGGACGTGGTGGCGGGCCAAGAAGCCACGGCCTCGGGGGGCATCTCCATCAAACTGTACTCCCCTCCCCTGACGGGATTCGACACCTACTACGCCTCGCTCAGGCCCGGGGTAGCATCGCGGATAGAAACCCCTGGTTCAAGGAGTTCTGGCAGCAGAAGTTCCAGTGTCATCTGTCCGGAGATGCGGAGCGAACCCGGCTTTTCCTAGGCCTTGTACTGGTGAGTGTGTCTTCGTTGTTGTTGTGTGTGTTTTGTGTGGTTGTGGTTGTGGTTTGGTGGTGGGGGTGGTTTGGTGGTGGTTGTGGTGTGTGTGTGGTGTGTGTGTGTGTGTGTGTGTGTGTGTGTGTGTGTGTGTGTGATTCTGTGTGTGTGTGATTCTCTTTGTGTCTCTGCTTATGTGTGTGTGTGTGTGTGTGTAAGAGTGTGTGTTGTGTGTGTGTGAGAGAGAGGTTCTCTTTGTGTCTCAGCTTATGTGTGTATGTGATTCTCTTTATGTCTTTTCTTGTGTGTGTGTGTGTGTGTGTGTGGTGTGTGTGTGTGTGGTGTGTGTGTGTGTGTGGTGTGTGAGATAGAGAGAGAGAGAGAGGCGAGCGTGTGTGTGTTTGTGTGTGTTGTGTGTGTGTGTGCGTGTGTAGAGGAGATAACTGTTAGTGGCAGTTGCTTTGTTGTTGGTGTTGATTCATCGTTGTGGTTATTGCTATTCTTCGCTGCTACTGCTGTTGTTGTTATGGTTGTTGATGCTGTTACTGTCATACTTCTAGGTCTTTCTGGGTACGTCTGCTTGTCTCTATGCCTTAATTGGTGTTATTTTCCTACCCGTTTGTCAGTCTGTTTTGTCCGCCTCTGCATGGGTGTGCCTGGAACCTCTGTCTGTCTCTCGTCTTTTCTGCCTCTCTCTCACTCTCTCTCTCACGCTCTCTCATCTCTCTCTTCTTCTGTCTGTATCTCTCTCTCTCTCTCTCTCTCTCTCTCTCTCTCTCTCTCTCTCTCTCTCTCTCTCTCTCTCTTCTCTGCATTCTCTATCTCTCTGTCTGTCTCTGTATGTCTCTCCCCCCTCTCTCTCCCCCTCTCCCCCTCCCCCCTCTCTCTCTCTCTTCCCTCTATCTCTCTTTGAAATTACTGCCCTTGTCTGTGGCTGCCCCCCCCCCCCCCACTCCTCTTTTTGATGTATCTCTATCTGTATGGGTATTGGGTTTACTTTATGATCACATGATGTATCCTAAGAGCGGGGACTGGATGTAAAAAAAAGCACATGGATGCTTATTCATTATCCTCGAAATAAAAGAATTGGTAACAGGCGAGCCAATGCACAAATGGAGTTGTTGGCAGATTGTGCCTGCTCTGTGGAAAAGGCAGCATGATGTTTTGGTACACCTTTATGGGAAAACTGACGATAGACGTCTGTCTGACCTCCTCTGTGTGTGTGTGTGTGTGTGTGTGTGTGTGGTGTGTGTGGTGTGTGGTGTGTGTGGTGTGTGTGTGTGTGTGTGTGTGTGTGTGTGTGTGTGGTGCGTGGTGGTGCGTGCGTGTGTGTATGAGCGCATGTGCTGTTTTGGAATACCTAAACCGTCTGTCAGCCTATGCGCGTTGTCAGTCTGTTTCTTTTCTGTCTGTCTGTCTGTCTGTCTGTCTGTCTGTCTGACTTTGCATTCTAATATCTGTGATTACTAAAAGTTGCGTAGAAATTTTCTGATTTACGTCTGTGAAAGTCTGTGATTCACGAAAAATACTTCCTGCCGCAATTCCCTGCTATTAATTAATGCTCTATGGTAGGAATACCCCAGCGAATGTTAAACATGAAATATTCAGTGGTATCTTATCTTCAAATTATACTTGTTCGTTTTGGTGTAGGTATTTTTTCCCTTCTTGTATTTTCTTGCTAAATACACTATGGTGTTTGCATCTTTTGTGTGTCTGTTTTGAACTGCTTATGTCTTTCTTGTTGTCGCTGTATGCTCGCTATTGCCTTGTCTCTCTCTCTCACTCTCTCTCTCTCACTCTCTCTTTGTCTGTCTCTCTCTCTCTCTCCTTCTCTCTCTCCCCCTCTCTATCTCCCTCCCCCCCCCCCCTCTCTCTCTCTCTCCTCTCTCTCTCTCTCTCTCTCTCTCTCTCTCTCTCTCCTCTCTCTCTCTCTTCCCACCCCTACCGCCCTTGCTTCTTTTTTTTACCTTGTCTGTTACCCTTCTGTGTTTATCTGTCTGTCTGTCAGTCTGAATGCTTTCTTTCACTTTTCTTCTTTCTTTTCTTTCTTTCTTCTGTCTGTCTCTGTCTGTCTGCCTGTCTGACTGTCCTTTGTGCTTAGTTTGCTTGTTTGAGTTTGTCTGTCTGACTTTCCATTGTTATATTTGTTCTTTCCTACCTTTTAATTTTTTCTCTGTCTTTTTAAAATCTGTTCTTCCCCTTCGTAACCTTTCCCCTTCGTAACCTTTCCCTTTCTTTCTTACATGTTCTGGGTTTTTTTTTATTCCATTCTTCCTGCCTTTCATTCATTCATTCTTTCTTTCTTTCTTTCTCTGTTTCTTTCTTTCTTTATGTCTCTCTATCTTTCTTTCATTAATTCTTCCTTTCTCTTTTTCTTTCCTTCTTTCCTTCTTTTTTGTTTTTCCGTAAATATCTTATGAGAAGAATACTCAAGAGACTGTTGAAAATGGAACACTCCATCGTATAATTATATTCTTTAAATTATACGCTTTTTGTTTGTATTCTTCCCTGCGCGTTTTATTGAAAAGGTATTGTGCTGTTTACATCTCTCGTCGATCTGTATGGAAATAAAATTATTTGTTTCTGTTTTTGTTGTCCCTTTGTGCTTGTCCCTGTGTCTTTACTCATCCCAACAATCTTG
>CM054145.1:27063142-27165642 GCA_028751875.1 Rapana venosa | reverse complement strand
ATGTATGTATGCATGTATGTGTGTTGTATGTATGAATGTATGTATGTATGTATGTGTGTATGTATGTATGTGTGTATGTATGTATGTATGTATGTATTGTATGCGTGTATGTATGTATGAATGTATGTGTATGTATTGTATGTTGTGTGTATGTATGTTATTGTATGTATGGTATTGGGTGGTATGTATTGTATGTATGTATGTATATGTATGTATGTATGTAGTACGTACGTACGTACGTACGTACGTACGTACGTACGTATGTATGTATGTATGTATGTATGTATGTATGTATGTATGTATGTATGTATGTGTGTATGTATGTGTGTGTATGTATGTGTGTATGTACGTACGTATGTATGTAGGGATGCGTGCTGGCCCCAGTCCTTTTCAACTTCTTTTTCACCTGCGTCCTCAACCACGCTATCAAGGACCTAGACCTTGGGGTATACCTGCGATACAGACTTGATGGCTCACTGTTTGACCTCCGCCGACTGAACGCCAGGACCAAGGTTGTGGAGAAGATCATCCTGGAAGCACTTTTTGCTGATGACTGTGCTCTCATGGCACACAAAGAGTCTGACCTACAGCTTATCACAGATAAGTTCGCAGAAGCCTCTCGCCTTTTTGGGCTCACTATCAGCCTCGGCAAGACAGAGGTACTATTTCAGCCAGCGCCTGCTTCAGCCACCCCTCCCCCTCTATCTCCATTGAGGGCACCCAGCTAAAGATAGTGGATGATTTCAGATACCTCGGCAGTACCATCAGCAATGATAACACCCTGGATAAAGAGATCAACGCTAGGATCTGCAAGGCCAGTCAAGCTCTTGGTCGCCTCCGAGCTCGTGTCTTGAACCAGCACAACATCCAGCTTTCCACAAAGCTCAAGGTGTACAGAGCCGTCGTCCTCACCAGCCTACTCTATGGATGCGAGACATGGACGGTGTACAAAAGACACTGGAAGCAGCTGGAGAAGTTCCACATGAGAAGCCTTCGGTCAATTATGAACATCCACTGGCAAGACCGGATCACAAACCTCGATGTCCTGGACAGAGCTGGGATGACCAGCATCGAGGCCATGATCCTGAAAGCCCAGCTTCGATGGGTTGGTCACGTGATCCGGATGGACGACCAAAGGTTGCCTAAGCAGCTCATGTATGGCGAACTGACCTTGGGAAAGCGGAACCAGGGCAGACCACGCAAAAGATTCAAGGACTGCGTGAAGTCCAACATCAAACACGCTGACATCCCTCCCAAACAGCTGGAGCTGTATGCTATGGACAGACCAGGCTGGCGCGCCCTAACCATCTGGGCGCATGACAACTTCGAGGAGAAGAGGCGAGATGACGTGACTGCAGCACGAGCTAGGAGAAAGGCGTCAACCACCAACCCTGAACCCCCCGGACAGTTTCCTTGCCCCCACTGCACCCGCGTCTGCCTATCACGGATTGGCTTAACCAGCCATCTCCGTGCTCACATAAGACAAAGACTCAACACATGAGGACAGTCATCATCGGATCGATGGACGACCAAGAGAGAGATGTATGTATGTATGTATGTGTGTGTATGTATGAATGTATGTGTGTATATGTTTGTATGTATGTATGTGTGTATGTGTGTGTGTGTGTGTGTGTGTGTGTGTATGTGTGTGTGTGTGTATGTGTGTGTATGTGTGTGTGTGTGTGTGTGTGTGTGTGTATGTGTGTGTGTGGACTGTACTTGGCCTGCATGGTCGATCCTCCCCTTATCAGCACCCAACACATTTCGCCAAGCTTCTTCTCTACCTCTCTGGCTGTATGGACGTCCGTCCATCTGTCTGTCTGTCTGTTTTAGTTTCAGTCAGTCTGTCTGTCTGTTTGCCTCTCTTCCTGTGTGTGTTTCCTCTTTCTGTTTCATACGACTCCTAGATATTTGGTTTTTAGTTGTTGTTTTCTGTTTAGATCTTCAAATCAAGTCAAGTCAAAAACACTTTCATCATCCCATGAAGGTCAATTACGTTACTGACAGGCAGATTGATACGTATCATAATCTCGAAATATCTGTGTACTTGTCTGTTCGATAGTCTCTCTGTTTGTTTGCTTGTTTTATTTGTTTATGTGTTCCTCTCATAGAACGTGTTAAGATATTTTGGAACTTCTCAGCTTCTGGCGGGAATAGTGGTAGCTGCAAGAATGGTATGCAAGAATTGTGCCACCACATATTGACTTTGTATTGTGTCCTGTTGTTTGTTGTGTTGTATTGTACTGTTTTATTGTGTTGTGTTGTGTTGTATTGTACTGTGTTTTATTGTGCTGTGTTGTGGTGTGTTATATTGTAGTGTGTTTTATTGTGCTGTGTTGTGGTGTGTTGTATTGTACTGTGTTTTATTGTGCTGTGTTGTGGTGTGTTATATTGTAGTGTGTTTTATTGTGTTTTATTGTATTGTGTTGGTTTGTATTGTGTTGTGTTGCATTGTACTGTATTGCGTTGAATTGCATTGTATTATATTGTATTGTATATCATTCACTGGCATGGTAGATTTCTGTGTGGGAAAATTCGGACTGTTTTTCCCCAGGGAGAGCGCGTCACCACAGGAACATCGCCACCACCACCCCCCCCCCCTCCCACCCAAAAAAATGTTCCTGTCTGCATGTGCATTTGCTTTCCTGTAAGAATTTTTTGTTTCCTACAGATATTTTTCCATGGATAATAAGTTTGTTGTTGCTGTGACCTCTTTCTTATACGTGCCCTAGATATGCGTTGAACACCGGATAGTAGCTTATCGTTTTACACGAAATATTAACACTTTTTGTCACCACTCAAGGTTTAGCGAATAAGGGAGAAAAGTTCGGATTAAAAAGCGGGTATCGAACTCGCAACATTTTGTTGTTGTTGTTGTTGTTGCTGTGCCATCTCCACATTAACTCTCTGGGGATAATCACCCAGAATGTGCACTCTGACTCACTCATCCCACCTGGGAATCACTGAGAGATTGAAATTGGCACACTGAATGAGAAGTTTGCGTGTATGACTGTTTTTATGTACCTCGCCATATAGGCAGCCATACTCCGATTTCAGAGGATTTTCCTTTTTTAAAGAAGAGTGCAGGGTTGTTATGTTAAGAGCTTTGCGTGGCTGAAGGCAATCTCAACACATTTTAGCACATAACAACATTTTAGTAGTAAAACCTTGGCAACTTAAAGCTGACATCAAGTACGACACAAGCTTTTGCCTGGGCCACTTTTCGCTTTTTACGTTTAAAAACTCTAGACACTGACCTACCTATGGAATACTTTTAAAGGTGTGAGGAATACAATGGAACGTAGTGATTCCATTCTGGTGGCCTTGTCTCTGTGTGATTTTTAAAATAATCTGTGAATCTCCTCTGTGTTTGTTTTGTTTGTTTGTTTGTTTTGTGTGTGTGTGTGTGTGTGTTGTGTGTGTGTGTGTGTGTGTGTGTGTGTGTGTGTGTGTGTGTGTGTGTGTGTGTGTGTGTGTGTGTGGGTGTGTGTGTGTGTGCAGTTGGTTCTTTGGGCAAAGGTCTCCCTCCTTCCCAGGGTTCCAGCAGTTATGGTTACCATGCTAATCAAGTTGACAGCAAGGTGACTTGTAAGACAGGCACATTGAAAGGAACGTGATACATCGCTTGCATGGTCGACACGGAGTGGTTTTCGAGTCCTTCGTGGTGGTTAGAGCGTTGTGCGGTGCACCCGCTGATCTGACTACAAGGGTTCGAGCCCAGGATCGAGCCACTACTGAGACATTCATTCAAGGGGATTTCTCCCTGGAGTTAACATCAGTGCCGACTCCACTCCACCCCGAAAGTTCTTCGAATGAGATTATAGACCGAGTTACCGTGTGGGAACGCATGCAGAATATTTTGTGTTCACGTTAAAACCTGTTCCGCTTTCAGGGAAGAAGTTTTGGTCCGGTGGGATAGAAAGTGACAGAGCTGCTGCACCCGAGGGTATGAGTAAGAAAGCATACATGAGGTTTATTCATTTTCCCTGGAATAAATCAAGACACATGAAATGAATAACTAACAGACGAGTCGCGGCACGACAAAATACACCTTAATGTTTCTCTCCTCTTCAGAGTAACTCTTCTCTCCGTCGTCTCAAATCTCACTCTCTTATTGTGAGAGTAATAAGTAATGGGTTATTATTATTAAATTATCCTAACGGGACAGGCAATGAATGTAAAAAAAGCACATGTGTGCTATTCATTCCTCGAAAAAAAGAATTTCATTGTCATTGTCTCTCTCTCTCTCTCTCTCTCTCTCTCTCCTCTCTCTCTCTCTCTCTCTCTCTCTCTCTCTCCCTCTCCTCCTCTCCCCTCTCTCCCCCCTCCCTCACAAGTCCGCACCTTTCTTCTCAGGTCAAGGTTACAGACCATACCCTGACACAGGCTGTAAGGTCCACGTGTTCAATTAGTAAACGAGCTTAACGTGCTGGTAGTGTCAGAGGTGATTGATTTCCCCAATCTTCCATCAACCTTAATGCCTCCCTCCTGTACCGAGACGCTGTACTTATAGTCAGGAATAATTGATGCCAGTCACAGTCACTTCTTCCAAGACTCTTGCATTGCAAGATGAATCGGTTTGATAGCCACAGATACGAGTTTGGAAGAAGTAGTTCATAGTTATCTAAAGGAGGTTAGTTTCATATTCGTGCTGTAAATTGGTTAAGCACATGTGGTGTATTGTACGATATTTTTCTTAGCATAGTGTATACTTGAGTATACTTAAGTACAAGTCGGCAAGACGGATGAGAATGCACTGGTGATAATGAAACTGATGGTGTTTTGGACCGAAGGTTTGATACGCTAGGTGGTTTGGAACAAGCTCCAGATTACTAATAGGTTTTGTGTTTTATAATTATATATAATTTTTCCAGTTAATGTTGAGTAGGGCTTTTTATGCGCAATCAGCATCTTTGAAAATGCACAAGCAAATTAATGCAAAGCGGGAACTATGAGCAATGAAGTTTCTTGATTATGTTTGAGACGAGCAGAAGATTTTTTGTCCTGTTTTCTCAGGAAAGTACAATTTTCTACTTTCTATACAGATGTGTAAAGTGTAATATCCGAAAAATAAAAATTTTCCGTTTTCAGCCTGATGTGGATAAAGTGTCGTTTAAAACCTTCTTGCGATATTTCAACCCAGATCCTAAAACAGATTATTTGACAGACGACAGTTTTTGGTTCAGATAAACAAACAGCTTTTCAATCACAAAGGCATATTAGCAACAGACTCTAGTTCGATCAGCCTTCGAGAACAGAATTTCAACAACTCGCAACTTCAGACTAAAAGAAAGAGAGAACGAATTGCCAATTCGAATGAACATAACCACTTGAAACAATCCTATCATTTCCTTTTGACTCTCTCTTCAAAGATAGTTTTTATCACAGCCCTTTGGTTAGGAAGAAAGCCCAGCCCAGCGTTGTCGAATCCTGTGTTATGCATTGGAAGGAGCTCAAAGAGCTAGGATGCATCTGGCATGGTTTGTCTTCACTTCATTTCTCACTTCATTCCTAGGCGAGTCCCTAGGGCACTGCACTCAATTTTTCAGCCATTATGTCTTAGGCAAGTGGAACCGGGCGGAGTCAATCATTTTTTAAGGTTGCATGCTAGGCATGGATGTATATATGGATGTGTGTTTCGGGTTTTTTGTGTGTGCATAAATCGTTATTATTATTATTATTATTATTATTATTACTATTATTATTATTATTATTGTTATTATTATCTTTATTATTATCATTATTATTAATCACCATAATCGTCATCATCATCATCATTATCATTATTATTATTAATTTTACTATCATCATCATCATCATCATCATCATCATCATCATCATCATCACACTGTTGCTGCTGCATGCTGTTGCTGCCGCAGCCACCGCTACTGCCGTTGTAACGTAACTAACTTTTCTCGGCTGAACGCTTCTTTGAAGAGGTATTTTCCAACGTCGAGAATGTTGGCCAGAATGGCAGCGTGTTTCTAAACTATTCTTGCTGTGGATGGGGAGGGAGCCTCCTCACACTGGACACAGGTATGGAAGATCACAGACATTCTCCTCCGTTAGGCACTGCCTTCTGTTTGGAACACAGTCCATCGACATAGCGCTTTGCTTTCGTGAGCATAGCCAGAGCAATGTTCGTTTATCAACACTGCCTGGTGTGTGTGTGTTGTGTGTGTGTGTGTGTGTGTGTGTGTGTGTGTGTGTGTGTGTGTGTGTGTGTGTGTGTGGTTGTGTGTCCGTATGTGAGAGAGGGAGAGAGATAGGGAGAGAAAGGGGAGGGAGGAGAGAGAGAGAGAGGGGGGGGGGGGGACAATTATGGTCAGACAGACGAACAACAGAGTCTGAGCTACTCATCTGACGAACGCAAAAGGAAAGTATTCGAAAAGCAATTCAGAAATACATCTTAATAAATAATATATACATTCCGTAGAAAAAGAACAATTTGGTCTGTTTATTGATTAGAAATGTTGATGACGTGGCAAGAAACAGAAGCATTATATACCATGACTCAAAAACTGAGGTGAAGAAATTGACTCACTCAAACATTGAGAAAGCTATTGTAAATTAGTCTCCGTTCCATACCGAATTACTTCCTTTTTTTTCTTTGAAGATGTTTCATTTGACTTCAGAATGACTTTCTCACATCTGCTCATTTCCAATTGTTGCCAGTGATCCTAATGCTGACATTCATCCAGTTCCACGGTTGGGTCACTGTCATTTTTTCTGGGTAGGTCACTGCCAGGTTGCCTCTGTCATTAGCAGTTCTGAACTAACGCGCTAACAGGTAATGGTCGTCATTTGTCCAGTTCTGACGATGGCAATCAAAGTAGATAATGACACTCCCGCAGCTGTTAGTGACCCAGGGACTGTAATAGTATCAGAGCTCCGTTCCTGCAGTCTGCTGTGTGACTTGTTTGCCTCCATGCTAGCAAAAATTGCATCTTCTTTGGCTAATCTGAGACTGGAATTGACTCTTAATTAGTAACTGTGATTGCAACAATCGCCTTTTGCCTTTGGGTCACTGACTAGCACAACTATTAGCAAGCCGGTGTACCATGTTAGTGCTACTGCAAATGGACCAGAGTTTTGCTGTTTTCTTTAGTTTGCTATCCTTGTGAAAGTGCAGCATCTGTTAAAGAAAACTGAGATCGAAGTGAAACGTGAAAGATCCAAGAAGTGGCTGCATGTACACTTTTGTTGGCTTTACTGATTTGATAAATCTAAGTGTGACGACAATTATTCGGGGCAAGGTTGAAAGCAGAAGGAAAAGAAGCAGATCACCAATATCCTACACTGCCAGACATCACTGAGGTCAGCGATCTGAGAGGGCTGCAAGAGATCGTAGAACTCAGCAGAGGCAGAGGAAGATGGCGGACCATGGCGGCATTGTGTGGGGCTCCTACTATCGACAGCGGCGATGGGTACAGAACGGTTCAGACCATAATGTTGGTTTGAGTAGAATGACCACTGGCAGTGTGTCAGAACTTCTTAAGTGCTAAATGCACAGGTTCACAAACCGCAGTACAGTAAACCCAACCATACATTCACGTGGATAGTTTGACAGGGATTGTGAAAGCATAACCAATCATTTTCTGCTGTCTGTTGTGTAACTAAGATACATCTTTGTCAAAGAGGGACATCTCTCTTTAAGAAAAAATCACCCCAAAAATGTCATCAGTCCAAGACACTGAAGTATTTCTTTCCTTTTTCTTTGCCAGGTAGATAACTGTGATGCTAATGACCAGTACTTATTCAACATGTCAATATATACTGATTCTCCTCTGTCCGTCCAGCTTTGTCCGTCTCTAAATCAGGAATCTCCGCTGGGAGGTAAACAGAATCACAACGATAACGTCCGACTCTGTGGATGACAGTCAAAACAGAAAATTATTGTTGCGTCTCCAGTACCTAGTCCTTTGGGAACTGTTGCAGACTAGTTGGCCTGTTTCCACCGTCTGCCGTGTGATCAGTTGTTTTTTTAATGATGCTGTCAAACAGGGATATTCACAGAGGAAGGACTGGCGTGCCTGTTAATGCTTGGAATGCAGTTGCTTGTTTACTAGCTAGCTGACTAATGAGCTGACTAACTAACTAACTACCTACCTACCTAACCAACCAACCAACTACCTAACTAACTAACTACCTAACTAACTACCTAATCAACTAAATAACTTACTAACTAACTAACTGACTAACTAACTAATAGCTACCTAGCTAACTTGCTAACTAACTCACTCACTCACTAACTGACTGACTGATAACTGATTGACTGGCTGACTGACTGACTAACAAACTAACGGACTAACGAATTATCAAACTAACCAACCGATTGACTGACTGACTTATTAACTAACCAACTAGCCGATTATCTAATTGACTTAAAGTCAGATGTATTCAGATATATACAGTAAAGATTATCAATATGAAACTTAGAAAGCAAAACACATCCCCCGCCCCCCCCCCCTGCACCCCCACCCACCCCCACCCCCCGCCTGAAAAATGATACGTTTTCGTAAAGAAGGATCTTCATTTATCACACGACTTTAAATCACAGGCCATCATTGCAAGGAACAGCACCTTTCTTGTTTATCGAAAAGGTTAATCATTCATACTCTACCCTGTTTACTGAGACTCTGGAAAGCAAGAAGGAGAAAAAAAAAATCCTATTGTTTTCCCCGCTGTCTTGAACAATAATGTTCGCAGGTAATAGTGGGGATACTTACGGATTGACCTTGGGAAAATGGGTGATGGTGTTGTGTGTGTGTGTGTGTGTGTGTGTGTGTGTGTGTGTGTGTGTGTGTGTGTGTGTGTGCACGCGCGCGCGCGTGCTCTGTCTGTCTGTCTTGGTCTTTTTCTTTTTGTTCTTGCCACCCCCCCCCCCCCCCCCCACCCGCTCCTCTCCTCTCTCTCTCTCTCTCTCTCTCTCCTCTCTCTCTCTCTCTCCATCTCTTCCTTCCCCCTTCTGTCTCTCTGTCCCCTCCCTCCATACCTCCATCCCTCTCTCTCTCTCTCTCTCTCTCTCTCTCTCTCTCTCCCTCTCTCACCCACCCACGCACAAAAAGTCAGCTCAAGTCAAAACACAGTTGCGGGAGGATAGTTGCCCCTGGGAGAGGGAGGGAGGGGGGGGGGGATACCGCTTGTTGCTTCCGAACTGATGGCACTAGAGTGTCTAAGATGTCAAGGCTTGCCATTCTCTTCAATCAATATCACGTCAACGAAAAGAAAGACAGGGGTAACAGGAGGGAGGGAAGGAAAGGAAGGAAGGAAGGAAGGAAAGGCCAGATCAAATTCGCTAGTTACTTTAAAGGCAAAGACTGTGAAATCAAGGCTGTGGGTGTAGTAGCATTGCATGACGAAATGAGGGTCTTCGCTAGCGGTACTTCAAACGGGAAAGTTCGCTTCTCGTGTTTTTGTTCATGAATTAGTGAAGCTGATATTGTTTAGTGTGTATTGATTACACTGTATATAGCCTTTTGCAGCTTGATAGATTGACTTTTATTATAGCCCTAGTTGTTGTTGTTGTTCTGGATACATTACGCTTTTTGCGCAGATTTCCGATTCAGGTAAAGGTGAAGGTGTTCCCACATCCTATTTTGGTCGTTGGGGAGCGAGGTGTCAGAGACCTCAGCTTGTCTAGGGTCTAGCATATTGAGGGCGACGCCCATCTCCTCTCCCTCGCTGCTTTACCTTCCCTGGGCCTAAAGAGGGCAGGTACCCATTTACAGCTGGGTGAACTGGGGGCTGTAGTGAAGACGAGGCGTGCAAACGGTCACCCATCCACTTGGTAACCATGTTCGATTCTGTTCAACCTTTTTTTGGGGAAAGCAAGCGCTTTAACCACCAAGCTATCCCGTCCATGTTCAATTTAGTGCTCAATTAAAAGAACGCAAGGCATCGTTTAGGTGATGGTTTCTCAAGAATAGGGCTGGTTGAATTATCTTTTTGACATGCATTTGTCGAGAGCTCTGGAATATATTACGGAGATATACTCTATCACTAAACCACATCTCCATGATATATTCCAGAGCTCTCGACAAATGCATTTCAAAAAGATGATTCAGTGATAGAGTATTTATTTACAAGATCCGACAGGGAAACAAATGAAGTTCAGACGAAGCAAAAACAACTAAATCACACAGATTTTTACCTGCGTAATCCTAGAGTCAATTTGCAATGCTGCCCATGAAGGAAACTCCCCCGCACAGGGCACGGCTGTTGGCAATGTGCTGAAGGGAAAAGGCGAGCAGTCTCAACAGAGCTGTAACAATAATGGCCAGCATAGAAGCCCTATGGAGTTTGGAAAAAGGATCACGTTCTGCTGCCGTCAAGCGCTTTGGAGTTCAGTTTTCTTTCCGCTCCTGATTAAGTCCAGCGAAAGAGGTCATCAAAACTGAGCGAACTGTGTGTGTGTGTGTGTGTGTTGTGTGTGTGTGTGTGTGTGTGTGTGTTGTGTGTGTGTGAGAGAGAGAGAGAGAGTGTGTGTGTGTGTGTGTGTGTGTGTGTGTGTGTGTGTGAGTGGTGGTGTGTGTGTGTGTGTGAAGAGAGAGAGAGAGAGAGAGTTTGTGTGTGAGTGTGAGAGAGAGTGTGTGAGTGTGAGTGTGTGTGTGTTTGGTAGTGTGAATGCTTGATAAAGGAAAGCGAGTATATTGTCTTTGAAATACAAGAATAGTCTCTCTCACCTTTCACTCTCTTCTCTCTCTCTCTCTCTCCTCTCTCTTCACTCCTCTCTCTCTCTCTCTCCTCTCTCTCTCTCTCTCCTCTCCTCTCTCTCTTCTCTCTTCACTTCTCTCTCTCTCTCTCTCCTCTCTTCACTCTCTCTCTCTCTCTTCTCTCTCCTCTCTCTCTCTCTCTCCTCTCTCTCTCTCTCTCTCTCTCTCTCCTCTCTCTCTCTCTCTCTCTCTCTCATCTCTCTCTTCTCTCTCTCCTCTCTCTCTCTCTCCATCAACCGGTAATAAAGGCAGCGACTGGATGCAAACGTGTATTATCCTCTAAAGGAAGATATATTTTAATTGCCTCTCTCTCCCTCTCTATATCATCTTTGAAACTTAGAGGGCTTTGCTTTGCTTTGTGCTCTCACTTCCCTGGACCTCTACTAACAAAGGCAGCACCTGTTTATCATCTACGACATAACTGTTGGGTGTTGTTTTTTTTATTGTTCCTCTCTGCCTTTGTCTCCCCTCCCCCTTCCTACCCAACCATTTCAACCCCTCCCTCCCACCCCTTCATCACCTTGTCATCACCCCTTTCCACCCTACCTGTCACCCTGTACCTGGAGAGTAACGGGTATCACCAGGTTTAGGATGACTAAGACTATCAGCGGTATACATCCCTTGAATTGATCTAGATTGTCGTTTGGGGTGGGGGTGGGGTGAACAGTTTACTCTAATCTTTAGCCTTTTGCGAAAAACATTCTGCGTGAAAATTTTAGTGCAGTGCCTCACTACATCTTTTTCAAATTTTAAAACAGAGAGAGAGAGAGTGAAGACAGAGAGAAGATAATAAATATATAGATATAGAGAGAGAGAGAGAGAGAGAGAGAGGAGAGAGGAGAGAGAGAGAGAGAGAGAGAGAGAGAGAGAGAGAGAGAGAGAGAGAGAAAAGACAGAGAGACAGAGAGAGAGAGGCGGACAGACAGACACACAAACAGACAGAAACACTACACATTTGCCCTTCGTCACCTTCCTGTACGCCCGTAAAGCGAAATCCAAATGGAAGAGATCAGAGGGACTCCAGTATGCTTGCCTTCCTGCTGAACTCTACTACCCACGTTCACTCGTAATGGTGCCCTTGAGGGCAAAGCTCCCACAGAGGCAATAACACTTACCGTTAACATGCTAAAACACACACAGGTGAAGTAGACGGGAGGCCAGGCAATCTGAACTGATCATAATCAGTTATCTTCCTGCCTAGTAGGGAAACATATCATGCATAAATCAACGATTATTCCAAGAGAAAATGCAGTTTTCGATATTCAGTGTAAGATTTTGATTTGGAGGGGGGGAGGGGTGTTATTTATGTATGTTGTGATAAAAGTATAACCAGTACACATCTTTCTAGATGCAGTAAGAAATTAAACAATGCATTTACGTTATTATTGTTATGGTTGTTTTGTGGGCTTTGATGATTTTGATAATGATGATGACGATGATGTTGACGACGATGCCTTTCTAAAAATTAAGATCTTAAAATGAAACGATACTATACAAACCACAGTGTTCAGGCTGTAAATTTCCATTACCTCTGAGATGCAACTTCTTTAAAACCCTAGGTGTTTCAACCCCACACATGTAGGCCAGATGACAGAATATTACAGACTTTGCGCGCCTCCCCCACCCCCTCAAAAAAAACCTTTAATATCACACAATATCGGTGGTGGGTCGGTGGTCTAGAGTTAACGCGCCTGCCTAGAAAGCGGAAATTCCGGGTCGGAAGTATGCGGTGGTTTGAATCCCGTTTGGACCTAAAACTTTTGCCCCCATCCATTAGATCATGAGAGGTGGTCTGGGTGCTAGTCTTTCGGATGAGACGATAAACTGAGGCCCCGTGTGTTACACCAAATTTATTTAGCGCACGTAAAAAAAAAAAACCCACGGCAACAAGGAGTTGTCCCTGGCAAAATTTTGTAGAGAAAGCCACTCTCATAGGGAAACAAAGACAGCTTAAGACAGGAAAAAAAAAAAAAAGGTGGCGCTGTTCTTGTGACGACGCGCTCTCCCCGGGGAGAGCAGCCCGAATTTCACGGAGAGACATTGTCGTGACTTAACGTGGTATAAAAGAAGAAATAAAATAAAATAAAATAACGAGAAAAGAAGGATCACATGAACTCTTATCTAATTCTAGAACATGTTTTGTAATAATGTCCTACAGTCCATGAACTGGGCCAGCTCATTGTAGTTTTGGTCCTAATGACGTGAGAGAACAGACTTCAATGGCTGTCTCCCGGATACGGAGCTTGATTAGTTGCTTGCATGAAAACTACCGCTTACGTATATAGCAGAGATCACAACAGTCTCCCAGCATGATGGACTGTCTAGTCAGTTTTTGTGTTCATTTCTAATGACGTCCAGCAGAGGAGATCATTCAGATCAAGATAACTGGCTGGCTGGCTGGCTAGCTGGCTGGTTGACTGTTCCTGTATTTTGGTGTGTGTGTGTGTGTGTGTGTGTGTGTGTGTGTGTGTGTTTTAGCTAAGGGAACAAAGCGCATCTATCTGTTATCCTTGAAAATCTCAGTCAGTTCCTGTCTATCTCTTTGCCTTTCTCTCTGTTTCACTCTGTCCTGTCTCTTTTTCTGTTTGTCTGTCTGTCTGTCTGTCTCTCTCACTGTGTCATTATCTCTGTTTCTATATGCCTCCCTTTATCTTTTTCTCTGTCTTTGTCTGTCTGTCTGTTTCTCTCTCTCTCTCTCTCTCTCTCTCTCTCTCTCTCTCTCTCTCTCTCTCTCTCTCTCTCTCTCTCTCTCTCTCTCTCTCTCACACACACACACACACACACAACACACACACAGAGTTCCTCACCCCCACATCTCTTTTTTCGTTCATCTTGTCTCTGTTAATTGATTTTTTTCTCTGAAAAAAATCTAATCAGAAACGATTTTTTTCAGGAGATTGTTCCAATTAATGCCGCGTCTTTTTCCTAGTGTGTCATTGGAGGATAAGGATAAAAGAACCGGGGATTAACAATGTTCTACCTGTTTATCTTTGTGTCTGTTTTGCTCTCTCTCTCTCTCTCTCTCTCTCTCTCTCTCTCTCTCTGTATATGTGTGTGTGTTTCGGGAGAGAAGAGAGAGAGAGAGAAGAGAGAGGGGAGAGAGAGAGGGAGAGAGAGAGGGGAGAGAGAGAGAGAGAGAGAGAGAGAGATAATGAGAGAATGAACACTGAAAGCAATTTATTGCCATTAACAATACAGTCTTTTTTGCCAGAGAGAGAAAGAGAGAGAGAGAGAGAGAGAGAGAGAGAGAGAGAGAGAGAGAGAGAGCGAGGAGGAGGAGAGAGAGAGCATGTGTGTAAGTGTGAATAATCACGTGTGTTCATAAGTGTGTATATGTGTGTATGCGTGTGTGTTGTGCATGCATGCGTGTGAGTGTGTGTTGTATGTGGTTGCATGCGAGTGTGTGTGAGTGTGTGTATTAGAGAGAGAGAGAGAAGATGGAGAATGTGCATGCAAGTGTATATTTGTGTATATAGATGTGTGTGTGTGCGCGCGTGTGAGTGTGTGTGTGTGTGCGTGTGTGTATGTGTGTGTGAGAAGTGAGAGAGAGAGAGAGAGAGCATGCGTACGTTTCAGAACACATATTATTGCAATATATATTTTTTAACATACAAACTGTTATCAACTTCACGAAACGGTCCTCGAACAAATCCAAAAATGGACCACACATTTTGTATCTCACCCACTCAGCAAGTATTTCACAATACTTTTTCTGCATTATTTTACAACCGCAAACATTGCATGCATGAATCTTCGCGAGCCAAACTATTGCCCTTATTTTGTGCACGTGATCTCTCCGAACGCATCCAAAGTTCTACCTTAAAATACACCAGAAGGATCAAAGAGATTCCAGTGTGCTTGCTCAGCTGTCTGTGTTCACTTTGAATTGGCGCCCTTCAGGGCAAAGTTGTGGGAGATGCTGACAGTTAATCGTTAACATGCTGGACAAGGGCGGTGCAGGGAGAGGTAGTAGGCCGGGCAGTCTGGAGTGTACTAGATTGTCCCGCTGCTTAGTTAGGAAACAGGTCATGTTCGTCCTATAGTGTGTTTTTTCTGGTGACAATTTTAATTCCATTTGTAGTATTTCCCACGAGAATTGCTGTAATACCGGAGACGCGGATGTACATTACATGGTGAGCCATATTACGCATGTAAATGGTGGCCGTACTGTGTGAATTCCTTCAATCTGCCATATTACGCATGTAAATGGTGGCCGTACTGTGTGAATTCCTCACCTTTTGAAAAAATCGGTATTGCTGGTTCAGTTTTCCTTGTCTTGTGCAAGCGTTTGTAATTCCTAGTCCTTTTTTGTTTTAAATCCCTTTTCACTTTGGTGCAGCTTATATTTTTTACTTAAATCGCTCTGCTGTTAATGAAGGTCAGAAAAAATAGTGACCAGTGAATAACCGGTTGACTCAGAAATCTTTGAGGAAGATGAAAAATGTGCTGTTTGAGGATGCTTCGAGATCGCATGGAAAAAGCAACGTGTCTGAAAGAATCTTCTTTTCTATTATAAGGATTTCAATGAAATGGAGCAGCAACGTGTGTGTGTGTGTGTGTGTATGTGTGTGTGTGTGTGTGTGTGTTTGTGCGTGCGTGCGTGCGTGCGTGTGTGTGCGTGCGTGTGTGCGTGCGTGTGGTTGTGTGTGTGTGTTTGTGTGTGTATGTATGTATGTGTGTGTGTGTGCGTGAGAGAGAGAGAGAGAGAGAGAGAGAGAGGAGAGAGAGAGAGAGAGAGAGAGAGAGAGAGAGAGTTTTAACCCCACCCCAAAAAGGTGAGCGCTGGAAACAAAATGTAAAAACAAACAACATAAACCTTCCTTGAAGGAATTCTCAGACTAATAGGGTATGTTTGTGCGATTACACGTCAGAGCAGGACCTGCGTATACAGACCCTGACCCGTGTTTACACATTGAATAGGAAAGAATGGGGCTTCTCTAAGTCTTTTTAAAAAAAAGAATATCTGTCTGTTTGCCTGCGTAACTGTTCGTTTGTCTGAGTTTCTGGTTTCCTCTTCCTCCTTTCTGTCTCTAAGTCTGTCTCTCTGTCTTTTCATCTGTCTGTCTGCCTCTCTCTCCCTCTCCCCCTCCCCCCCCCCCCTCTCTCTGTTTGTGTGTCTCTATCTATGTCTGTCTGTCTCTGCCTGCCTATCTGTTTGTCTGTCTGTCTGTCTCTCTCTCCATCCCCCCCCCCCCCATCTCTCTGTGTTTGTGTCTTTCTCTGCCTGCCTATCTGTTTGTCTGTCTCTTTCTCTCTGTCTGTCTGTCTGTCTGTCTGTCTGTCTGTCTGTCTTCTCTCTCTCTCTCTCTCTTCTCTCTCTCTCTCTCTCTCTCTCTCTCTCTCTCTCTGTGTTCATGTATAATTATGCACATACATATTTGTGCTGAAGTGTGTGCAGACGTATGCATGTGTTTGCGTATATGCAGCTGATTGAGAGACAGAGACAGAGGCAGCGAGATAGAAGAGACAGAAACACAGAGATACAGGTATAAGGAAAGAGGGAGCAGGTAAGAAATCAATGTATGCATACTGTTAAGGACACGTGCTTAGTGTTAAGGACACGTATAGCTAGTACTTGTTCTTTTACTGTACAAAGCTTAACAAAAGAAGGAGGGGAAGGGAAGAAAGACAGCTTAGTCAAAAGAATGATGTAACAGTTATATATTCCACTAGTGATATAACCGAAAACAACTCTGATAGAACAGATAACAGATTACAATAAGTTGCTCTGCTTCCATCAACGTTGCAGTAGCCCTCAACTACTAACGCATACACATTGTATTGGTCTAAACTTGAAACCACTACCGTGTCTCATCTCTCAAAAGTGCTAAGTTTTGAATGAAACAGAGAAAGAGATGACATGATAAGCCATATTTTTATTGTAAGATTTGATAAGTTTTGAATGAAACAGAGAAAGAGGTTACATGATAAGCCATATTTTTAATTTAAGCTATTTCTTTGTCGTTTAAAACTATTTTTAAAAAATCATAACTCTGAGAAAAGACTAGTGAGATTAGTGCCCGTATATTCTCTCTCTATCTGTCTCTGTCTATTTGTCTGTCTGTCACTCTCTCTGAAAGAAAGAAAGAAAGAAAGAAAGAAAGAAGGAACGAAGGAAAGAAAGAAAGAAAGAAAGAAAAGAAGAGGAAAGAAAGAAAGAAAGAAAGAAGGAACGAAAGAAAGAAACAAAAAGAAGGAAACAAAGAAAGAGAAGAAGGAAGAAAGAAAGAAAAAAAACACAGAAAAAATATCCAAACAAGACAAAGACAAAATATGCATGTACAAAAAGCCCTCACCAGATGACAAGTCACAACGACTTCATCCACTTCCATTACAATGTCGCGCTGTACATGCCAGCATCCTCAACAACTAATGCATACCCAATGAAGCAGTCTAAACCTGACACGGCCACTCTGTCTCATCGCCCCCCAAAATGCTCCCCAAGTTTGTTTTTCCCCCCAGAAAAGAAACAACAACATAGAAAAAGAAGATCAAAAGGATTGCACTTTGCCTGCCTGGCTGTCTGTCTGTGTTGTGTCATGGTGCTGTTGAGTGCTATAGAGCTGTCTGTGGTGTGTCAAGATGCTGTTGAGTGCTATAGAGCTGCCTGTGTTGTGTCATAGGGCTGTGTAGTGCTATAGAGCTGTCTGTGTTGTGTCATGGGGCTGTTGAGTGCTATAGAGCTGTCTGTGTTGTGTCACTGTGTTGTGGAGTGCAGAGCTGTCTGTGTTCTGTCATGGTGTTGGGGAGTGCAGAGCTGTCTGTGCTCTATCATGGTACTGTTGAGTGCAGAGCTGTCTGTGTCATGGTGTCGTGGAGTGCAGAGCTGTCTGTGTCATGGTGTCGTGGAGTGCAGAGCTGTCTGTGTTGTGTCATGGTACTGTGGAGTGCAGAGCTGTCTGTGTTGCTTCATCGTACTGTGGAGTGCAGAGCTGTCTGTGTTGTGGAGTGCAGAGCTGTCTGTGTTGTGTCATGGTGCTGTGGAGTGCAGAGCTGTCTGTGTTGTGTCATGGTGCTGTGGAGTGCAGAGCTGTCTGCATTCTGTCATGGGGCTGTTGAGTGCTATAGAGCTGTCTGTGTTCTGTCATGGTGCTGTTGAGTGCTATAGAGCTGTCTGTGTTCTTTCATGGTGCTGTTGAGTGCTATAGAGCTGTCTGTGTTGTGTCATGGTGTTGTGGAGTGCAGAGCTGTCTGTATTCTGTCATGGTGTTGTGGAGTGCAGAGCTGTCTGTGTTGTGTCATGGTGCTGTTGAGTGCTATAGAGCTGTCTGTGTTGTGTCATGGTGCTGTTGAGTGCTATAGAGCTGTCTGTGTTGTGTCATGGGGCTGTGGAGTGCTATAGAGCTGTCTGTGTTCTGTCATGGTGCTGTGGAGTGCTATAGAGCTGTCTGTGTTCTTTCATGGTGCTGTTGAGTGCTATAGAGCTGTCTGTGTTCTGTCATGGTGCTGTTGAGTGCTATAGAGCTGTCTGTGTTCTTTCATGGTGCTGTTGAGTGCTATAGAGCTGTCTGTGTTGTTGTTTCATGGGGCTGTTGAGTGCTATAGAGCTGTCTGTGTTGTTGTTTCATGGGGCTGTTGAGTGCTATAGAGCTGTCTGTGTTGTGTCATGGTGTTCTGGAGTGCTATGAAGCTGTCTGTGTTCTGTCATGGTGCTGTTGAGTGCTATAGAGCTGTCTGTGTTGTGTCATGGTGCTGTTGAGTGCTATAGAGCTGTCTGTTGTGTCATGGTGCTGTGGAGTGCAGAGCTGTCTGTGTCATCCGGCTGTTGAGTGCTATAGAGCTGTCTGTGTCATGGTGTTGTGGAGTGCAGAGCTGTCTGTGTTGTCTGTGTCATGGGGCTGTTGAGTGCTATAGAGCTGTCCATTTTCCGGACAGTTATCAGAAAACGTGGCGACAGGACAGTACAAAGGTTGACAGTAGGCAGACAGGGTGAACACGTGGACCTCAGCATGCTACATTGCCTTGCTTACATGACCAGCCAGGGTGCTTTTTAATGGAAGTTTATTTTCCAGTATTTAAAACTATGTTTTCCATTATTAAAGAAAAGATTAATGTGATTTATATTATGATCTCTCTCTATATATATGTCTCTCAGTCTCTTTGTCTGTCTGTGTCTGTCTGTCTGTCTGTCTGTGTCTGTCTCTCACTCTCTCTCTCCTTTGTGTGTGTGTGTGTGTGTGTGAGTGTGTGTGTACATGTGCGTGTGATATCTTCAGTTTAACGTCTATTCACGTGTGTATGTGTTTCTCTCTCTGTGTGTGTGTGTGTGTGCGTCTTTTCTCTCTGCCTGTGATAAATACAGGAAGACATAGAGTGGGGCAGAGAAGGAAAGTGAAAGAAAAATGAGAGAGATACAGTGACAGACAGACATAGACAGACAGACAGACACAGAGAGAGGCAGAGAGAGAGAGGGGGGCGCAGAGAGAGACAGAGACAGAGATACAGACATACTCAGGGAGAGAGAGACAGACAGAGAAGAAGAAGAAGAAGAAGAAGAAGAACAAGAAGAACAAGAAGAAGAAGAAGAAGAACAAGACGAAGAAGAAGAAAACTCCACAATCAGAGGCAGAAACTTGGAAAGAAAGAAAGAAAAAAAGAAAAGAAAAAAAAGCAATCTTTACAAGCCTTCCTTTAAGGACCAGATTTAATTAGAAACAGGGGGACACCTTGCAGGAGGAACATGATCTGCTTCCTAAGCAGGCAACGCTAGCCAGGCAGCCCATTGATCACTCACTTCACATTCCCTCCTGGCTTACATTGCCTTCTGGCTTACATTGCCTGGCTTAGACTGGTTTAGACTGTCTGGTTTAGACCGTCTGGTTTGCGTTGCCTGGTTTACATTGCCTGGCTTACATTGCCTCCTGGCTTACATTGCCTGGCTTAGACTGTCTGGTTTAGACTGTCTGGTTTAGACCGTCTGGTTTGCGTTGCCTGGTTTACATTGCCTGGCTTACATTGCCTCCTGGCTCACATTGCCTGGCTTGGATTGTCTGGTTTACATTGCCTGGCTTACATTGCATAGTTTACATTGCCTGGTTTGGATTGTCTGGTTTACATTGCCTGGCTTACATTGCATAGTTTACATTGCCTGGCTTACATTGCCTGGCTTACATTGCCTGTCTTGGTTTACCTGGTGTATATTGTCTGGCTTACATTGCCTGGATTAGATTGTATGGCGTACATTGCCTGGTTTACATTGCCTGGCTTTCATTGTCCGGCATACATTGCCTGGCTTACATTGTCTGGCTTACATTGCCTGGTTTACATTGCCTGGTTTACATTGCCTGGTTTACATTGCCTGGTTTACATTGCCTGGATTAGATTTATGGCTTACATTGCCTGGCTTTCATTGTCTGGCATACATTGCCTGGTTTACATTGCCTGGTTTACATTGCCTGGTTTACATTGCCTGGTTTACATTGCCTGGATTAGATTTATGGCTTACATTGCCTGGCTTTCATTGTCTGGCATACATTGCCTGGTTTACATTGCCTGGCTTTCATTGTCTGGCTTTCATTGTCCGGCATACATTGCCTGGTTTACATTGCCTGGCTTACATTGTCTGGCTTACATTGCCTGGCTTACATTGCCTGGCTTTCATTGCCTGGCTTACATTGCCTGGATTACATTGCCTGGCTTACATTGCCTGGCTTACATTTCCTGGCTTTCATTGCCTGGCTTACATTGCCTGGCTTACATTGCCTGGCTTACATTGCCTGGCTTACATTGCCTGGCTTTCATTGCCTGGCTTACATGCCGGTTTACACTGCTGGCTTACATTGCTGGCTTACATTGCTGGCTTACATTTCCTGGCTTACTTTGCCTGTCTTGGTTTACCTGGTGTATATTGCCTGGCTTACATTGCCTGGCTTACTTTGCCTGGCTTACTTTGCCTGTCTTGGTTTACCTGGTGTATATTGCCTGGCTTACATTGCCTGGCTTACATTGCCTGGTTTACATTGCCTGGTTTACATTGTCTGGCTTACATTGTCTGGTTTACATTGTCTGGTTTACATTGCCTGGCTTTCATTGTCTGGCATACATTGCCTGGCTTACATTGCCTGGCTTACATTGCCTGGCATACATTGCCTGGTTTACATTGCCTGGCTTACATTGCCTGGCTTTCATTGCCTGGCTTACATTGCCTGGTTTACACTGCCTGGCTTACATTGCCTGGCTTACATTGCCTGGCTTACATTTCCTGGCTTACTTTGCCTGTCTTGGTTTACCTGGTGTATATTGCCTGGCTTACATTGCCTGGCTTACTTTGCCTGGCTTACTTTGCCTGTCTTGGTTTACCTGGTGTATATTGCCTGGCTTACATTGCCTGGCTTACATTGCCTGGTTTACATTGCCTGGTTTACATTGTCTGGCTTACATTGTCTGGCTTACATTGTCTGGCTTACATTGCCTGGTTTACATTGCCTGGTTTACATTGTCTGGCTTACATTGTCTGGCTTTCATTGTCTGGCATACATTGCCTGGTTTACATTGCCTGGCTTTCATTGTCTGGCATACATTGTCTGGCTTACATTGCCTGGCTTACATTGTATGGCGTACATTGCCTGGATTGCATTGCCTGGATTACATTGTATGGCTTACATTGCCTGGTTTACATTGCCTGGATTACATTGTATGGCGTACATTGCCTGGATTGCATTGCCTGGCTTACATTGCCTGGCTTACTTTGCCTGTCTTGGTTTACCTGGTGTATATTGCCTGGCTTACATTGTATGGCGTACATTGCCTGGTTTACATTGCCTGATTTACATTGTCTGGCTTACATTACCTGGTTTAGACTGCCTGGCTTACATTGCCTGGCTTACTTTGCCTGGCTTGCATTGCCTGGCTTAACATCCACCAATTACTGCACAGTGGGGAAACTTGATGTTCAGTTTACTCATTTACATAACAAAATAGAAGCATACGCACAACTCATTCACACATACACACATACACATACACACATACACACACACACACACACACACACACATACACACACACATACACACACACATACACACACACTCACGCCAGCCCAAGCACCACTTTAAAATCTCATACAGGATGCATAGTTGCACACTTTTGCAGGCTGTATGTGGGTTTAACATGGTGTCTATACCAGCACGTGCACGTGCACACGCACACCTTGGCATACCTGTATCTGTATTTACATAAGCTTCTGCATGTGCTCGCGCATGTGTCCATGTACATGTAGTTTATTGCATATACAGGAGTTGTTTTGCGTTAATTCTGCTTTTCGTCATTGCTCTTGTTTGTTTGTTTTTAAGCGCATTCATCCAGTCTTTCTCTCTCTCTCTCTCTCTCTCTCTCTCTCTCTCTCTCTCTCTCTCTCTCTCTCTCTCTCTCTCTCTCTCTCTCTCTCTCTCTCTAAAAACTGTGGGCATACTTGCTTCGTGACATTTTTTAAGTAAGGTACTGTTTAAATTGTTCTTTTGCTTTCTTTCCTCTTTTTTTAGACAGGGTGGGTGGTAGAACCCTTTGTTTTATTCTCCTGGGTTGTTTTGGGGGGTAGGGGAGGTAAATGTGTGTGTGTGTGTGGGAGGGGGGGGGCACAATGTCATACCAGCATGGGGTGTAGAGAATCCCCTTTCGTCTAATTGCCCCCGGAAGCAAGCCTTGTTGACTGACAGGGGGAGATGATTGGCAATCCGCGCATATGGCTGTGAACATTGCTGCTTCCTGTGCCATAAATACGACACCATGTTTAGCAGGTGTTTGGGTAAAACTGTAGGTGGTATGGGGTAAAAATAGGAGGTGGAGGAGGGGACGATGGAGGAAGGAGTGTGAGCAGATTGTGGAGAAGAAGATGATGATGATTGTAAAATATGCAACATCAGGTTGTTGTTTTTTTATTAAACACACGCACACACACACACACACACACACACACACACACACACACACACACACACACACACACACACACACACACACACACACAACGTTTTAAAGAAGATGGTGATTGTAAAATATGCAACATCAGTTAGGTTAAAAAAAAATTTTTTTAAGGAGATGGTGACTGCAAAATATGCAACATCAGTTGGGTTTGTTTGGGTTTTTTAAAAACATTTTTTATGTTGTTTACATTCCAGTATCTATGGATTGGGAAAAAATTCATCAAAGCTGGAGGAAGAAAAATTGAAGATAACAGGAAAGAACAAAGTCCACAATGTGCCTTTGGTTATGTTACTTGAACGCCACCTGACTTTTCGAACAGCAAACAGAAACAAAATAATTTAAAAACACCACTAACGACAAAGGGTGGAAAGCAGAGGGTAAAAGAAATTAGCTGGCTAAAAAAAAGAGCGGAAAACAAAGTAAGAAAGAAATAAAGAATGAAAAACAGAAGAAACGAATGTATGACTGACTGACTGACTGACTGACTGACTGACTGACTGACTGAATGAATGAATGAATGAATGAATGAATGAATGAATGTATTGATGGGTGAGTTTATAAATGAATAAACGAATGAATGAATGATCGAACGAATGAATCGATGAATGAATGAATGACTTTCTGAATGAATGAAAGAAAGAATGAATGAATGAATGAATGAATGAATGAATGAATGAATGAATGAATGAATAAAAGAAAGCACAGAAAAGAAACAAGATGGTGAACTATAAAGGATTCCCCAAAAGCTGCTTACAAAATAATTTACGTGTTGCAAGTTGATTTCATTTATTTTAGCTTTTTTGCATCTTTTGAGAACTGACATACAAAGTGATAAAGGAGTTTACAGTGTAGCTGCTGCTGGTTTTTTCCTTGCTCAGAGAAAGACAAAAAAGAAAGGAAGAAAAGAAAGAATGGACGTTGGAAAGAAAGAAAGAAGAGCACGATATAAATTATGCTACAAGATGCCTTTTTAAAATAGCGTTATGGGAAAGATTTATGACATTCTAGGTGTTAAGTCAGTTTTTAAGAACTCATTTTCATAATAATGAAGTTGTTAGATATATGCACTACTTTCCTTCACTACAATGAACGAATGAATGGATGAAGACAGATAGAAAGGAAAAAAGAAAGACAGAACGAAAATAAGAAGAAAAAGCAAAGATAGAATTACAAAAGAATTCCAAGATTACAGAATTAAAGAAGAATGAAGGAAGAAAATAAAAAAAGAAAGAAAGAATGAAAGAACGAAAAAAGAACAAAAAGCAAAGATAGAATTACAAAAGAATTCCAAGATTACAAAATTTAAACAGAAGAATGAAGGAAGAAAATAAAAAAGAAAGAATGAATAAAGAACAGAAAAATGAACAAAAAGCAAAGATAGAATTACAAAGAAAGAAGAAAAGCGAGAAAATGTCAGACAAATAAAGAGAAAAGATAACAGATACTGTGATACAGCACAATGAAGGACATCGTGCGAATAGCATAGCACAAACACAACAAAAATCAATACAATATCGCGCAATACGATGCAGTTTAGTATGACCATGTCAGCCAGAGCGACAGGTGTAATGAGAATTATCAAACAGAATCGAAACACAAATAATGTTAAAAGAGCCTGAAAAAAAATCTGCACGAATGCACGTGTGTGTGTGTGTGTGTGTGTGTGTGTTGTGTGTGTGTGTGTGTGTGTTGTGTGTGTGGTGTGTGTGTGTGTTTGCGTGTTTGTGTGTGTGTGTTGTGTGTGTGTTTGTGTGTGCGCGCGCGCGCTATGCGTAAAGGAAAAGAGGGATGAACAGTTTCTCTGTATGTGGTGGAAGGAGGCACTTAACAATACACATAAAGCTGCATAACATTCAGACAGAAAACTGTTTGCCACACATTGCTTTTAAGATAAAACACTGAATCTTTGAATCACAGCATCATCTAAAAGACAGAATAAACAATTTTTGGTATGGTATGAAAGGGAGATGACCGTGTTGCGCTGCAATCAGCATTTTTTATTTATTTTATTTTTCTCTCTCCTGTTGTTTTTAGAAAGACGCCGAGCTGTGCCAAAAAATCTGTAGTTTTGCTTTTAGAAAAAAGAAAAACTGCTACTTAAAACAGATTTGTAATTTGCATGTATCAAAACTTGTTTATCGGCGTGCATAAAAGAAGTCCTATTATTTAACATTTTATCATTGCTGTAATCAGTATGCGATACAGGGTATCAAATAATGCTTCTTCTCTAGAGGAATAGCGAGACTTTAAAATTCAGATGTAATTCTTTTTGATGTACGAAGGCATGAGAGTCCATAATCACATTAAGGGTTTCGATTAATGGAGGAGTAAATAAAAAAACGAATAAACAATGACAAGGAAAACAGGAATGCAAAAATAGATAGTTAAAAATTCATGAATAAAACGATGAGGAGACTGGATCTGCTTTTTAACATTGTACATTCCACACAGTAATACAATCTTTTCGATGACTTTGTTGTTTTTTACAAGTTTATGTAATTATTGTTTTTGATTTTCGCACCATAAAGATGTCTCTCTTCCTGCATTGTAAATGGAAAATGAATCCGAAGGAACTGCTGGCACAAGTATGTACGTACGTACACACACCCGCGCGCGCACGCACGCACACGCACACACACACACACACACACACACACACACACACACACACACACACACACACACACACACACACACACACACACACACACACACAGAACACACACACACACACACACTTGCACTTGGCAGTTTTAGTGCCACTTTAAAATTACATAAAGGATGCACACTTGCTTCCTGTATGTGGCTTTAATGAGGCGCAAGGCTGGCATGCTCAAAATTTAATGTGCATATGCCCCTGCTCTTACCTCTACCTATATTTAGACTTGCTTAACACATCTTTATGTATAATAACAACAACAGTAATAATAATAATGATAATAATAATAATAATAATAATAATACATAGAATTTTCACATATAAAAAGATACGTGTATACGCGCATGTGTGCATGCGCATTTAGGTAAGGAAATGCACAAAAAGTTTGTTATGTTTCTTGTTATTGTTGTTGCTGTTATTTGTTTGCTTGCTTGTTTTGTGCACACTTATTCGTTCTTTTTTCTCCAGACTTGTTGGCGTACTTGCTTTGTTACAGATTTATATAGACTGCGTTTATCTTTTATTTATTCATTTATTTGTATGTATGTATGTATGTTTGTATGTATGTATGTATCTATTTATCTATCTATCCATCCATCCTTCCTTCCTTCCTTCCATCCACCCACCCATCCACCTATCTATTTATCTATCTATCTATCTATCTCTCTGTCTGTCTGTCTATCTATCTATCTATTTGTCTATCTGTTTGTCTGTCTGTCCGTCTGTCTATCTACCTATTTATCTTTCTATCTATTCATTCAAATTTTGGTTTGCATTCCTTTTTTTCCTTTCTCAGATAGGAGTATGAGTAAGAAGCCTTTTGAGGCCTTTTTGTGCTATTCTTTCCCTTTCTTTAGAGGAGGAGTTAGGGGCGAGGGAGGGGGGGGGGGGGGGGGCAGATCCCTCACACAATGCCATTTCAGCAAGGGGTGTAGAGAATCCCCTTTCGTCTAATTGCCTCCGGAAGCAAGCCTTGTTGACTGACAGGGGGAGATGATTGGCAATCCGCGCATATGGCTGTGAACATTGCTGCTTCCTGTGCCAGAAATACGACACCTTGTTTAGCAGGTGTTTGGGGGAAAATGTTGGTGGTATGGGGTAAAAATTGGAGAGAGGGATTAGGAGGATGGGGGGGAAGTAGGTGGAGAAAGGATGAATAGAGTAGAGAGGGACATAATGAGAATAAATGTAAAGTAAGTTTTTAAAAAGATGTCTTTAATTGTTTGTATCTCAGTATTTGCAGCTTCAAGGCAGTATCAATGTGGCAGGGTGAAGAAAGATGTGTGAAGCACAAAAAACAAGGGGAAAATTGAGAGTATATAATGAAAAAGATGGTGTTCCGTGATCTGAATGCCATTAAGGCCGTAAAGAAAGCAAGGAATAAAAAAGAAAATCAGCATACTCTGATATAGGTCCGCAATACGTGTATAGATAATAATAGACTAAAAAAAATTAGCAAAAAAAAAGTCCATAATATGCATATCATTACATTGCTTAAGCCACACTTGACCTATGAGCCTAAATGTAGCATGTCAACAGCAACAACAAAAATACAAACACCAATAATATCAACAAAACAAATGCACTTACAGCTTCTTCTGTAATCAGCTGGACGGTTACCTGTCAAAAATCAAGATTACTTGCACGGACGATCAATAAAACTAATTAAACATTCTTGGCGATCCCGCTGTTACTGCTTGCAAAGCTGAAACGAAAAATGGTCTTTTGTATAAAACCATGTCTACATGTAACATATAAAAAAGTAAAGAACAAATGGTAAGCTCAAGACAGAAAAAATAAGCGCAAGAAAAGAAAGAAAGAATGAAAGAATGAATGAATGAATGAATGAAGGAAGGAATGAATGAATGAATGAATGAATGAATGAATGAATGAAAAGTAAAGAAAAGAGAACACAGATGGTCCATACTAAGTACCCAAATACTGGTTATGATAAAACGATTAGAAATCAGTTCTGTTTTTCGTTCCTCGGGTAGAGCTCCAACGTTCACCAGTGATGAGATTTTGCATGCGCGACCGTTTTTGCCCACCATGACGGTAGCCACATTCCAACTTCAGGGATACAAATCAGTTTTACTAGTTGTTTATCTTTGAAAAAAGTATTCCACAAAAGAAAAAAGAGTTGATTTAGTACACCAGCATTTGTTTTACTTCTCCTGCTGCTTGTTTAAAGAAAGAAAAGCGGGAGGGGGGAAAGAGAGGCTGTGTCCATGCTGCTGGCATCTTAAAGTAATCGCTGTTGTAGAAAAAAAATCCCATAGAAAAAAATCCCACATTCTACATTTTTCTTTTTATTAATCTTTGAGACATCATTTCCATAATTATTATTATGAAGTTATTACCCGATAACAACACTAGTTTTTCTTCATTACACAACTTTTTTTTTAGGAAGAAGACAAAGAAAGAAAGGGAGGAAGAAAAGAAAGAAACGAAAAGAAATAAATGGAAAATAGCCAGACGGACTCAGAAAAAGGAGAAGGGGGGGGGGGGGGGGGGGGGGGGGGGCAGCAAATGTCAGCTTACAATTACCGGAGTGTAACACTGTTCTTCTCTTTATAACTCAGTGACTCTCTGCAATAAAAAGATGCAGAACCCCCACTCCAATTTAGCCCACGTAATTCAGGTCCACTCCGCTACATTCCACTTTGCTTAACAATATCGCATAATATTGCACTACACGACATTGCAATATACCACATATAACAAAATCGTATAACAAAATCTTTAACAGAATCTCTCATATAACATCTTTACTGAACAGTCCTATAGGACATTTGTTATAGTTATAAGTCATGTTAGCATTTCTTATGTACTTATTTGTTGTTATCATTGTTAAGCCTTTTGCTGTATATTGTCTACGTTACTTAGCAATAGATACACATTTTACTGCACACAATCATCAACATAAGTGCCCCCTTCCCTCCCATTCCCATTGTCTAATATCTTGTTGAGTGAACAGACGTAAAATCGAAGCAACAACAACAATATACCACAATGAAATACAGTGCGCAGTACAAAATGGCATATGATGATTCAGCAGAGAATATCGCACAATATGATGCAGTACAGTTAGGATATGCAAACGACAGTAAAAACAAAATGTAATGGAAACTTATTACAAAGAATCGGTGCTGTATAGTTTATTATAGCGAAAACACACTTTTGTTAGAGGTTAACAAGAGGCCAAACTGTGTGATCGGGCACATGTGTGTGTTTGCGTGCGTGCGTGCGTGCGTGCGTGGTGTGTGTGTGTGTGTGTGTGAAGGGGAAGTAGGCACTCAATTCTACGATTAAGGTTGCAAAGAATCTGGACAGGAATTTTTGCTGACACATCACTTTTCAATAATACAACGAGGACAACAGAAACTGGAGTGCAATAAGAGGTAATAAAATATTCGTTAAAAACAGCCCATGATCAGAAACCTTGTCTATAGTTTTGCGAATGCATTTCTACAAGAGCACTTTTAACATTATTTTTATATGTTTCTGTTATATGTTTATGTACTATTGTATAGGAGTTTCATATTATATTCTATGTCTCTCGTTATGTGCAGTGAACAGGAAATGAATCTGGAGGGACTGACGGTGCGCACGCACGCGCGCGCGCACACACACACACACACACACTAACACACTCACACACACATACACGCGCACGTGCGCGCGCACCACACACAAATACGAACATATTTCCTGTTTCTGCAGTAGGTGAAAGTGGTATACAATTTGCTACAGTACAGTGCACTACAATACACTGAAGTACACTACAGTACATTACTGTACACTACACTGCACTATATAGCACTTTACTGCACTACACTACACTATACAGCACTGCATTACGATACACTACACTACACCACACACCTCACTACACTATACTGCACTACACTACACAATACTACACTGCACTGCACTGCACTACTCTACACTACACTACACTACACTACACTACACTACACTACACTACACTTCACTTCACTACACCACACCACTCCACACCACACCACATCACACAACATCACACCACACCACACCACATCACACCACAACACCACACCACACCACACCACACTACACCACACCACACCACACTTCGTACCACACCACAACCCACACCACACCACCACACCACACCACACTACACCACACCACAATACACCCCAGCACAATATCAATAATCGGCTGGTTCCTAAGAATTGGACAAAGGCCAACTCAGCCAGGCTAACCTAGTGACACGAAACTGCGAATGGATGACCAGCCAGTTCAACAGAGGAAAGCAAGGCAAACGTTTGCACTGTGAAGACCCGTTGAGGGAAATAGGCAGAGGGGTGGGTATGGGGTAAGACGATTGACAGATTTAGGGGTGGCGGGGGGTGGGGGTAGATAAAGAAAGGTAGAAGCAAGCATTCATTTAAAGCGAGTGAAGGATTTAAAGAAAGAAAGAAGAAGATGGAAGGAAAAACAATGGCATAAAGGAAGGAAAGGCAGGAAGAATGGAAATAGATAAAGAAAGAAAGGAAGAAAGAAAAAAAGAACACGAGAAAAAAGGAAGAAAGAAAGGGAGAGGAAATGAAAACAAACAAAATCGGAAAAATAAACGTGTTTAGAAGGCTGTACTTCACACACACACACACACACACACACACACACACACACACACTCACTTTGCATAACAACTTTAATTTGAACATTCAGTTTTAAAAAGCGGGTCTTTCCAAACCAAAGCTCACAAACTATTGCCAAAACTCTACGTCCCAAATTCTTTTGATTGCCTTCCTCCGAAGGCCTCAGTCCCCATGGAATCGGCCCTTTATAAGTATCATTATTCCACAGTACGTTATCATCCCATACAATCGATGCGTAGTCTTTGAGGATCTGTGCGGGATTTTTTTTTGTTTTTTGTTTTCTTGTTTCGGTTTTTCCCCCTCCCTTTTCCATATCGTATATGTCCCTGCCTTTAACAGACAAAATTCCATCACCATGCTGAAATGTTTAACCTGTGTGTGTGTGTGTGTGTGTAATTTAAATGTGCTAAACTATTGTTAATCATTGTTGGTTGCATGTGTAGGAGCAGATTGAACGCAAGCGCTCTGATTTGTATTTGCAAGATATAGCGCTATGTAGATTCCATTTATTATTATTATTATTATTACCATCATTAAACAATAACATCAAACATACAACAATCATGACATGATGTTTTGCAACACCTGGCACAATAACGACAAAGCTAAACGACTTTTGAAGCAGGTTACACAATGGAATCTAGATAATAGAAAGAAAGAGTTCGTGATCTATGGATCAGGTAGACTGGTGGAATAAAGGATGTTTTTAGTGTGTGTGTGTGTGGCGGGGAGAGAGGGGGGTGTTCCTCGGCTAGAGCTCCGAGGTTTACCAGTGGTACGATTTTGCGTATGCGACCGTTTTCTCACCATAGGGTTGAATAGAAGAATAACTCTTGTCTTCTTTTAGTTTTCCCAGCTGGGTATCACTGTTTATCTAGAATGTCATAATCGCAACGGCATATTTGCCAAAAAGTACCGCTCCAGATTTTGCGCGCTTTACAAGTGTGGCGTTCTGTCCTCCTGTATGTATTGTATTGCATTGTGTTGTTTTGTATTGTATTGTATACCCCTTTCAGTCACAGCAAATTTATTTTCGTAAAATTCCGCTGGTCTTCCAATTGAGAGCACGTCGCCACAAGAGCAGTGCCACCCACCATCTATTGGTTTTCTTTTCCTGTCTGCAAGAGTATTTTGTCTCTATACAAAAGTTGCTTTGTTCCTACAGAAAATTTGCCCGGGGGAAAAAAACCTCTCTAGTTCATATCAAGAGAGTTCTTTTACGTCCGCTGAATCCGTGTTGCACACGCGACTTCGGTTAATCGTCTCATCCGAAAGACTAGCACCCAAATCACCACTCAAGGTCTACTGCATGGAGGGAAACAATTAAGGCTCAAACGGGGGATCGAACCTCCACTTCTCGCTTTTTAGGCGGGTGCGTTACCTCTAGACCACTGATGCAGCCTTTCTTCACCATTTCTACTGATTATGCCGTTGCTCCACTTTTGTCCTCATGATGTGTGTCAGGTCATGTCATGGCCTGTTTTGTGTTCTGTGGGTCAGTGCTGATGACTTTCTCGGCCTTTGTCCCATTTTCAGAACACAGCCAATACAGAGAGTTATAGCTCTGGGGTCATCTGTTAAGTGAGGATGGCTGGGTAGCTTTGTGTGGGACGGTGGTGGTTTTGGGGGGTTAGGTCAGGGTGTGTGTGTGTGTGTGTGTGTGTGTGTATGAGAGAGAGAGGGGAATTCATGCTTATCTGCACTTAAAGATGACCGGGAAGATCGTAGAAATATTGCATTCTTTGTTTATTCATGCATTCTTGAGTGTATGTCAGTGTATGTGCATAACATAAGTGCGTGCGTGTGCACATGTACGTGTGTGTAGTATGTACGCAAAAATACATGCACGCGCGCGCGCGCACACACACACACACACTCACACACACTCACACCCACACACATTTGGACCGTTTTCTTCCGACTGGCTTGTTTTTTTAGCCTTGTACAGCAACAAACCCATGTCAAGTTATTTATACCCTGTAATAGCTGAGCTTCTCCCCTCTGAATGCACTGGCGTCTGTTGACACAATTAATTTTCTTTTATTTCAATCAAGCAGAATTTGCGGTTCTCTCTCTCTCTCTCTCTCTCTCTCTCTCTCTCTCTCTCTCTATGATTGGGTTATGGTTGATTTAAGGTTTATAATCATGAAATTTTCTTCTGTATTCAGTCATAATTTGTTACTGACATCATCTATTTGTATGAGTTCGCTATCTATATTTGTGTGTATTTCTTCTTTAATCAGTCATAAATCATTATTTGTTTGTGCATTTGTTTTGCCAGTGATATGAATGAACTCACTGTTCCATCCTGAGCCCAACAAATGTATTGTGGTCCAAGGCCAATGTACATTAAATCATTTCAGAGTTCAGAGTTCAGAGTTCTCTCTCTCTCTCTCTCTCTCTCTCTCTCTCTCTCTCTCTCTCTCTCTCTCTCTCTCTCTCTCTTCCTTTAAGAAGGAAGGTGGCAAGATGGTTAAGACGTTTGCTTGCCAACAAGTAAACCGTAAGGTTCTGGGTTCGATTCCCAGCCTCGCCCTTTCTTCCCAGTTTGACAAAAAAAATCGAACTGAATGTCAAAGTCCTTCGGATGAGACTATAAACAGAGGCCCCGTGTGCGAACGCACGCAGAACATCTTGCGCACACGTTAAATCCTGTTCCGCTTTTCGGAAGAGTAGGCCATTGTGTGCCGGTGGGAACAGATGACAAAATTTACAAAACCGCATACACACGGGGACTGGATGTTTAAAGAAAAGCACATGAGTGCTTATTCCATTATCCTCGATATAAAAAAAAATTGTCATCTGAGCGCTTTGATTTGTTGCTTTACAAGATTCAGCGCTATATAAATTCCATACATTATTATTATTATTATTATTGTTCTCTCTCTTTATTCCTAATCACCTCTATGAACAGATCGGAAACTACGATAGATCCCTTATACAAGTGAACTCTATCCGTGTCACACCTATCCCTGGATTCCGTTTTGCAAACTTCCATGCCACAGACACAATCAAATTCCCTACCGGAGTACCCTTTTTCTTCCATGACCGCTCAAAAAATAACTTATATCAATAACCTGACTGCCCCCCCCCCCCCCCCGAGAGCTGGACAAAGGCCGATAATCTGCCCTAACCCACTGACAGCAAACTGCCAACAGGCGACCAGCCAGTGAGACAAAACAGAAAGCAACTCAAACCTAGTGCTAAACTGACCTGGCGGGGAGGGGAGGTGAACGAAAGAGTCGTTGTGGAGGGTAAGCAAGGCAAGACTATCTCTCTTTGTGGAGACAATACAAGACTATTTCTTTGTGGATACAAGACAAGACTATATCTCTTTGTGGAGACAAGACAAGACTATATCTCTTTGTGGAGACAAGACAAGACTATATCTCTTTGTGGAGACAAGACAAGACTATTTCTTTGTGCAGACAAGACAGGACTATCTCTTTGTGGAGACAAGACAAGACGATCTCTCTTTGTGGAGGCAAGACAAGACTATATCTCTTTGTGGAGACAAGACAAGACTATCTCTTTGTAGAGACAAGACAAGACTATCTCTTTGTGGATACAAGACAAGACTATATCTCTTTGTGGAGACAAGACAAGACTATATCTCTTTGTGGAGACAAGACAAGACTATCTCTTTGTGCAGACAAGACAAGACTATCTCTTTGTAGAGACAAGACAAGACTATCTCTCTTTGTGCAGATAAGACAAGACGATCTCTTTGTGGAGACAAGACAAGACTATCTCTTTGTGGAGACAAGACTATCTCTTTGTGCAGACAAGACAAGACTATATCTTTGTGGAGGCAAGACAAGACTATATCTCTTTGTGGAGACAAGACAAGACTATCTCTTTGTGGAGACAAGACAGGACTATCTCTTTGTGCAGACAAGACTATCTCTTTGTGCAGACAAGACTATCTCTTTGTGGAGACAAGACTATCTCTTTGTGCAGACAAGACAAGACTATATCTTTGTGGAGGCAAGACAAGACTATATCTCTTTGTGGAGACAAGACAAGACTATCTCTTTGTAGAGACAAGACAAGACTATCTCTTTGTGGATACAAGACAAGACTATATCTCTTTGTGGAGACAAGACAAGACTATATCTCTTTGTGGAGACAAGACTATCTCTTTGTGCAGACAAGACAAGACTATCTCTTTGTGGAGACAAGGCAAGACGATCTCTTTGTGGAGACAAGACGAGACTATCTCTTTGTGGAGACAAGACAAGACTATCTCTTTGTGGAGACAAGACAAGACTATCTCTTTGTGGAGACAAGACAAGACTATATCTCTTTGTGGAGGCAAGACAAGACTATATCTCTTTGTGGAGACAAGACAAGACTATATCTCTTTGTGGAGACAAGACAAGACTAGACTATCTCTTTGTGCAGACAAGACAAGACTATCTCTTTGTGGACACAAGACAAGACTATACTATCTCTTTGTGGAGGCAAGACAAGACTATCTCTTTGTGCAGACAAGACAAGACTATCTCTTTGTAGAGACAAGACAAGACTATCTCTCTTTGTGCAGACAAGACAAGACGATCTCTTTGTGGAGACAAGACAAGACTATCTCTTTGTGGAGACAAGACTATCTCTTTGTGCAGACAAGACAAGACTATATCTTTGTGGAGGCAAGACAAGACTATATCTCTTTGTGGAGACAAGACAAGACTATCTCTTTGTGGAGACAAGACAAGACTATCTCTTTGTGGAGACAAGACTATCTCTTTGTGGAGACAAGACAAGACTATATCTCTTTGTGGAGGCAAGACAAGACTATATCTCTTTGTGGAGGCAAGACAAGACTATCTCTTTGTGCAGACAAGACAAGACTTTCTTTGTGCAGACAAGACAAGACTATCTCTTTGTGGAGACAAGACTATCTCTTTGTGGAGACAAGACAAGACTATCTCTTTGTGGAGACAAGACTATCTCTTTGTGGAGACAAGACAAGACTATATCTCTTTGTGGAGGCAAGACAAGACTATATCTCTTTGTGGAGGCAAGACAAGACTATCTCTTTGTGCAGACAAGACAAGACTTTCTTTGTGGAGACAAGACAAGACTATATCTCTTTGTGGAGACAAGACAAGACTATCTCTTTGTGGAGACAAGACAAGACTATCTCTTTGTGGAGACAAGACAGGACTATCTCTTTGTGCAGACAAGACTATCTCTTTGTGGAGACAAGACAAGACTATATCTCTTTGTGGAGGCAAGACAAGACTATCTCTTTGTGGAGACAAGACAAAAAGAGACAAGACTATCTCTCATTGTGGAGACAAGACAAGACTATCTCTTCGTGGAGACAAGACAAGACTATCTCTTCGTGGAGACAAGACAAGACTATTTCTTTGTGGATACAAGACAAGACTATCTCTTTGTGGAGACAAAACAAGACAATCTCTATGGCTAAGCGGGTAGGGCCTTTAGCTTTCCATCCCTGTTGATCCATCAAGCCGTGAGTTTGATTCTTGGCAGTGAAGTCTGGGGAATTAAGGATGGAACATTTTTATCATCTCCTGGGTCAACTTTAAGTGCACACCTGGCAATGGCTTAATTCCCTTCGTTTATTCGTATATACCCAGAAGATGAGATACTCGCGTGGAAGGTGTAATTCTTTGCAGGGTTCGGTAAGTTACGGAAACATGAACATACCCAGCATGCATCTTGTACCCGCAGAGGGCCTGGTTTTGTCAGATACAAATTGCCCAAGAGGCAGGGCTTGAAAAGTTCAGTGCAGTGCCCCAATGACTCCTCAGGGAGTTTATAGAGGAATAAAAAGAAAAATGACAATCGACAGAATGAGAGAAACAAGTCAGAATGATGGAAACAAACACGTTTGTACAAACAAAAGAGAACACAAAAACAGGGGAGTCGCAAGAAAGAAAGAAAGACAAAGAAAGCAGCCAGAAAACAGAAAAAGAACGACACAAAGAAACTAAGGGAAAAATAATAGAAAAATAATAACAGGAGCTAATTGGGAAAAAAATTAAATAAAACAATATAAATAAACGCTCCATCTGTAAAATTGAGGTTGAAGTTTGCAGTCAAAAGTCACTCTGACGAATTGTTTAAATAACTGGATTTTATGAGACGGGATGGGAGGGAGGGTGAGGTTGCATTAAGAGAAATCGAATATCTCCCACCTTCGACATTGCAGACACAATTACGGCATCAGCCTCTCCAATGCATTACATTCCTCTGACCTACTCCCAGTACAGTTTGGTACAGACCCAAACTTTTCTGTACCTTAACTTTCCATTCCTCCTTTTTATTTCACACAGTGGTGAGTAGTCCGTCCTCAGTACTTTCTAATCTCGTCTGTCCATCTGTTGTCCCGTTTTTTTCCATTACTACTGTTTGCAGTGCTGTCTTCTGTCCCTCGCTGACTGGTCATCCATTAACGGTTCACAGTCAGGAGGTTAGCGGAGATTAGTTGGCTAGTTTCCAATTCTCGGAGGGCGGCCAGTTATTGGTAGTTTTGTCCCCGGTGTGTAGAGGGGTCGTGTGGTTGGGAGCTTAGTGTGTGCATAGAGGACAACTGTTTTATCCGTGTTGTCAGCTGCTAATGGGTCACACTTGAGGAATGTTTTATGAAAATTAATGAAAAGTGAGAATGGAAAGTTCCAAAACGACAGCAAGAAAAATTCCTAACTCAGGGATAGAAAAGCAGAAGACAAGAAATCATTTAAAATACAATATTGACAAGAGTAAATGACGACAGTAAGCAGGGACACGCGTGTACACACACACACGCACACGCACACAAACAAACACACACACACACACACACACGCACCCATGCACACAAACAAACACACACATGCACACACATAAACACAGGCGCACACGAGAGAAAAAGGCAGCAAGAAGATTGTATTGAGCAGTTAAAGAGTGGAGAAAAACAGACGTAAGTAGCCAGTTCGATCTTACTGCTCGTTTTTAGCAGAGTTTGACGATCAGTCGTTAATCATTCATAAGATCAAATTCCTTTCTATCTCGATCTATCTTTGTCTTCTGTCAGCCTGCCTAGCCTGCCTGTTTGCCTGTCTGTTTACCTGTCTATCAGTCTGTCTGTCTGTATGTATGTGTGTATGTATGTATGTGTGTATGTATGTAGGTATGCAGGTATTGTATGAATCGTATGTGTGTATGTATGTATGTACATACGTATGTATGTACGTATGCATGTGCGTATACATGTACGTATGTGTGTATATATACGTTCGTCTCTTCTCCCTATTTTATTTTCTATATATCCATTCCTCTCTCTGAAGTAGAGTCTGTTTCGATGTCTCTCTTCTTCTCTCTTTCTCTCTCTCTTTCTGTCCCAAACCTGTATCATGCTCTGTCATGGAAACAAAAAGTTGTTATGAGCCTCCCTCTCTTCTGTTCCAACTCTCCAGCTTTACACTACGCAGGCCCGAACTACCAACCTTTAAAAACCCACCAGTACCATTTCACCCTACCATCCATCACTGAAATACAAAAAAAGGAAACCTTAAGCCAGAACTATCTTTTTCTCTGTTTGAACATACTCGTCCAAGAACACAATAAGACAGGAATCAATACCTTCTGTGTTGTTTGGGGGTTATGAAATAGATGGGATACTACTAACCCCCTGACAGGGCCTCTGCAGTTGTCTGAGCTATAAACATCGTGAATGAAGATTACTTCAAATTGTAGGGGAGTAAACTCTGAGGGAATTGGAGGAGAAGGGGAGGGTATAAGGCTGCCTCCACCATCTCTATCACCACTTCTACTTCAGAACGGAGGGGCAATGGAAAATGATATTTCGGACAGGGAGTGAGATGGCACTTTCCGATTTCCCCTACCGAGGTCTTCAGCTCATCTGATGACCTAACGGCCAAGTGCAGACGATATTTGTATCACACACCACCACTTTCAGTCACAGCAAAGGTTTTGGGCGTGAAATTCGGGCTGTCTCTCTCCAAGGAGAGCTTGTCGCCACAAGACCAGTGCCACTTATTCTTTTCTTGCCTGTAGTAGATGTATTTGTTTCTCTAAGAAGACGACTCTTTTCTGCAGAATTTTGCCAAAGACTTGTTGCCGTAGGGTTCTTTTACGTGCGACAAATGTTTATTGCACGTACGATCTCGTTTATCATCTCATCCGAAAGACTAGCGCCTTGACCACAACACAAACTGGACGGCGGAAAATCAAACGGAAATTGAACTGACGGTTTTTGTTGCTTTCAGAACGGTATGTTACATCTAGATCATCGATCCATCCAAGCAGAGAAAGACTACTTGTTTTCTCGGTAAAATCTTATTTACTTAAAGATCTTTATTACTGTTTTCCTGGTACGTTGGTATGGGGATGGAGCGAAACTGTATTCTGGAAAATCTCAACCGAAACATGAATTGGCTTGTTTTTCTGGTCATATTTCCGAGAGTTGGAATCAGTTCTGGCTCTGACCCTCTGGCTGTCTGTCATGCTGTCTGACAATCTGTATATCTGTCTGTCTGTCAGTCTGTCTGTCTCACTGTGTGTGTGTGTGGGGGGGGGGGGAGGGTCGAATTCTACTATCCATTTCTTTGTCTCTCATTCTCTGTCTCTCTGCCTGTTTGTTTAAATCAGTTCTCCCATTTTCTTTTATACACACACACGCTATATATATATATATATATATATATATATATATATATATATATATATATATTTGTATATATATACTGTTTTATTCTTTGTATATCTGTCAGTCTGCCTTTCTTTTTGTCTGTCTGTCTGTCTGTCTGTCTGTCTGTCTGTCCTGTCTCTCTCTCTCTCTCTCTCTCTCTCTCTCTCTCTCTCTCTCTCTCTCTCTCTCTCTCTCTCTCTCTGTTGAATGGCAGTTGAAATCAAAACCGATTCTACTGGCGGAAGAGTTCTTTCATTTCTGACTATCCAAGTGTGCACGGCACAAATCGTAACATTGGGTGGAAAGAAAATAGCCAAAGACAGTCTGAAAATACACACACACATCATAACTTGTTGTGTGCCAAAATACTGAGAGAGAAAAACCCTACTTCTTTTCTATTAAGTTCTTCACATTGCCTTTCTGCCTTAAAAACCAGCAATCCCATGACAGGTTAAAAATAATTCTCGTCTTCCAGTAAATACAATTTCGCTTTGGACGTCATGTCACTCTCCGCTCTGTCCTTGTCCGTCAGTTCAGGAGATAAGCAGAACACTCAGCTACACTCTGGATCTCAGTGCCTTCACATTCAACATTTTCTGGAACTTTCCATGACAGAAAGTAAGGTGATAAGAACGATGGATGCTGTCCCGTTTGCTATTGCTGAGTGGTTAGAAGGTTTGGCCTCAAGTCCCGAGGGTACATGAAGTCGTGGGTTCGAATCTTTGCTGCACTGTCTAGTGAATTATGGAGAGAGAGTATGTGTGCGTGTGCGTGCGTGCGTGCTTGTGTGTGTGTTTTACCATATTGGGAGTCAAGTTAAAGTGCAAACCTGCCAGTTTCTAAATTCATATCGTGTAAATAAGCATGTAGAATATCGAACTTGCATGGACAAAATCTCGTAGTTCATGCTAGTGTTTGTGTGAAATAGAAGCGCAGACATACCTAGCATGTACCCTAAACCTGAAAAGGCTTGGGCTCTGCCGGATACAACTTGCCAAGAGGTGCTGTCTGCAAAAATCAGTGCCCCAGTGACTTCTGAGAGAGAGACAGACAGACAGACAGACAGACAGACAGACAGAAATTCTTTTTATTTCTTTTATTTCGAGAATAATGAACAGGAGTCTTTTTTTACTTTCAGCCCTTGCGAGAATAGAATTTTTTTTAATTGTTGTCCGTTCCCAAAGACACATAACGGCCTATTTTTTTTCTATAGATAGAACAGGGTTTAATGTGTGCACAAGATGTTCTGCGCGCGTTTGCACACGGTACCTCAGTTTATAGTCTCATCCGAAATATTTTCTTGGAAGGGAAGTGGGCACTGATATCTCCAGGGTGAAAAAAACCCTCTTGAACGGGCGTGTCGGTGACGGTTCGAACGCGTGCTCTCAGATTGTTCAAACCACCGGGCTATCTTGTCCCACAGTGACAGACAGACAGACAGGCAGACTAGACAGACAGGCAGGTAGAAAGACAGACAGACAGAGAGGGACAAAGTCTTTTACCCTCTAGTACGTTGCATCAAGATGTATCATGTCTAAACTCTGAAGATCTATCCAATTATTGCCATGTTTACGGCCGGCCCAGACCACCTTTTGGACGTCTTTCGATGATGAGGTACACATCATACATACATACCCCTCTCTGTTTGGTTTGGTGCTTCCAAACACTCAGAAAGTTTTGATTGTTACTTTAAGGCTGCTCTTACTTCAAGGTTGTTTTCTTTAATATCTCTGTATCTCTCTTCATCTTTCTCTCTTTCTTTCTAGAGATATCAGTGCCCACTCTCACCTTTTATCGTTTTGCTTATAGTTATAGTGTATCCTGATGAAGGATTCATACTTTATATTTTCAATACTTTATTGGGCTTGTCGGCTGTACTTAACTTTTAATGAATGCCCTATTTCAATATCTTATTGTTATATATATGTTACAAGTATGTGTACCATTTGACATTGTGTAGATGTTGGGTTATTATTAAGATGTATCCCTACGGGCGGGGACTGGATGTAAAAAAGCACATGAGTGCTTATTCATTATCCTCGAAATAAAAGAATGTGCCGTTGTCATTGTCTCCATCTATATATCTCTTCCTCCCTTTTCTTTCTTTCTTTCTCTTTTTCTCCCCCCCCCCCCCCCCCCCCCCCCTCTCTCTCTCTCTCTCTCCTCCCCCCTCCCTCTCATTCTTTGTCTCTCTTTGTCTCTCTCTCTCATGTTCGAACGGATGGTTACTTTTACCATTCTCACCACCACCATCACTCCAAGGTAGAGAAAGGGGCAATGGAAACTCATATTGTATACACCGAAATCGTGTTTTCAGCTCGCCTGTACTGTACGTACCGCTCTGTCTCTTCTGCCACGTGTCTGTCGAACTCTGCCAGACTATTTATTTATTTATTCTTTTATATCGAGGATAATGGAATAAGCACACATGTGCTTTTTTACATCCAGTCCCCGTGTGTATGCGGTTTTGTAAATTTTGTCATCTGTTTCCACCGGCACACAATGGCCTAGCTTTTTTTCATCCAGTCCCCGTGTGTATGCGGTTTTGTAAATTTTGTCATCTGTTTCCACCGGCACACAATGGCCTAGCTTTTTTACATCCAGTCCCCGTGTGTATGCGGTTTTGTAAATGTTTTCATGTGTTTCCACCGGCACACAATGGACTAGCGCATTGAAGAGACAGAGATGGTGTTCTAGTGACAATGTATTGAACTCTGACAGACTAGTGCATAGAAGGGACAGAGATGGTGTTCTAGTGACAATGTATAGAACTCTGAATCAGACTAGTTCATAGAAGGGACAGAGATGGTGTTCTAGTGACAATGTATAGAACTCTGATAGACTGGCACATTGAAGGGACAGAGATGGTGTTCTAGTGACAATGTATTGAACTCTGACAGACTAGTGCTAGAAGAGACAGAGATGGTGTTCTAGTGACAATGTATCGACCAAGAGGTAGGTGTGTAGTAATTTTCTTGGCTCCTCAATGTAGGGAAGTGTGGCCCCAAAAAAATCCAAACTTTTTCGGGAGGAGGGGGGCATGGATGGATGGATGCTCAGTCAAAGAGAAATTGAGTTACCGTCTCTCTACCTCTCTGTGTCTCTGTCTGTCTGTCTTTCTTTCTGTCTGTCTGTCTGTCTTCTCTCTCTCTCTCTCTCTCTCTTCTCTCTCTCTCTCTCTCTCTCTCTCTCTCTCTCTCTCTCTCTCTCTCTCCCTATTGTTTTATCAATTTTGATGCATTATTTCATATAATACTTCGAAAGTAACATGTTTATAACACTTATGCCATGTGCCTACTCTGTATGCACACCATCCTTTCATATTGCCGCTTAGAGCAGATGCACATCAAAAGTCAAACAGCTTTTACCTACATCTATCTACCAACCTGTCTTCACACCTGCCTTATACCTATACACCTACCCACCTATCTACTAACCTATCTACCCACCTTCCCATCTACCTACTCGCCTATCTACCCACCATTCACTTGCCTACCAGTCTAGCTACCAACCATCTACCTGTCTATACCTACCAACCCACATACGGACCTACCATCCAACCAGCCAATCAAGCTACCGGCTTACTATCCGTCAACTTGTATTCATACCTGCCTACTGATCTATCTACCTACCTATTTACCTACCTACCTATTTACCTACCTAGCTACTTACCTACCTACCTACCTACGCATTTCTTCATCCAACCTACTCGTCTGTTTCCAGGTGAAGAATCGCTCAAGAACTCCGATCAGGATTCCAAGCTGGGGTTCGTGGTGAACGCTGTGAAGACCATGGCCTTGGCCTTGCATGACATGCACCTTGACCTTTGCCCCGGAAGTCAAGGCCTGTGCCCGGAAATGACCCCTATCAACGGGACCCTGTTCTTGGAGTACCTCTTGAATGTCTCCTTCCCCAGCTACAGTGGACACTACGTGCATTTTGATGCCCATGGTGACCCCCCTGGAAGGTCAGTCAGAAAGAGAGAGAGGGAGAGCAAGTGAGAATGAATGAGAGGGGGAGAGGGTGGCAGAGAGGGGGGGGGGGGTAGGAAGAGGGGAAGAGAGAGAGAGAAAGAGAGAGAGAGAGGGGAGAGGGAGAAAGTCAGATAGGGAGAGAGAGAGAGGGGGTGAAGAGGGGAAAGAGAGAGAGGGGGGGGGGGTGGAGAGGGAGAGAAAGTTAGATAGGGAGAGAAGGAGGGGTAGAGGGAGAGAGAGAAAGTGAGAGGGGGAGAAAGAATGAGGGAGAGGGAGAGAGGGGGAAAGAAAGAGAGAGAGAGTAGGACTGTGTGCTTTCTTGCGTACTGCTTGTTTGTTTGTATGTTTGTGCGTGTGTGTGTGCGTGCGTGTATGTGTGTGTGCACGCGCGCGTGTGTGTGTGCGTGTGTGTATGTGTGTGTGTGTGCACGCGCGCGTGTGTGGGTGTGGGTATGTGAAAAATGTTGTGGCCAGTATTAAGGGAAAATGGAGTAACAGGTAAATTGTTTCGTTGTATCGAAAATATGCATGGAGTAGTCAAAGCAAAGGTTAGATGTGCAAAATTCATTGATTATATATATATATATATATATATATATATATATATATATTTATATATATATATATATATATATATAATTGTACAGCAAGTGTCAAACAGGGAGATGTCTGCAGCTCTGTACTATTCTCTATTTTCATTAATGAGCTAGCTCAGGATATCATTAACAAGGAAAAAACATGGTAGAGAGAGAGAGAGAGAGAGAGAGAGAGAGAGAGGAGAGAGAGAGAGAGAGAGAGAGAGAGACAATTGACAATTGACAATTATTTATTTGTGATAAGCTTTACACCCATTCACAAGGGGACAGAGGGGTAGGGACTGGGCACAACACACAAAAATTGAAAAAATACAGTCAACAACAGCCCAAATAGACAACATGGCATGGAAATCCACAACATGGGTTTGTAATAATTGAATAGTATGAAAAATATACCTGTGACACAAACTATCATCAATTCAATTACTTATGTTTTATGCTTATCCTAGACAACAGGGTCTCTCATGAAACAACTTCACGCTGTCATCAGTCATTACAGGAGTAACTAGGACACATCTCTACAAACAAATTATTCTCCAGCAGTCTGACCAGTTGTTTTCATTTCTTTTAGATCACTGCAGAGATTGTCCATGTTATTTTTAAGCTGGTCACGGAACTCTTTTAAGCTGTTCATAATATCCCTGGTCGTAATTTCTGATCTCTCACACATCAGCCCTTCCGGACATTCACCTGAATATTCTGCCACACCCTCCACACATTCAGAACCAGACACTCTCACTTCTTCCTCCCTGTCCACTTGTTCTCTCTCACCCACCTCTTCCACACTGACTTCTACACTCATTTCATGGCTATCACATTCTTTTGCTCATTCCCGACTTCACCACACAACTGATCACATTCTTTATTGTCAAAGTTGACTGTCACTGTCTGTCTGTCTATGTCATGTTGCGTCAAGTCAATCTGCTGATTATCATAATAGCCACTTGAAGATGGAGGGCAAGAATCATACATAAACACATCAGTGGGAGCGTCACTCTCTGCACGGTTTGCAGCATACACTTGACTGGGCGGGGTGGGTAAAAATAAACCAGAGGGAGAGGGAACCTGTTCCTTCACTTTTTCATCACGGTTTGCTCTGTGTGCTTCTGCTCGTTTTCTGTCACGGGATACCTGGCTAAAACACTTTTTGCGGTATGACCTTTGACCTGGGGTGACAGGGAAATGGCTGTCAGCTTTGTTTGTGAATCGCAAAATAACAACAGTCTGGTCACCTCTGCCGTCCACTTTGAAGGAGGACAGTGTCTGCTCTTGAAGTGCGGTGTTCAGTTTACACTCCAACATCCCTGGGAGTCCTGTGACTGGCATTTTGAGGCACAAAAAGGAGAAAACAAGAACACTTCACACACAGCTCACACAAAAGCGTCTTGCTGGCAGCCAAGCAAGGGAAGCCACTCGAGAGAGAGAGAGAAAGAGAGAGAGAGAGAGAGAGAGAGAGAGAGAGAGAGAGAGAGAGACAGAGACAGAGACAGAGAGACAGAGAAAGAGAGAGTCACAACCAGAGGCGAGAACAAAGAAAGAATAGCAGTTGCTTGGTTTGAAATACAGCTACAACCTCCAAACAGTCGTTTGACCTATTATCATTTTTTATAAAGCCTTCTTAGTTCCTTGCGTAAACCCGACATCAGGATTTTTTAAATTACCATCTGTTACATACAGCACGCAATGGCCTTCTCTTCCAAAAAGCGGAACAGTTTTAACGTGTGCGCAAGATCTTCTGTGTGCGTTTGTTCGCGATATATTGGTTTATAATCTCATCCGAATGATTTTGGGGGATGTGCGGGGGGGGGGGGGGGGGGGGGGGGGGGGGGAGTGTTGAGTCGGTACTGATGTTAACTTCAGAGAAAAATTCCCCTCGAACGGCCGTCTCTGAGGCGGCTCGAACCCGGGCCGTCAGATGGCGAAATCAGTACGTACTCTAACCGCTTGGCTACCCGCTCCTTGGCTTATTACTCGGCATAGACAGAATTTTGTTTCTGTCTTACTTTGTAGACATGGTGTGGGTTTGTTTTCTTCCTTCCTTCCTTCTCTAATTTTTTTCCTTTTAGACTTTCTGGTGGGCTTTTTGTTTCTTTCCTTCTCATCTCTCTCTCTCTCTCTCTCTCTCTCTCTCTCTCTCTCTCTCTCTCTCTCTGTCTCTCTGTCTGTGTCTGTCTGTGTGTCTGTCTCTCTCTCTCTCTCTATGTCTGTCTCTCTGTCTTGCTTGCTGCCTTCTCATTGAAACATAATATTTACTTCCAGATCACGCGAGGTAAAACTCAATACTTTACGACGCAGGAATATTGAAAAAGTTAAGACTTTTAAAAACTTAATGCGACGACACTTATCCATGTCCCCGCCTCTCGCTCTCTGTCTCTGTCTCTCTCTGTCTCTGTCTCTCTCTCTTTCTCTTGGTCTGTCTGTCTCATATTTCACGGTCAACCCCCCCCCCCCTCCCCCCCACTCAGCTCAAGTTGAGACACGTTATCTTCGTTTTTACACAACGGTCATTCCTTTTCCTGACTCAGAAACAGAAGTGTGGGCATACACGCAGTAGTCTGCACGCGGTAACACCTTCAACCAAAAAAAAAAACCCGACTCTGAAGTTCTCAGGCATCCATTCACCTCCATATTTTACTACGTCTCTGGCGTCCATTCACTTGTTCTCTCCTCCCTCACTCCCAAGATGCTAGCCCCCCTCTACCTAGTTTCGTCACTCATTGCCTCCCTTATCGCCCCGAAGCAGCCACAGGGCTTAGAGCTGCTGGAGAAACATATGGAGGGAGCTCAGACGAAGACCGCAAAATGACGGGAAGGAAAGGGAAGGGAATTAACTCGCTGGTAAAGGATTGGCAAGGGGACGGCACCCTCGGTGTCTGAACCTGTTTTCTTCTTCCTGGAGGTGGTGGCCTGCTTAATATGACGGCTGCTGGTAAATGACACCATTACTGAACGGCACGTGTTGGAGGGCAGGGCAGTGATGCTTGCCTTTGTTTTGTTTAAATAGTTACTTAGATAGTTAGTTATTTAGTTGGTTAGCTGGTTAGTTAGTTAGTTAGCTAGTTAGTTGGTTAGACAGTTAATTAGCTAGTTATTTGGTTAGTTAGTGTGTGAGGTATTGAGTTAGGGATTTAGTGAGTTAGCTAGTAAGTGAGTTAGGGAGTTAGTGAGTTAGCTAGTTAGTTGGTTGGTTGGTTGGCTAGTTGGTTGGACAGTTAGTTAGTTGGTTAGTTGGTTGGTTTGTTGGGTAGATAGTTAGTTAGTTAGTTAATTAGTTAGTTGGTTAGACAATTAGTTTGTTGGTTGGTTAGTTAGTGAGTGAGTGAGTTAGCCAGTAAGTTCCTTCGTTCGTTCCTTCGTAAATAGCTAGCTAGCTCGTTAGATACTTAGTTACTTTGTCAGCTACTTTGTTTGTTCCTTAGCTAGTTAGCTTGTCAGTGAACTAGTTAGTTCTTTGGTCAGCTGGCTGCTGGGCTGGCTGATTATCTTTATCATTAATTGATCTATTTTTGATATTCGTGTTTTCATCAATCTCCTTTGTGCTTTTGATTTTTGCTTTCTGTGGAAATGATTGCATAAATGCGGACAATCGCATGCAGGCACACAGAAATACGCCCACAAGTATTCACATACTTATCGCACACATACGCGCTCGCTCACACACATATACACACGCGCACGAGTGCACAAACGTAAGCACGCGCGCGCACACACACACACTCACACACGCGAGCGCGCACACAACACACACACACTATGGATTGTTCCGCATAATCTGTACCTTGTGGAGGATTATCAGCTTGGAATCAGCAGGCCAAACAGTTTAGAGACTCCTCTTTTTTCCGGAAAGATCGTTCCAGTAAGAAGCTCCTGTTGTCTGAAACTCTTTACCATTTGCCGTAAGACATATTCAAACGCGAGATACCTTCGAAATATTTTACGTCTTCTACTGATATTCAACCCCTTCCTTTTTTTCCATCCTATCTATGCTTAGTTTAACCTGAGATAGATGGTCTTCATTTTTCCTCGATATTTCTTCAAGGTCCAGCAGATACAGTCTGGCATAGACGCATTATTCTGCAATATTCTCTTCGATAAACTGACACGGGCGTTCATTCCCTCGTGTGTCTTATTGCGTCCCACCCACGAACCTCCCGTTCCTTTGTTCGTCTCTGTTTCACTTCCCGGGGAAACAGAGTCACACTTACCTCGCTGCAGTTTCTTAACTCAATACATCTGCTATCACCGAAGTAAGGGGTAGGGCCCCGATTTGCTAGAACCATCAAGGATGGGAGCCTAGACGGGGGTCAGAAAATAGGGGGTAGGGGGAGGGTGGTGGTGTCTAATTGCCACATCATGGAACCAAACCATTTTTTTCTACGCAAAAATCCAAATCATAGCGGATATAAATCTATCATGACAAAGAAATATTGCACATTTTAAAGATAGCTGCACCCACGCACCAAGAATAGAGTGTGATTTGTATTGCATTATGTACCGCTATTAGTCACGACAGATTTCTCTGCGTGGAAGTTGGGCTACTCTTCATGGGAGAGAGTGTGTCACCACAAGAGCAGCGCCATCTTAGTTTGATTTTCTTGTCTGGATACGTTTTGCTTTCCAATATATATATATATATATATATATATATATAATATGATATATTATATATATATATATATATAATATAATATATATATATATTGCTTCGTCGACTTGTTTCTCAATTCGAAAGCAAACGCGACACCTGTGTGCGTACGTTTTTTGTTTAAATTTTGTCATCCGTTCTTACTGGCACACAGTGGCCTACTCTTCTGGAATGTGAGACAGGCTTTTAACGTGTGCGGAAGATGTTCTGTGTGTATTCGCACACGGCATCAATTTATAGTCTCTTTCGAAGGACTTGTAGGAAAGTGGGATATATAGATAGATAGATAGATAGATAGATAGATAGATAGATAGATAGATAGATAGATAGGGAGAGAGAGAGAGTAGAGAGAGAGGGATAGAGAGATGAGATGAGAGATAGATAGACCGACCGACCGACCGACCGACAGACAGACAGACAGACAGACAGACAGACAGACAGACAGACAGACAGACAGACAGATAGATAGATAATGGATTGAACTGTGAGTAGATCGTTTGTCCAGACGTAAAACATCCACACAGTAATCGAGAAATGGCGGAATCTGTCCCTTTCTGAGACCAAAAACTTCCACATCCACGAGATGTCGGAATGCGGCTACCTTAATTGTGGTTTAAAAAAAAAGTGGGATACGCAAAATCTTGTCATTGATGAATTGAACCTCCGAGCTCTAGCCTAGAAACAGACAAAAAAGATACATGCGTAAAGAACTGCTTGCGTGTGTATGTATATAGACAGACAGACAGACAGACAGACAGACACATCCATGATATACAGATAACGTCCTATTCCTACGACTTGATGACACATCTGACTGGCAGGGGGCAGTATCCTGCCTCAGTCCTGTCTCATGCCTCGTCTTCCTCAGCCAATAAGCTGGTCAGGGTTTTCCGCATAGGACACCTTCTGCTGCAAACTGAAGGGCAGCTATCAAGGAATCTGGTCTTTTTCTGTCTGTTTTTTCTTCCTTTTCTTACTTTCTTTCTTTTTGTACGCGTTTGAACTTCTTTCTTTTTTTATATCTTTGTTTGTTTGGGTTTTTAAAAAAATTATTGTCTGTCTGTCTTAAATCGTTTTCTTTTATTGTTTTATTTTTGTTTTTTTTTCATCATGTCTTTTCTTTTTATTTGTCCTTCTTTCTTTCTTTCTTTCTTTCTGATTTCCTTTTTCTTTCTTTCTTTAATTTTAGTTTTTTCTTCTTTCTTTCCTCTTTAATTTTGTTTTCTTTCTTCCCTTTCTTTTTGTGTGTTTAATTTTTCATTCTTCAAGAAATATGAGTGCATGTAACGTTTTAAAAAAAAACACACAACCAAAACAACGCAAATACTCAAAGCATTTAATCAAATAAAAGCCAGAGCACCTGTCCTGATTGTTAATGAAGAAAGAACTTATATACTAGCTCAGAATATTTGTATGGACATGTTCACATCATTATTACGAAAGTTGGTTCTCGCTTTGTCGACATGAGCAAAATGTATGTACGTTTGCTTGGGCTGTTACAAACGTTTGATTGAATAAACTCATTTTAAAATCTTTTAGAACAGAACCAAAATGTTCACAGAGAAGGAGAAGAAGAAGAAGAAGAAGAAGAACAAGGAAAGAGAGAGAGAGAGAAGAGAGAGAGAGAGAGAGAGAGAGAGAGAGAGAGAGAGAGAGAGAGAGAGAGAGAGAGAGAGATATCTCCATTCATTCTTTTATTTCGAAGATAATTAAATAAGATATTATGTGCTTTTTTTTTACCCAGTCCTTGTGTACATGCAGTTATGTAAATTTTATCGCCAGTTCCCACCGGCGTACATTGCCTACTCTTCCTAAAGGTGGAACAGGTTTTAACGTGGGCGTAATATGTTCTGCATACGTTTGCACACATAACGTCAATTTATAGTGTCAGTTTATAGTGTCATCCAGAGAGAGAAAGAGAGAGAGAGAGAGAGAGAGAGAGAGAGAGGAGAGAGAGAGAGAGAGAGAGAGAGAGAGAGACAGACAGACAGACAGACAGACAGACAGACAGACAGACAGACAGACAGACAGAGAGAGACAGAGATATTTTGTTGTTGTTGTTGGGTTGTTTTGTTGTTGTTTTGTTTCGTTTTTAGGGATTTTTGGATGTGGAGGGGGGGCATTTGAACTTCGTGAAGCATATTCAGCCTTGATTTATGGCATTATGTTTTTCCTGATTCAGTAGATACCGGTTGACATACACACATTATTCATCGCACAGTTATAGCTGTTCAGTACACTGATACTGACGTCCTTGCAGATACATTCACTCTCAGATTTCGTTAAGACCCTAGTCTTCATTTCACTTATCTGTGTCTTCTCCACTTCTCCACCAAGCTGACAAACTCCATCATTTGTGCTATAGTTTCACCACTCACTCACTACCTCTGATAATACTGACATCGCCAGCAGGGTCAGATTTACAAGAAACATACGGGTGGAGCTCAGAGGAGAGCCACAAAATGACAAGGAGGAAGGGGGCATAGAATGTCCATTGAAGAACTTGCAAAAAGATGCATATCCAGATTTTATGTGTATTTTGGTTATAGTTGTTTTTCTTAGGCTTTTGACAGGTATCTACCTAAATTGCTATTGTTTTAATTCTAATTTTCTAATCCCGATTTCTTGCATGTCTGAGAACTAAGGCCCTGATGGGTTTTTTTTCAAGAGTTGAAAGACGATTTCGGCTAATACATGACCTGATCCATCCACCTGGGATTTTTACCATCCTAGAGCAACGAGTCACTGGCCATAATAGGTTATGTAGTTAAAGTATGAATTAGGGCATGCAAGTGTGTGTGTCTGAGCCATCTCTTTACCAGTCTCTCACTGGGGATATAATCCCTCTCCTTTCCTGCTGTTTCGCTGCTTTGTCTTGAACTCCATCCACGTGATTCTGGCATATCTGGTTCCTGCCATTGCTTTCAACGATAGCAGAAGGAATGAGTTAGGAAACCAGAGTAGGGTAGGAATGGATTTGCCTGCCTGGTGAATGAAGAATGAATGAGACAACAAGTGAACGCAGGCTAGGTATAACAGATACGGTGTTAAAAGATAAAAGCGAATGAGACTATATTAAACCGAGGCCTCGTGTGCGAACACTCGCAGAACATCTTGTGCACACGTTAAAATATGTTCCGCCTTTCGGAAGAGTAGACTATTTGTTCTCGTAGGAACAGATGACAAAATTTACAAATTTCCATGCACACGAGACTGGATGCCAAAAAAGCATATAAGTGCTTATTCCATTATTCTCGAACTAAAAGAACAAATAAATCGGAGAAGGCAGTTTCACTCTGCTGACGAGACGCCATTGTATGCAGAATAAGGGCGTACATGACGGACCATGTCAAACCGTGACCAAAAAAAGTCAAAGTGAGTTTTGACTGGTAAAAGCGGAAGCTGGATAGCCTTGTAGAGAGCTCATGATCTGTGTAAGCACGGGTTCGAGCCACCACCAAGCCGATTGAAGGAAGTTTTTCCCCTGGGGTTAACTTTAGTACCAACTCAGTTTTCTCGAGAGTCCTTCGGAAGAGACTATAAACTAATGTCCCTTGTACAGATGCATGCAGAACATCTTGTTGTCCCCACATGAAAACCCATTCCGCCCTTCCGAGTAGACATTTCGTGCCGGTAAAAATGAATGACAGAATAATTAAAGAGAAACCCCGCATGCACACGGTGTTGTTTTCGACATCATCTCCGATGTTGGAATATAACTACGTTTACAGTAAGATCTGCCCAAGACTCAGGAGTACGTCATCATTTCAGGCTGAGAATTTGTGAGTGGAATTTTCACCTTCGGGGTAGTTGTAGTTGTAGTGCTCTGCATCCTGGGTTGACCATAAGAGTCACAATGACTGAGTAGCCATGACGTCGATGCAATGAACCACAGAAGAAAATCAAATTTAAATCTGGTTTTACTCAGTATTATAGCTGCGCTGTTTTAATCTGAAATTTATATTTCATCGAAATGACAGCCCTGTGGTCAACAGGGCTATAAAGAATAAGATTGATTTCCGATCTCCGGTGACATTTGAATGAGTGACGTGGAAACAGAAGAATTGGTGCACCACAGAAAATGAGGCATCCTCCACCCAAAAAATTAACAAACAAACAAACCAGTAAACCAAACAGTCAACCACAAACAGCCAGATCCAGAGTTATAGGAAGCCTCATACAGCTGGACCTTAAGTGAGGGTTTGAAAATGGGTCAGGAAGAGGGGACGGGGAGTAAGTCCCCGAAGAGGGAGTGGCGGGAGAACGGCTGGCTGTCCGGTGTCTAATAACGCTCCCTCCTTGTTGAAGCCGATTAGCTTTTAATGGCTGCCAGCAAGGGACACTACTCCCAGATAGCCATGTGTCCAAGAACGATAACGCTGAGGGAATGGGGAAAAATTGGGCAGATGCCTGCAAGAGGTTAAAGAGCATAAATGCTGGCAAAGAAATTGTTTAGTATCTCACTGCTTTTTTTCTGTTTTGTTTGTTTTTGTCCCTTCTGCTGTTGTTGTTGTTGCTGGCGTTTTGTTTTCTGTGGAAATTTACTTGGGGAAAAATAATCAATAGGTGTTCTAAAGATAAGGGGAGGAGGGAAGGGAAGAGTATAGACATAGCAACAGTACTAGATAAATGTTGGCAAATATATTCTTTATTGTCTTGATGTTTTTATCTCCATTACACTTTCTGCTTAGTTGATATCATTCTTTCTGATGGTTCTTCGCTTTTTTATATCTTGCCCCCTTTCGTTCTTGCTTTATTTCTTCCTTTCCCATTTCTTGTTTTCCCTTTTATCCTTTAATCACTTTTGTTTTCCTCCTTTTTTCCTGTTTTCTTCCTATGTATGTCCGTCTGTGCGTTCTTCGTTCCGTCTTTTCTTTCGTTCATGCATCTCCTGTCGCTTCTGTCTTTTGTTTTGCACCTTGCAGTCAGTCGTAACAGATTGCGACAGGTCAATTGGCCACAAGAGAGGGGCGTGTGGAGTTTATGTCAGTGTCTGTGGAATTTACTTCAAGAGATGTCGCAACAAGTTTCGTTTTATTTCATTCCCGCTGCTATCTCTTTCAAACGCTTGGCTATCATCTTCCGTCCTCAGGTTATGGTTTTGTGATAGCTTGGTAAATGTAGCGCAGTGTTCGCGCGTTCTTTGGTATGTCAAAATCTCTTGCACGTGAACGGTGGTACTTTGACTTAACTATGCATTTGTTTGTTTGTCTCTGGTGGTACAAAGGAACCCTGACTTAGGAAGGAAGGTGGCAGGATGGTTAAGACGTTCGCCTGCCAACAAGTAAACCGTGAGGTTCGATTCCCAGCCTCGCCCTTTCTTCCCAGTTTGACAAAAAAATCGAACTGAATGTCAAAGTCCTTCGGATGAGACTGTAAACCGAGGTCTCGTGTGCGAACGCATGCAGAACATCTTGCGCACACGTTAAATCCTGTTCCGCTTTTCGAAAGAGTAGGCCATTGTGTGCCGGTGGGAACAGATGACAAAATTTACCAAACCGCATACACACGGGGACTGGATGTAAAAAAGCACATGAGTGCTTATTCCATTATCCTCGATATAAAAAATATGTCATCTGAGCGCTTTGATTTGTTGCTTTACAAGATTCAGCGCTATATAAATTCCATACATTATTATTATTATTATTATTATTTATTACAAAGGAACCCTGACTTCTATGTTAATTTCATTTGATTGGTCACTCTTTAAAGCAGCAGCAGCAGCGGGATTTGTAGGGTTAGGGGCAGTCCCTTTTTCCTCCATATTTGTTGCTGCTTCTCTTGAGACGTTTAAGTGTCATATCACACTTTAAGTGTTTTTGATGATGAACAAAAGAGAAAGATGAAAAATCGAAAGGAGAAGAATGAAAAGAAGAGTTAGAAGAAGAAAGAGGAGGGAAGAAGAAGAAGAAGAAGAAGAAGAAGAAGAAGAAGAAAAGAAGAAGAAGAAGAAGAAGAAGAAGAACAACAACAACAACAAACAACAACAACAAGAACAACAACAAGAACAAGAAGAAAGGAGGAGGAGAAGAATTCCTTGAAATCAGATGCTCAGTAATCAGACTTAGAAGAACAAGAAGAACAAGAAGAAAGAAAGGAGGAGGAGGATTCCTTGAATTCAGATGCTTAGTAATCAGACTTAGCCGATAGATGCATTCACGTTTTGTTTTTGTTTTTCTTTTCTAAATGACACATGTTTGCTTGGCAGAGAATATCATCCCAAATGCTGTGTGTATACAAACACGTGCAATCCTCTTATCGCTGTATGGTTTTTCGCTTGGGTTTGAATGGTGCTTCCTGCACACAACTCGTTGCAGGCATTCTAAGCCATGGGATCTGATGCTGAGGCTTTAAGCTTCCATAGAAGCCCACACAAAATGCCTGCGTCGGGTTCAGAAAGTGGGATGGGGATTATTCCCTCGGCAGTGGCCTGACAAGGGATTTGTGGCTCTGGTTCCAATCCACCCACCACCTCCGTCCAATTCTGGAACCAGTCAAAGTTATCTACGCTTCTGACAAGGAGTGTTGTTGACAGCTGCAGTGTCCAAGAACTCTTAGAAACAGAATTGGATGCAAACGTTCTTGCACGAGTGCATGCTTGTGTGTTTGTTTGTTGTTGAGTTTTGTGTGTTATTTAGGAAGGTGGGGAGTGTCGACCGTATCACGATTGCCATGATTTCAGCTTAATTTGAATTCTGTAAGCTTGCTTTCTTGTTTGTGTTTTTATTTCCCTGTGTCCGTTTTGTTCTTTTCTTAATGCGAATGTTAGCATGTAGAATAAAAACCAAACCAAACGTTGGCGTAGGCGTTTTTATAGTTGTTAACTTGAAAACATGGTTTCACACACATGTTGGTGCACCTGTTTACACGTGTTCGTATAATTTTACACATGTATGCAAAGCGGCAGTTTCTGTCATCTGTTTCATTCTGTTTTGGCTAGGAAATTCTATAAATGTGTGTTAGTGCGCGTGCGTGGTGTGTGCGTATGTGTGCGTGCGTGCATGTGTGTGCGTGCGTACTTGGGTGCGTGAAGCAGCAGTTTCTTTCACTTATTTGGTTCTATTTTGGCTCTGAAACTCTATAATCGAGTTTGTGTGTGTGTGTGCGTGCGTGCGCGTGTGTTTGTGTGTGCGTGCGTGCGTGCATGCATGCGTACGTGTGTACGTGCGTGCGTACGTGCATGCGTGCGTGCAAACATGTGTGTGAAGGGAGGTATTTGTCTATGTGTCACTGGTAAATATTAGCTTTGTAGCTTTTTTCAGAAACTATTGATTCTTGTAAACACACACACACACACACACACACACACACACACACACACACACACACACACACACACACACACACGCACACTCACACTAAAAACCCAGGAACCAACAAGTGAAAACAGTCCATCAATTTGAACATCGTCTTTCATAATGTTACAGTTTCAATTACTCTGCAAATAAAATCTTAGAAATCCATCAAGATGTTTAGGTACAATTCTAAGTAGCAACGAAAATATCTCAGTAGAAGACAAGCAAAGGAAATAAACACTACAGAAAACGCCACACACATAATAATCATAAAAAACCACACCACCCTAACGAAGCAAAAAGACAGGCAGTAAAAAGAACCAGATTTGTCCAACCCACCAAAACCTGAAGGCCGATATCTGACCTACTGACCTGCTGCCGATGAGGGACACACTCTTCAGACCCCTGGAGGGAGGGCCTTCAGCGCAGGGCAGCAGTTGTCAGGGCCTCAGGAGTTGCTGTCTGAGCATTCGACGAAGAAGAAAAGAACCATAGTCTTGTGTTTTATTGACTTTGGACATCTCTGGCCTGTAAACAAGTGTTTTCAACTATGATATCCATGATCAGCAGAACAAATGCTTCCAGGTTGTCCATCACTTTCAACTGTTAATTCTACACACTTCTTCCGTGTTTCCTGTTCTGGGTGGAATGTGAAGTGTCTGGTAATCTCCTGTGCTTGTAACTGTGCAGAAAGTCTGCTTGAAGGCCTCAGCCGACACATTCTAACTTCAGGGCAGTTCATGAGAATTCAGATATACTTGTAGAAAAGCAGGAGAATGGGCTGGGTAGAATAGATAGATAGATAGATAGATAGATAGATAGATAGATAGATAGATAGATAGATAGATAGATAGATAGATAGATAGATAGATAGATAGATAGATAGATAGATAGATAGATAGATAGATAGATGCTACAGGAGTTTTTATGTTGTTAGAAGTATACAAGCTCTATACGTTTTTGAAAGGAAACTAAATAAGCTTTACGAGAAAAGCACTTTTAGTGCTTTGAGATCTACAGATTATGCGTTTAAACCAGTTAAAGGCCTGATGTCTGATGAATCGTCTGGATGATGCTAGAGTTTTTGATATCATTATGTGTTCTTCTGTTTGTTGTAATCTGGTACGAAATATCTATGTTTGGTGTAGACCGTGATCTGAAAGTCTGAATCTGGACGCATCTCTTGCCTCCTCTACCATGTATCAGCGATGTTCAAACTTAAATATGCGTGCTTCTATCTGAAAAAGCACTGGGTTTAGATATGTATTTAGTCACTGATTATTTAGCTGCCAACAAATGCTTTGTGTGAAGATACCTAATTTCTGTGTTTGTTGTTTCAAAGATGCATTTTATTGATTTTGTGACATCTCCCTATTTTCACGTTTGTTATTGTTTCGTGGTTTTTTTCCGTTGCTGTTATTCTGTTTTTCATCTTTTTCATCCGTTCCATCTTCCTTCTATCCATCCTTCCTTCTTATTTCAATTCTTCATCATCATCTTTTGACTACTTTTCCTTAGCACCTCATTCTTCAACCGATCACAACAATCCTCAAAGTTTTATGAGTCCTTTTCCTATGCACATCAAGCTTTCAGGAAATATAATACATGATCAACCTATTTTCCAACCTCTAGCCGGCCATGACGTTTAGCCTTCTTTGTTTTCAACGCCCAGCTGAAACGGAGCATGAAACTGTTTATCTTCGTTTCTCCACTGTGGTTTTTCGCATGTCCCAATGTTAACACATTACACTGCGTGGGTCTGCATTTCTTTAGCGGTCTGAAACTTGTATTCTTGGACAGTCAGTCACTCCAGTATCCTAGCTACTAGGTCTCTACCGTCGTTCTCTTGGTCAGTCCTAACCTCATTCCTCCAGGCTGTGAGATTTTGCGTATGCGACCGTTTCTTGCCCACCATGAAAATAGCCGCATTCCGACTTCGGGAAAGTACTGAAATAAAATAATTGACAAATCTTTACTCTACTTTTGTTTGATAATTGAAAATCCTAAATCTACTGTAGATTCATAATTGACAAATTCTTAATCTACTTTTAATGATTGACGAATCCTAGTTATACTTTTGTTTCATTATTGACAAACCCTAGATCCAATTTTGTTTAATAATTGATAAATCCTGATTCTGTTTTTTTGTTTAATAATTATGACAGATCGTAATTCTATTTTTGTTTGATAATTGACAAATCCTAGATCCACTTTTGTTTTATAGTTTAGTTGACAAATTCTGAATCTACTATTGTTCCCTCATTGGCGAAACCTTTTCAGTTCTACTTTTGTTTCATAATCTACTTATTCTGTTTTCACACGCCAGTGGCAGGACTCAGATTTGCAAGCAAGGGATAGATGTAGTTTAAGTGAAGACAACCCAATGACCAGGAGGGCGGGGGGGGGGGGGGTGTCTTATTCCCAGTAAGGATCAGGCTAGGAGACACTACCTTATGTGTGCAGATCTCTTCCACCGAGACGCCCGTTCAAGGGGATTTTTCCCATGGATTTCACATCAGTACTGACTCCACTCCCTCGAAAATCCTCGGGATGAGACTTATCAGTCAAAGCCCTGTAAGCAAACGCGCTCATAACATCTTGCGTACACGTTAAACCCCATTTTGCCCTTCGGAAGAGAAGACCATTCGGGCCAGAAAGACAAAATATCTTTATCTTATATTATCGCCTACACACTATGTTGAGTTTAGACATCATCCCTGAAGTCGGAACGCGGCTACCTTCATGGTGGTTGAGAACGGTCGTTTAGGAAAAAGTGTCACCATTGGTGACCCTCAGAGCTCTAGCAACGGGACGGGGGGGGGGGGGGGGGGGGGGGGGGGGGGGGGGGGGGGGGGGAAGGAAAAAGAGAAAGGGGCTTTCACTGACATTCATTCAGTACGAGATCTGTAGCGTTCATTCATTCGTTCTCTCCTTCCTCACTCCCAAGCCAGGCAAATCCTCTCTCTCCCTCTCTCAATCCTCTCTCTCCCTCTCTCTCTCTCTCTCTCTCTCTCTCTCTCTCTCTCTCTCTCTCTCTCTCTCTCTCTCTCTCTCTCTCTCTCTCTCTCTCTCATGTCGCGGAAACCAGTAGCAGCCGACAGCTTTGCAGGAAACACCTGGATGGGGTCAGATGAGGACCTCGAAATAATAGGGAGGGAGGGAGAGGGAATTAGCTCCCTAGTGAAGGAATGGCGGAGGAATGGTGCCCCTTGTGTCCAATCCCATTTCTTCCTTTCTGGAGCCAATAAGCTGATAATGGCAGTGGGCAAGGGACACTACTGCTGACATCAAGGATGACGAAGCTAATAATAGTAAGGAAAAGAAGAAGGGAGGCACGGAGAAAGGGGAGAGAAGTGAACGTTTACGTAACACTTCGGGTTTTGGGGGGTTTTTTTTGGTTGCTTTTTGTGATTTGGGGGGATTTTGCAGTAAAGCCGGTGATGTAATCTGGACATTACTTGAGATGTACTGGAAAGGTTCTGTTGGCTACTGGAACAGACATTGTTCAACCGCTTTTTAGGCCTACACTCATGTTTAAAAGTGCGTGCTGATACGCTCGTGCTATCACATGTAGGTACGAATATTTTTAGCTTTTCACATTTGCACACACACACACACACACACACACTCACGCACGCACGCACACACACACACAACACACACACACACAACACACACACACACACACACAACACACACACACCACAGAGCATGGTTGTCCAGTTTTCATCAACCCCATAGGCACCTCGCTATCTATCACCGTGTAATGGCTGTTGGCAAGGCCCGCTACTGCTGACAGCTATGGGCCCCAGAATAACACTGAGGGAATGAAGGACTGAGCGGAATGGGAAAGTCGAAGACAGTTTAAGTCATCAGAGTGTGTGTTTACTGCTGCCTGCTTTTTAGTAGTATTTGTTGTTGTTTTTTTTTCTTTTTTGCTTTAGTCACTTCTCTTTTTTTCTCTTGGTTTTTCCCTTTTTGGGGGGGTGGGGGAGGGATGATATTTTCAAAGGAGTTTGTTGGGGAAAATGTAAAAATGATGGGGAAGATAGAAGGATTGTGACATGAATAGGAAAACATGAATGAAGTCAAGAATGTGTGGATGTTATGTTGAATAGTTGTTTATTGTACTGGGGTTTTTTTCAGTTTTTAATTTCTTACGTTGTATTTTTTCGGTAATTTCCAGTCTTCTGTTTTCCATTCTCTCTTAGTGATTCTTTTTTTCATTATTTTTCTTAGTTTAGTTTCACTTTTCTTACATCTTTTCATATACTATTGCCCACTTTCTAAATTGCAAAGGGCTGAGATAGACAAACCTGATGTTTTGATTTTGTCATTGCGTACCTCTGTATGCTACAGTCAAGTACCGAATATGCCACTTTGGAGCTTGAAATAGTCTGCAAGATTTCATCTGGTCTTATCTCACGTCCTCTGGCGTGCACTTTTAAATGCATGTGCATGTGGGTTTTTTCTGAGAAAAGGCAGAAAATGCAGAGTTTAGTCACTGGTTGTTCATCTGCTATATAGTGCTTTGTGGGAATTTTCTGTCTGCATTTGTTACGTTGAAAAAGATGCATTTGTTAGCTTTTTGTGTCACATTTCTATTTTGCTTTATGTTGTCCTCCTTTTTTCCATCTTTAGGTTTAGCATTTATCCCAGGCTTTTCCCCTTTCTTTTGTCCTTTCTATTTTTGTGTATTTTTCTTCCTCATCTTTAGAGAGGTTTTTTTTTTGGCTGCTCATGCATCATATACGTACACAGTAATCCTCAAAGCTTTATGGTGTGTTTTCATTCTGTATATAGACCAAGCCTCCGCTAAACCTATCACAGAACGAACCCCCAGAAAATTGGCTCCGGTCACACATAAGCTGGTTTCCTTCCAACTGTACACACTACAGTGCTTTGAACGACAGTCTGAGTGTTGGTTTCTCTAAGGTAGTGCAAAACGAGGGTTCAGTTTGCACACAATAAATCATCTCCCCTGTTTCTCTGAGGTGGTGCAAAACGAGGGTTCAGTTTGCACACAATAAATCATCTCCCCTGTTTCTCTGAGGTGGTGCAAAACGAGGGTTCAGTTTGCACACAATAAATCATCTCCCCTGTTTCTCTGAGGTGGTGCAAAACGAGGGTTCAGTTTGCACACAATAAATCATCTCCCCTGTTTCTCTGAGGTGGTGCAAAACGAGGGTTCAGTTTGCACACAATAAATCATCTCCCCTGTTTCTCTGAGGTGGTGCAAAACGAGGGTTCAGTTTGCACACAATAAATCATCTTCCCTGTTTATCTGAGGTAGTACAAAACGAGGGTTCAGTTTGCACACAGTAAATCATCTTCCCTGTTTATGTGAGGTAGTGCAAAACAAGGGTTCAGTGTGTACACAATATTTGTTAATCATCTTCCCTATTTATCTGAGGTAGTACAAAACGAGGGTTCAGTTTGCACACAATAAATAATCTTCCCTGTTTATGTGAGGTAGTACAAAACGAGGGTTCAGTTTGCACACAATAAATAATCTTCCCTGTTTATGTGAGGTAGTACAAAACGAGGGTTCAGTTTGCACACAATAAATAATCTTCCCTATTTTTCTGAGGTAGTGCAAAAAAGGGTTCAGTTTGTACACAATAAACCCTTTTCCCTATTTATCTGAGGTAGTGCAAAACAAGAGTTCGATTTGTACACAATATACCCTATTCCTCACCTTTCCTCATACCCTCTTACTCTAACCTTTCAGCCCCAAAGCCTGGCTGAAACTCAAACCTTTTATCCCTTGTTTCCCAGTGTGTCTCCCCCCCCCCCCCCTCCCCCCCCCTTCCCATGACTCAGTACATACAGTCTGGCATCATTTCACTGATGGACCCCTCCCAGGCGAGTTGAAACCAGCTCTTTCCTGGCGCACGTGGTCTTGACTTTGGTATCATACTAGATCCGTATCCTTCATTCTCCCTTTCTCTCCTTCCACACTCCCCAGGCTGGGAAAATCCGCTCTTATCTACTTTCGTAACTCTCTCCCTGTCCTGTTACAAAACCCAGCTGCAGGATCCAGATGTGCAGGAAACGTACAGTGGAGCTTAAACACGGGTCACAACGGGATATGGAGGGATGGGAGTTACTTCTTCGGATGAGACTATAAACCGAGGCCCCATGTGCGAACGCATGCAGAGCATCTTACGCACACGTTAAATCCTGTTACGCTTTTCGAAAGAGTAGACCATTGTGTGCCGGTGAGAACATATGACAAAATTTACAAAACCGCAGACACACGGGGAGTGGATGGAAAAAAAACAAAAAAAAACAAAAAAAAGCATATGAGTGCTTATTCTATTATCCTCGATATAAAATAAAATTAAAATTAAATTTTTTTTTAAAAGTCATCTCATCTGAGCGCTTTGATTTGTTGCTTTACAAGATTCAGCGCTATATAAATTCCATACATTATTATTATTATTATTATTATTATTATTATTACTTCTCCAGTGAAGAACTGGCAGGTGGAGGATGCCCACTGTGTCCTGTTGTATAGCTTTTTTTCCTGAAACCCGTGAGCTTAACAAGGTATCCGGCAAGAAACTTTTCGCCTGACAGTAGGCCTAAGGAATGATAGCATTGATAGAATAAGAGTGAGGGGAGGGTTTAGGCATGATGGAGGAGAAGAAGAGAGAGAGAGAGAGAGAGAGAGAGAGAGAGAGAGAGAGAGGAGAGAGAAGAGAGAGAGAGAGAGAGAGAGAGAGAGAGAGAGAGAGAACACTGGAACACTGAACACTGAACAGTTTTATTGTACTTCGGCCTTAGGCCACTATACAAAACATGTTTGGGGTAGAGGGAAGGTAGACATCATAGCACAGCACTTTAAAAATAAAATCCATTTCACATGTTCAATTCTGCCAGCATACAGTATCACACTCAATGTCTTCTAGTTATCATCATCCCCATCATCATCTTCAGTATCTACATGATTTATGCCATCAGCATCGAGAGAGAGAGAGAGAGAGAGAGAGAGAGAGAGAGAGAGAGAGAGAGAGGAGGGAGGAGAGGAGGAGAAAAAGGGAGGGAGGGGGGGGGGGGAGAATTTCACACTGAAATTAACATCAGTACTGACTCCAATCCCCCAATAAGTCTTTCAAATTAGTTTATAAACTGACGCCCCATGAGCGAACGCACGCATAACATCTGGTGCACACATTAAAACCCCTTCCACCGTTTGGAAGAGTAGGCTATTTCGTGCCGGTAGGAACATAATTATGACAAAGTTTTTAAAAAACCGATTGCACACAGGTGTCATGTCTGGACACCATCCCTGAAGTCGGAATGCGGCTACCTTAATGGTGGGTGAAAACGGTCGCATACGCAAAACCTCACCACTGGTGAACCTCGGAGCCCTAGCCCAGGAACAAAACAAAAATTAAGGAAATAAAATAGAACTAACACTATACTACAGTTGTGTGCTCTACACATTCGCATAGCAAGCACAGCACTGCAACACATCCAAATCTGACCCCCATGCTATGCAGTGCGACGCAGTGCAATTCAATGAAAACCAGTATGCCATGACTCGACACTGGTGTATGACATTTACTCAACGCAACAACACAACATAACACCAACCTCAGCTTCGTGTCTTTAATCAAACGACATTCGCCAACAAAAAAGCAAGCCACAAGGTACGTACAGGCCTAGTAGGCCCAGGCGGCTTTGTAGAAAGCCTAAAACGGTCCAGGCTTTGGCATAGACTTGGGAAAGGGGTGAGGAATAAATTCCCTGTGAAGGTTAGAGAACGGCTGTCTGTCGTGTGTCCAAACCCATTACCCCGTTGTTGGAGCCAATTAGCCTGTAATGGCTGCCGGCAAGGGACAATACTGCTGACATCCGTGCCCAGGAACGATAACGCTAAGCGAGGAAGGAGGAGAAGGAACTGTTGGGGGGGGGGGGGGGGGGGGGGGGGGGGGGGGTGGGGGGGTGGAGGGATCAGGATCCAAAATGCCAGCAGTGTGTGTGTGTGTGTGTGTGTGTGTGTGTGCTTGTTTGTTTGTTTAGCATCTGGGTGTTTTGTTTCACTTTTATCGCTTCTGACAGGCGGGGTTTACTCGGAAGAAAAACGACCTAATCGAAGTGGGGTTGCGAGATTACGAGAGAGAGGAGAGAGAGAGAGAGAGAGAGACAGAGAGACAGAGAGACAGAGAGACAGACACAGAGAGAGAGAGAGAGAGAGAGAGAGAGAGAGAGAGAGAGGAGAAGATGAGAGAGAGAGAGGAGAGAGAGAGAGGAGAGAGAGACATACAGAGACAGAGAGACAACCAGAGGCTCAGAACTCGAACTCGAACTGGTTTATTCAGTATAGGCCACGGCCCCTTACTGAAGGGGGTACAATACACCAGTTTCAAAGCCAAACAGTGGCCAGGTGTTCCAAAACTTAATCTGTAAACATGTCATTTACAATATGTAGATCAACATAAAGCACAAGATATCTTTGACAGTAAAAGGTTCAAATAACCTGAAAAGGAAAATCTTCGTTGTTTGATTATGTTCATTTCAGTTGTGTCATCTATCTATAAACTTTATACAAATCAGCAGATAACAAAATATAATCATTACACTTTTACCTGTGTCTGATACACACAAAACAACCATGATCAAATCCAGCAAATTTACCAAATTTAGAATACATACATTCAGACTTATGCACATATTTATCATATATTTGCCATATTTCCACACTACACACTCACCGGAGCAACTGTCATCCAAACATGGTGACGTGCATGTAATACTAAAACAATGAGAATCTTTATCTATGATATCTGGGACAATAGTTACAGTCAATTTAATTAAATCTCTTTTCTTCAATACATGCACATCTTAAAGCTCTAAAATCTTATCTGGAACTATCTTTCAAACATAAGCATACCACTATTAATATCAAAATGATTTTCTAGTAGTAGATAAACACAAGCACATAATACATCCTTTTCCAAACCTTAAATGACCTTTGATAAAATCAACCTACTAACTTTTACTTCAGTGATGTTTTATTCCTTTAATATATAACAAAAGTTCCTTCTTGACCCAACAATTTATCTTTCTGGACCATTTTTTGTTTATGAATTGAATAGCTAGCTGGTTTCTAATGCACTGCAAATTGTAAGGGAAAAACAACGACAACAGCAACAACATGTTCAACTCAGAGAGACACAGAGAGAGAGAGAGAGAGAGAGAGAGAGAGATGAAGAGAGAGAGAGGAGAGAGAGAGAGAGAGAGAGAGAGAGAGAGAGAGAGAGAGAGAGAGAGAGAGAGAGAGAGCGCATAGGAGCGATAACAATATGAAGATGTTCTGTTTTGTTTCCATTACGGCTTTTCCACTTCTGTGGGGTTTTATTTTAAATATTCAAGGTTCGTTTCTTTCTCTCTCCATATTCCCACTCGTTTCTTTCGTTTTGTGTTTTCTTTTCTCTTTCCCCCCCTCCTTTTCTTCCACTCTATCCTTAAATTGTGTATATCTTTCTGCCTTTATCCGGCGTGTGTGTGTGTGTGGTGTGTGTGTGTGAGAGAGAGAGAGAGTATATGTGTGTGTGTGTGTGTGTGTGTGTGTGTGTGTGTGTGTGTGTGTGTGTGTGTGTTGTGTGTGTGTGTGTGTGTGTGTGTGTGTGTCTTCTTTCTTTTATTCATTCGTTTTTTCTGATTCTTCTTCCCACTTATATCAAGACATCGGTATCCTAACCGACCACTACAAGCAAGGTGGCAAGACACGACTTAAGCTTGATGTTGATACCTGGGTCTGTTAAGTTCAATGCAGAGGTTGTGTGTGGTACCTCTCGTTTTGGCCACTTTAGTCGGATTTTCTCTTCCTCTTAAATTCATGGCTTTTTTCACAAGCAGGTGTTCTTATCGCTTAGCGGAAGCATCTGAGCAAATATCCTTTAAGCTGTGTGTACTCTCTGTGATAGCTCAGATCACAGCTGCAACGACCGAACTACAAGCCATCTGTAATGACAAGAATATGGCCATCGTCTCCAATATCAGGACGATGCGTTCCCTGGTCATGTCCATATTTTGTATGCACGAGAAATGTGGACCATACCAGCAGGCATTAAAAAGAAGGATACAGGCAATGGAGATGAGATGCTTCCACAAATTCCTTGGTATCTCTATTACAGAGATCACGTAACCAATGAGGAAGTGAAAACCAGAACTGAAAATGTCTTTGGGTCATATGTGTAAATGATTTGAATATAAGCGCTTTGATTTGTTACTTTACAAGATAAAGCGCTATATAATTCCATACATTGTTGCTATTATTATCATTACTATGATTATTATTATTTTGTTGTTGTTGTTGTTATTATTATTATATGAAGAGCTTCTGACTTAGTGAAAAGACGCAAACTGAAGCTGCACGGGTACGACACACAAACATCTGGACTGGCCACAACTGTTCTACTGAATAAGAACAGTACAAAGAGGTAGACGAAGAGGCAGGCAGACAGAGAAAACGATGGGAAGACAGCATCAGAGGGTGGAATGGCTTTGAGCGGAATGACATACCGCGGAAGACTGAGAATCGCCAGGAGTGGAGGAAGCTGGTTTCAAAATCTTCAGTGGTTCCCCCAACGGCCTTCCAGACTAAAGGATAGGTGAAAATGAAGAAAGACACCTGCAACTGAAAACATTTGCACAGTAGTGTTGATACTTACTTATCATTTACATTACTTGTTTCTCCTTAGCTGGTACAGAAGAGAGCGAGAAGAGAGAATGTGCTTGTGTTTGCATTGCAATAACGTTTTTGTTTTAAATCGCCTCCAATATTTTTATGCACATAATCATTTATTTGAAGTACTCAGTGTGGGAGTGTGTGAGCGTGTGGGTGTGGGTGTGTTAGCGACGACACCCATGGCCTACACTTCAGAAAAAGAGCAGAACGGGCTTTAATTTGCGTGGAAGATGTTCTGCGTGTGTCCACATACGGGGTCTCGGTTGATAGCCTCACCCAAAGAACTCTTGGGGTCAGTGGTGATGTCAACCACAGGCAGAAAACTCCCCTGAACCGGCGTCTCCGTGGCGGCTCGATCCCGGGTTGGCAAATCACAAGCACAATGCTCTAACCACTAGCGGTCCCCACCCTTCTCTCTTCTCTCTCTCTCTCTCTTTTCTCTCTCTCTCTCTCTCTCTCTTCTCTCTCTCTCTTCTCTCTTCTCTCTTTTCTCTTTCTCTCCCCCCCCTCCTTTTCTCTCTTCTCTGAAATCATTATATATTTCTTCTGTTCTTGCGCTAAATATCAGCAGGTGGTGACATAGGAAGGCAGAGTATCAAAAGAACTCATTGCTTTTGGCTAATCCAAATAAGTCATATCCTGGTCGTCTAATGCAGTAGATAGCTTTTGACAATAACACGTGACATTCTTTATTCCAGCTTCATTTTTCCATACTTTCAAATGCAACAAGAGATATGAAGGGAAGACGGGTTTCTTGCACTCTCCTTGTTTATCCTCTTCCTGTAGCGTTGCTCTTTCTGAGATGATTATTTCGATCTAATATAATTATTATGATCGCATTGACATTCCATGGAGAAACTGAATGCAAGAAGAAGAAGAAGAAGAAGAAGAAGAATTTCGTAAAACGAATTGCGAAGCAGAAGAGGAATTGCAAAGAAGAAGAAGCAGGAGCAGAAGAATTGCGAAGAAGAATTGCGATGAAGAAGATTCGTTGTCCTACATTCAACTAATCTCCTCACCACACCACACCACACCACGCACGCACACACACACACACACACGCACGCACGCACGCACGCACGCACGCAGCACGCACGCACGCACGCACACACACACACACACACACACACACACAACACACACACTTTCTAGAATATGCATGATTATAAAGTTTGCTGACAAAAAACATGACAAGTGACAGCCGTGTGTCGGAAAAACGACAACTCCTACATGAGAAAAATGCATGTAGCAAATTTTGCCAAATGTTGCTGATGACCCTGTGTTAGTGTTGATTTTAAATAAGTTTGTCTTATTTTCTTGCTGTGTTCTTTCTTTTGAGACCCGCATTCATTATGTAAAGTGTTCGTGTTTATGATACAAAATAAGAAACAAAATCTAATCTTGGTATAAAATTTGCGGAAAAATTTTTTTTTACAATATTATTTCACGTCAAGACACAGACACACACAGACAGAGACAGTGACAGACACAGACACATACACTCGGGGACTGGATGTAAAAGAAAGCCACATGAGTGCTTATTCCGTTAACCTCAAAATAGAAAAATTTTAAAAAAATCAACACACACACGCACTCAAAGACACACACACACCACTTACACACACATCCACGCACCACGCATGCACGCACACGCACACCACACACCACACACACACACACACACACACACCACGCACACACACACACACACACACACACACACACACACACACACACACTTGATACTTCTGGAGCTCAGCTCATAATTATCCAGAAGACTGAGGAAGTGTGCAGTTTCATGTATCTCCTCTCTGGGGAGAAAAAAAAGCTTTTAACAGTTGTTGCCGGCAAGGGAGTCACTCCATTGCTGAGGTCTCTATACCCAGCAGTCATCCTGGCCAAGGGAGACAGGATAGCCTAGTGGTTAGAGCGTTGAACTCGTGATCCGATGGCCCGGGTTCGAGCCACCACCGAGGAGCCCATTCAAGAGACTTTTGCCCTGGAGTCAACGACACTACTGTGCCTGTCAGTATTGTAATTGCCCTTCATGGGATGATTAAAGTGTTTTTGATTTGACTTGACTTGACTTCTCTTCCCCCAGATTGTCTTAATTCTAGTCCCTTTGTGAGACAGGAAGTTCTGATAGCCTTTTTTAAAGAAAACATTTTTGTTCAAGTTTTGCATATAAACGCTACACACTGAACGCCGAAAGTATCGTTTCTAACCCTAGTCCCCACCATTGTTTTAACGCATAACTGGGTATGAGTATAACATTAATACATACACTATTTTCAAGTTTACTATAGTAGTTTTTGCATTAATTTTTTTAATAACTTCTAAATGGTTCTAAGTTATGAAGGAATAAGTAACCAATCAAAACACATTCTGCACTTACGCATTCAGGTAAGTTAAGATTATCTGTTCTGCATTGTATCCACTGTGTGCTTAGCTTTCATCGTGAAATTGCCTTCGATTTTCATTCTCTATGAAAAAGTAGGGTGGTTTTCCTCCAAGGAAACACAAATAGTTTATGCTTGCATGTGTAAAAGCGATAAATGTTTGTGTATATACCAGACCAAACTTGTAATGAAACTCCCTTGCAATTCTGCCACATGCAGAGAAGCTTTAATACAGGTATACTTTCCAAAAGCAAGCACCATTCCCCCGAAACTCCTGAGCAGTGAAGGACAGCACAGTTCATTGAGCTTTCGAGTGATGAGATGGGTCATGGCTGTCCAAGTCAAGATACAGAAGACCATAACGCCACACAAACAGGAAACGAAACATCACACCATCACACGAATCCTTCTCAACTCATTGCTGCAGGTCTCTCCCATCAAATCCAGGTCTAGATTTACAAACATCATGAAATATTTCCATGAAGCATGAGCCCAGAGAACCAGGGAATGGGATCGCATGCACATCAAAGACATGGCAGGTAGGGGAACAGCCATTTGGTATCCAATCTATCTGGAAGTGATAAAATCGTAATGGCCGCTGAAAAGGGGACACCCTGCTAACAGCCATGTGTCCAAGAACGATAACGCCAGAAGATCGAGGAAACAGGATGGAGAAGAAGAACAACAACAACAAAACAGGCACGGGGGAGGGGGGAGGGGGGAACGCCACACAGAGTTTGTTTATTGTCCAGATAATTTTGCAAGGATGGCGGGTGGGAAATGGAGCCATGGAGGCGGAGGAGGGTAAGGGGTATGTGTGTGCACGCGCGCGCACGCTCGTGTGTGTGTGTGTGTGTGTGTGTGTGTGTGTGTGTGTGTGTGTGTGTGTGTGTGTGTGGGGGAGGTGTTTTAGAGTTTGGTTTGGGGGGTTATTTTTCATTTCGTTTCTGTTGCCTCATTTTCTGTGACATTCCTGTCTTGCTGTGCTCCATTCGACGCATTCGATCTCTCCGATCCACCCCCCCCCCCCCCCCCCCCCCCCAACCCCCACCTCATTCTCCTTCCTCTCTCGATAACTTGTCATGTCGAATCTCCAGGCTAAGAATTCTGTTAGGATCGTATCCATATCAGGCCGCCATAGGGCTACTAGCCAGAAGCGCTCTGCACTGTTGATGGGTGACTTGTGTGGTTCCCAGCAGTTCCGGTACTGTCAACATACGCCAGACGCCACTTTCTAAGCCCTCCTCCCCATCTTGCTGATGACAATAATAGCTTGGTAGCAGAGACAGACTGAATAAGACACCAGCCTAGGGTAGGTAGGTAGGAGTCAGAACCGAACTCCAGAAGGAAATACCCCTTAATGGAAATTTCAATGACCAATACACACGGACGTAAGGTTTTGGGTGTTTTTTTCTTGTTCAACTAGAATCAAAGCGTTCAGAATGTATTTTTGGGTATGCGACCGTTATTTACCTCTACGTGAATTGCTGCATTTCGACCGGGACAGTAGTTAGGAGTTGAATGTTCCACAGACTGCTTTGCCCTCCCCCCCTTTCATCCCGTTTTTTGTTTGTTGTGTTTTTGTTGGTTGTGTCCGCTTGCGAAGATGAGGTTTTTATCAAAAAACGTTGCTGCAGGGCTTGCATTGTTGAAGTGAAGTTGTGTATTATGCGAATACATTGAATCGGGAGTCTCAAAACCAACTGGGCACTTGATTGGTATGTTATCGATAGATGGTGAACACAGTGGATATGGATGTCAATATCGGTTGGCAGTGGATCTGATGGTGGTTGTGTGAAGGAAAGAACTTGGCGGTACAAACGAAAGGAGGTAAAATGAACAAGCAGGACATGACAGAACACGGACTTTGAACAAGCAGCTTTGAAATAAGACAGCTGAAAAGAACCGCAGAAGGTGAGTCAGACAACACGAGCCCGGAAATCCCTAAAGCATTTCAATGGGCCATTGAATACAGCCAGGTAAGGTCAAGGATTTGTAGGGTTGGTAGGAGCTTTTTCGATCACTTGAGAAACATCCCTTTTGAGAGTAGCACTATCTTTCTGCTCTCTCTATTCGTTTATGTTTATTGTGTGTAGGTTTGTTGCATTTCGCTTTGTGGACGCGCGTGTAGTTGTGTGTGTGTTTGATTGTGTACCGGCGCTTTGTTTATTCTGTCCGTCCCGCTCTCTCTCTTATCCCCCTATCCTAACACTTCTTCTTTGTCCTGTTTGCAATTCAAACCAAGGTACATTATGGTACGCGGTGGTCCGGCTAGTTACGAAGAAGAGGGTTTATTTATCAAAAAACCAGTTAGCATGCAGGGCTTGCAATGTATTGAAGTGAATGTAGGTGTATATATGCGAATCATTGGACAAATCAGGCGATGAATCGGTCAATAACGCATAGCTAGGTGCACTTTTATTGATTGGGTATTTGATTGATAGATGGATGAACGGACAGGTGGATAGATGGATGGATGGGTGGACGAATTAATCGGTTGGATAGTTGATCGATCTGTTGGTTGGTTTGTGGTTGAAAAGACGAAAAAGACAAGCATGGAAAAGAAATACAAACATGAAAGAGAAAGGCAAACATGAAACGGAAAGACAGACACGAAACGGAAAGACAGACATGAAACGGAAAGACAGCCACGAAACAGAAAGACAACCGTGAAACAGAAAGACAGGCCTGAAACAGAAAGCCTGGCCAGAAAGGGCTGGGAGAGACAATCACAGAGCGGGAATGCCATGTCATAAAGCTTTACATGGGCCATCTGAGGAAGACAGCCAGGGCAAGTCAAGGATATTCAGTAGCAGAGATTGGGCAGGAGCCATGATATCGACATTGGAAGAAAATGTGCATCCTCTTTTGAAGGGAGTCAGCCACCTCACTCCCCTTTCTCTCTCTCTCTATTTCTGTGTGTGTGTGTGTGTGTGTGTGTTGTGTGTGTGTGTGTGTGTGTGCGCGTGTGTGTGGCGCGCGTGTGTGTGTGTGTGTGTGTGTGTGTGTGTGCGCGCGCGCGTTTCTGTTTGTGTCTGTCTCTGTCTGTCGGTCTGTCTGTCTCTGTCTCTATCTCCCTCTCTCTATCTGTTGTTTCTAATCACCTCTTCTGTTTTCCTGTTCTGCACACCCCGTCACACCCCCCACCCCACCCCCAGGGAGAGAGAGAGGGAGGGAGGGAGGAGAGAGAGTGAGAGAGAGAGAGAGAGAGAGAGAGAGAGAGAGAGAGAGAGAGAGAGAGAGAGAGAGAGAGAGAGAAACAAACAAACGGTCATAAAGAAGAAAAGGATAAACAAACTGATAATATATAAATCTCCCCCGCCACCCTCCTGTTGCACTAACATCTACAGACATAAACAAGCGTCCGTTTGTATCCTGCCTATCAACTCAGTCGAGCAGGCGACGGTTTATTGTCAGAGGATAAATGCAGTACGCTTGCCGGGAATCTCACCCCCATGTAAGCACTCAACATCTAGTCTTATCAACGCTGATAGAACCGCGGCTGTGATGACGCGATCGTACTGTCGTTAAGTTGGTGTTGTCCTAATCTGGTCAGGCTCCAACGAGATAAGAACTATTCCTCCCCGGTCTGGACACTTTGCGGGGAATGCTGCGTACCGTGTGTGTGGTTTAAGAAATATGTTTCAGCTTAAAACGCCTCACTCTCGACTTTTATATTGACTTTGATATTACCCCTTGCTGATGTAACATACCAGCATATTATATTTCTTCCAATGAGGTCAAACTCGACAGGTTCCCCCCCCCCCCCCCCCCAACCCCCACCTCTTATAAGTTCGAAAATTTTATTTTTATGTTCGCAGTGTCCTTTTTATTGTTGTTATTTTGGGGTCAGGTTCTAACCTGTGTTGATATAAAGACTCTGCTCCTGGCAGTTTAAAAAGAGAGAATTTTGGACACTTAAGGATCAAGTTTGAGCAGTTGAACGTCTTGTACCAGTTAGGGACTAAATAACGAGTTAAGGACACCACTGAAGAGAAGCAGCTTTATTATCTGCTGGTTCTGAATAAAGACAACATTCATCATTTTTTGTTTTATCAATCTGAGATAACACGATATTTTTTAGTCTTGAGTCGAAACAGTGTTCTTAATGATCACACCTATACGTAATGACGTACAAACACACACTCACCATGCATGCATGTGCGCGCGCACACACACACACACACACACACACACGCACGCACGCGCACACACACACGCACGCACGCGCGCGCACACAACACACACACACACGCGCGCGCGTACACACACACACATGCACACACATACACACTTTTGCGCAAGTGTCTTGTTTTGTATTACTTTTATTGTACTGTATCGAGCTGCATTGCATGGAATTTGTTGTATAGTACTTCCAGTCACTTCAAGATTTCTCGGCTTGAAATGCTGGGTTGCTCTCATGAAGCAGAGCGTGTTGCCACAAGAATAACACCATCACTTTTTATATAAAAATAATATCCTGCCTGCATGTGTTTTTGTTTCCCTATAAAAGTGGCTTTTCTTTCTACATAACTCTGCCAAAGACAACTCTCTTGTTCCCGTATATATTCGTACGGGCGCTAAATGTTTATTACATAGAAACTCGGTTTGTTGTCTCAACTAAAGACTAGCATCCAGACCACCACTCAAGGTCTAGCAGATGAGGGGAAGGGGGGGGGGGGGGCGTTCAGGTTCAAAGGATGGTGGGGGGGGGGGGGGGGGAGAGGATCGGACTCGCACTTGCTGTTAAGACGGATGCACTACCTCTAGACCACAAATCCACTGTACAATAGTGGACAGTTTATCGCTCCAAAAATCGATGAAATACATTGGGCCGAAATATATTTGGGAGATAGCATACACTGGATGTAAGCTGAGAGTAAATATTACCACTGCCAGGTCACCGTAGGCCTTAAAAGCCATGCAGTTGGTGCCTGTCACACAGATATCTCTCTCTTAGATAAGAGAGAGTGTGTGTGTTGTGTTTGTGTGTTGTGTGTGTGTGTGGTGGTGTGTGGCTGTGTGTGTGTGTGTGTGTGTGTGTGTGTGTGTGTGTGTGTGTGTGTGTGTGTGTGTGTGTGTGTGTGTGTGTGTGTGTGTACTCACGCATACTTTAATGATAATTATACTAAGAACAAACGGACAGACAAAGGAAACACACAAAAACTAGAAAAAGGACTAGTATTCTATTAATGAACGCCATGTTTTATACATCAACCTAATACATACAACTAATAGACAGGTGTATCTTCTTTCCCTATCTTTGTCTGTCTGTCTGTCTTTGACTATTCGTTGCATCTCTCTCTCTCTCTCTCTCTCTCTCTCTCTCTCTCTCTCTCTCCTCTCTCTCTCTCTCTCTCTCTCTCTCTCTCTCTCTCTCTCTCTCTGGATATAGATATATGTATGTATGTATATATATATACCTTTTTATCATCTATGTATGTAGGTATGAATACATGTATGTATGTGTGATATATATATATATGTATGTATGTATGTATGTATGTATGTATGCATGCATGTATCTATCTATCTATCTGTCTACCTACCTACCTATCTTTGTGTTTCGCACACGAGCAAGTGTGCATGCGTGCTTTCTTAAACGCATCTGTGGTTTTTTTCTTGACATCACAGCACAAGGAACTAACTGTACACTGATCAGTCAGATCCCCAACGAATTATCAATTCCATAACCCCACAACTCCCACACCGGCCTCATCCCTTTTCCCCTCCAAAACTGTACAACATGAACAACCCTTGAACCGGCACGGGCAAAGCCCCGTTCTGTCAACTGATAGGCGCGAAGCTAAAATGCAGGGTTAAGTGTGCGCGCTGATTAGCAATAGGAAGGGGTGAGATGGGGGAGAGAGGGAGGTGTGTGTGTGTGTGTGGGGAGGAAGGGGGGGGGGGGGATGGTGAGAGAGAGTTTCCACTTTGGATCTGATGAGCGTTAATGGCTCTTGCTTCTGCGCTCTCTTATGCTAATCAAACTTGTCAATCAAGCAGGTTTGAAAAGCCTACACTGAATAAATGAATTAATCAATCAAGCAATAAACACGTAAACCAAGAAGTTGATGAATTAAGAGTTTTAAATGGCTTTTCTCTATGTGTGTGTTGTGTCGCCAGCTGTGTTTATAGTATAGGACTAGATTTGATGTGGCTAGGCTGTGTTCCCTACAACCTCAGTCACAAGTGAGTGGTCCAGGTGTTAAGGTATACCCGTTACAAATGCATGCACAGCAGCTTGTCAGCTAGTCCTGTCCATATGCTGAATAACTCTTTTATCGCAAGTGCTTCTGTCTCCATCTACATCCATCTGTCTCTGTCTATCTGTCTGTCTTTCTGTTTGTCTATCTGTCTATCTATCTGTCTGTCTCTGTCTGTCTGTCAATCTGTCTATATATCTCTCTTTTTCTCTGTCTACTCTGTCTGTCCGTCTCTCTCATTCTCTCTTTTTTCTTTGTCTGTCTGTCTGTCTATCTGTGTCTGTCTGTCTGTCTGTCGGTCTGTCTGTCTCTCTCTCTCTCTCTCTCTCTCTCTCTCTCTCTCTCTCTCTCTCTCTCTCTCTCTCTCTCTCTCTCCCCCCTCTCTCTCTCCTACCCTCACACCCTGACTAATCTACTACAACATTGTGGTAGACTGACTGACTGACTCGTGACCCAACAAGAGCAAAGCTAAGCTCAGAGGTGGCCTTGTCTCTCTCCGGTGAGGTTTTAGCCTAATGGTAGATGGGAAGGCAGGAAGTGTGATACAGAAAGCACCTGGTGTATGGGAAAGTACCCCCCCCCCCCCCCCACTCTGGGACTAGTTAGCAACGGTAGAGATAGGGCAGCCTCCCTCCTGCACGTGCAGAGCCGTTTGACCTGGCCCTTGATGCAGAGAGGGGAGCATTGTCTCGCTTTCCACCCACCACTCGCGCTCACTACATCAAGGACATAGAGAGAGAGTGTGTCGTTTGCTCAAAATAGTGTATGTGTGAAAACCTAAGCACACACGGGGACTGGATGTAAAACAGCACATGAGTGCTTATTCCATTATCCTCGATATAAAAGAATGAATAAATAAAAAAGTTTATTCCACTATAAATGTCCCTCCATCCTGATACCTCTTTTCCTCTACACAATGTGCGTGGAATTTTAGCGTGGAGCAAGATGGTTCGTGAACGTTTGGACAAGAGGTCTCGGTTTATAGTCTGATCTGAGAGAGACTTACTAGCAGATGGATTTTAGTAGGGATGTTGACGTCAGAGAAGATGGATTTAGAAGGGATGTTAACGTCAGAGAAGATGGATGTAGAACGAATGTTAACGTCATAGAAGATGGAGTTAGACCGGTTGTTAATGTCAGAGAAGATGGAGTTAGAAGGGATGTTGACGTCAGAGAAGATGGAGTTAGAAGGGATGTTAACTTTAGAGAAGATGGATTTAGAATGGATGTTAACGTCAGAGAAGATGGATTTAGAAGGGATGCTAACGTCAGAGAAGATGGATTTAGAAGGATATTAACGTCAGAGAAGATGGAGTTAGAAGGGATGTTAACGTCAGAGAAGATGGATTTAGAAGGGATGTTAACGTCAGAGAAGATGGATTCAGAAGGGATGTTAACGTCAGAGAAGATGGATTTAGAAGGGATGTTAACGTCAGAGAAGATGGAGTTAGAAGGGACGTTAACGTCAGAGAAGATGGAGTTAGAAGGGATGTTAACGTCAGAGAAGATGGAGTTAGAAGGGATATTAACGTCAGAGAAGATGGAGTTAGAAGGGATGATAACGTCAGAGAAGATGGAGTTAGAAGGGATGTTAACGTCAGAGAAGATGGAGTTAGAAGGGATGATAACGTCAGAGAAGATGGAGTTAGAAGGGATGTTAACGTCAGAGAAGATGGAGTTAGAAGGGATGTTAACGTCAGAGAAGGTGGATTTAGAACGGATTTTAACGTCAGAGAGAAGAAAAAAATCCCTTCGAAGTCGCACCTCAGCAGGGAATGGAATTCCCACGCTCAACTTCATGCCATATCCCATCACCTGACACTGTACTGAGCTGTCTGCCTATATTGGCAGGATTGTGAACAATCTGTTCTACCAAGGCTGTTGTTAGTCCCATCCCAAGTTTATACAATAAGAGCAATAATGATAACAATAGGAACAAAGATGATAATAATAATAATAATAATAATAATAATAATGATGATGATGATGATGATGATGATGATGATGATGATGATGATGAAGAAAACAATAACAACAAATAATGATAACTGTAATTGGTGACCCGAAATGCGTATCTTCAGGAGCGCAATGTTGTGCTACCAAAATGGATAGCACAAGCGAATTGTGACAGACTGTTTCCTTGCAATGTGGAGCTTTCTGACTTTTGCCTATCAGCCACTTTACCTTCAGGGTGAGTAGTAAAACGTAGATAGTCTCTTCATAGGCACAACATACTCCACTATTTTGATCGTACCCCGTAGCTGGCAGAGTATAGATTAGCTTGGAACTAATTAATATCCTCTCTGTTGCGTAATGATAAATCGTTTGTATGATGAATCATGATATGTCCTGTAGTTGGTACGTATAGATCATGTACACAGTATATTCTTCTTTCTGAACGCTACGGTTTGGGGTTTTATATTTTTTTCTTTCTTTATTGTTTTGTTTGCTGGCTTTTGCTTTCGTCTTCCATTCAAATAATCGTTAGGGATGCAAGTAATGATATTTCATTGTGCACATGACTGATGTTCGCATACAGTTGAAAAGTATAGATTGTGTTTTTCTTTCCACACAGTACGGTCTTGTCGATAATTGTTTATCTTTTTTCCTGTTTCGTTTGCTTGTGTCTGCTTTCTTCTTCCATTCAAAAGATCCTCAAAACTACTACTACTACTACTACTGCAGTAATAAAAATGATAAAATGAACTGCAACAGGTAATATCCTAAACGTATTTTCCGTGCTGTCCTTCCTCCGTGTTCATCATCCCAGTGGGTCTTTGCTGCATTCTGAGTGCTTCTGTCGGGACAGCCGCCATGTGTACACTGGATTGACAAAGACTGGCGCCTTAGAAGCCAAGAAAGTGGGTGCGAATCATGCTCTTCATCCTGAGATAAAGCTTTTAAACTGAAGCAACATGTGATTTTTTTTCAGGAATGGAACAACGTGGAAACGGTGGTAGAAGGTGGGGGGGGGGGGGGGGGGGGGGGGGGGAAGAGAGAGTGGAAGCTTATACCTTGCAATTCCTTTAGCGTCTACTCCCACGCTGCTCATTCCGATCCTAGCCATACATAGCACGTCTATGAGGGTATTATTTTGTTCTGGTGCTGGTTTTGCCTCAGGGTGGCACCAATTCAAAAGAAACTGCCTATCAGTGCCAGACTACCAAGTGACCTTCAGAACTTAGCAGCTGTGTTGTTCTCCTGTGCTACTTTGGTGGATTCATGAGTCATGTAATGCACACGGGACATCATCCGCACAGTCACCTTCTGATGGAAGTGGAACATTGACGGAAAACAAGCACGGCGTAAGACACTCACTCTGGGCGTTCCCAAGCTTAACACACCGATGATCACCAAGAATATGCACTCAGTCCCACTCATTACACCTGATAATCATCGTGAGAGCATAAGTACACACAGGATGACACGTTTACGTGTATGACTTTCTTTCAACTATCGAACCGTACTCTGTCTTCAGAGGATTTTTTTTCTCCTTTGACAAAGAGTATAGGCTGCTATGCTGAGAGCTTGTCATAATGATACAGACAATCTCGGCATAGCAATGCAGGTCTTGGCACTGTGCTTACATCAATTACTGGCAATGTTTTGGTCTGGCACATTTTGTTTTCCTTTTCAAGGTCATTTCTGTTCCCCCCTGACTAGATCCAAACATAACACTTTAGAACGAATGTGGGTTATTACAATTGCAACCTGTGGTTGAATGGGGTTAGTTTAACAAGCATCTCAATACTAAAAAGGCACACGCAAAGAAAGGTCTGTGACTCTCAATCATTGATCAAATACTTTAAATATTGCCCATAATTTGTTATCCAAAAATCTGCACTGACGTTTTGCAGCTCGGGGACATTCAGGCAGATCTTTAATCCATCCAAATCGAAAAGGAAATATAAAAACCCAAGCAAAGTGCTACTGAATTCCATCACATAACAAAAATAGAAAACTGTTAGACCTGCAGAATCTGTAGCCATTCTTGTTAGCCTGGATCAGAACAACAGATGTGTCAACTATTGATGAAGCTGCCAAGGCCCACATTGAAATGCTGTTACGCTGCGAAATGTTATAGTGTGATTGTTTTCATCCATGGTAAAAAGTAAAGGTGCCCCATACCTATAAGGTCGTAGGGGAGCGAGGCGTCAGAGACCTCACTTCTCTAGGGGCCAGCATATTAAGGGCGGCGCCCATCTCCTCTCCCTCGCTGCTTTTCCTTCCCTGACCCTAAAGAGGGCAGGTACCCATTTACAGCTGGGTGAACTGGGGGACTGTACTGAAGCCAAGGCGCGCAAACGGTCACCCATCCAAGTGGTAACCACGCTCGACGCTGCTTAACTTGGCTGGGGGAAAGCGAGTGCTCCGACCACTGAGCTATCCCGTCCCCTTTCATCCATGACAAACTAGTATAACAACTCCCATTAAAGGAGAACAAATCCACTGAAGTCAGACAGCTGCCACGAGGCACTAGTTAGGTCCATGGGCTTCGGGCTGGGTTCGAATCCCAGAAGAGTCATGTGGATTTTTCGGACTCCGGCAGGATTCTACCCAGAGTTAGTTTGCTTTGGGTTCTTTGGAAAGACTAGGACTTCATATTCGAGCTTCATTCCCTTTACGGATGTAAATTTTAGAGCGTTGGTCAAAGTATCTGGCCAACACTGCAGGTGTCTGAATCTCGCGGGTCCGGTTGACGCGTGATATATTGTGATAGGAAGCGGAGAGTGCAATCCTGTCAAGTAGTCTCAAAGCATATGCATTTCCACAATAGCATGATTGCATCATCATTGCTCATCATGCAAGAAAAGAAAATTGTCTGTGATTCCTTGGACACCATCCACAAAGTTGGAATAGGGCTACCTTAGTGATAAAAACGGTTGCATACGCAAAATCTCACCATTGGTGAACCTTGGAGCTTTAGCCAAAGAACGGAAGAAATGTACTGTAGAATTTTTCTGTAAATACTCAAAACGTTTACTGAGAAGAAGTTGCAAAAGCTGTTTTTGTTAAAGTTTTAAAACACTTTTTGCTTAGATCAAACCAGTTTGTTATTTCATGGTTCGCGTATTCTGGTCAACTAATTGCAAGTTGATTTCTATCGTAGGGTTTTCGTGTCGAGTTCAAAACAAAGAGCTTACAGACATCATGATATCTTTTGTTTTACTCCTCACTCAAAAAGTTTTAAATTACACGCCCACTCAATACGGATTGTCTGGTTCTACTTTTTAAAAAATCTACTACTACCACCCCCCACTGCCCCTCCCATAGGTCTATCCACACTATTGTTCTCTTTGGCATGGGTATTATGTTGGCTAGACTAAATGAGAGAAGGGAAGAAAGAAAGAAAGGAAGGGAGGAAAGAAATAAAAATCAAAATCAGACGAACGAACGAAAGAATGAAAGATAGTTGGAAGGAAGGAAGGAAGGAATGGATGAAATAAGTAAGTAGGTAAGTACGTAAGTTAGCATGCAAGTAGTCAAGTACCCTTCCATGCAATGATAAAGTGTTAGGCAACACCTTACAAATGAAATGCATGTGCTGATATGACAAAATATACCATCATACAGAGAGAGACAGACAGACACACAGACAGACACGCACACAGACACACACACAGACAGGTGCACAGACAGACACACAGACACACACATTCACAGACAGACAGATACAGGGACATACACATATACAGAAACACAGACGCTGCTTAACTACCCAACGGTCAATATGCACGCATTTGCATCTCTGCTTTATGTAAGCGACATGGCCATCGCTTAGCACCGGAAACGAATGACATGTAATTGGGTCATCCCCCACACTCGATGTCTATGTACAGAATACAAACAATGAGCCTTAACACTGTCAACACTCTCTGCGGCAAAATCGTTCTGACAATTCTATGCCGGAGTTGACCGTCACCATCCCACTGTTTGCTGGCGTCGTTTGATCACCGGGCACTTGCTGTATCACTGATTCTGGTTCCATGCAGGAATTGATTCTGGCCTATTATATGAACAGTGAACAAATGTTCTTTCTAGAGGGTTATAGAATAAACATAACAATAGCTTTTTTTTTTACATCCAGCTTTGTTGACATCGTGTTCCGAGCTCAAGACTTTTACAGTTGAGGGAAAGTGGTATGAAAACGAGATTCTTTCCGTTTGTGACTTCATGTGTGTATACATAAACCGGTCTGTGACATCTGACAGAAGTGGAAACCGTAGACAACGTCTAGTACTTGGGCTCTGTCAAAACCAACACAAGATCTTTAAGCAAGGATGTCAGATCAGGCATAAGCATGGCCAAACAAAGAACTGTTCAGTAGAACAACGTGGAAAGACAGACGCATACCAACAAAGCTGAATGTAACATTTTTACGCTGCTTCATTTGGCCTGTTGTCATGTACGGATGTGAAGCCAGCACTTCGAAGGGAAATGATTTTTTTAAATAAATAAACATCAGCAGAAATAAGGTTTTACAGGCATTTTCTCGTGGCAAAATAGACAGAAGAAAAACACAAAGAGACATTAACAGTGAAAGTGTGCGGAAGAAAATAGCTGGCCAACGCAAAATCCTATTTATTTTGAGATAAGAAGAAGAAGAAGAAGAAGAAGAAGAGAAAGAAGAAAAAAAACAACAACAACAACAACAACAACAACAACAAGAAATGGAACTTATATAGCGCTATATCTTGCAAAGACAAATCAAAGCGCAGGCATTCAACCTAATCTTACACAGTCATGCAATCAATGATAAATAATCAATAGTTTAAACAAACAGATATTTACAAACATAGTGCGCTGCAGACAAAATTTATGAAATAAACTTTCAATAGTCAAATATTTTTCAAAAGCACACACACACTCACACAGGTCATATACTTTAGCAGGGTGATAGGACATGGGTTAGTGAAGGTGGGATAGCTCTGATATGAAACAGGAGGGGGGAAATCTTAGGTTTGAAATAAATATGTCTTGAGGCTGGATTTAAAAGTGTCATAACTAGGTTTCTGGCGAAGAGAGAGAGGGAGCTCATTCCAGGTCGATGGACCCGAAATAGAGAAAGAGCGGCGGCCAACAGTGGATTGGTTGAATCTAGGTATTCGTAGGCACAAGGTATCTGCAGTAGAGCGGAGGGAACGAGAAGGAGTGTACAGGTGAAGACATTCACAGAGGTAGGAGGGTGCAGTTTTGTGGAGACATTTGTAACGGAGGAAGATTATAAGAGATGAACAGAACACACATAGGTTTTTCTCAGACAAAATTCCCGCAATCATTCAATCAATCGGCCAATCTCACAGTGACTCCCAAGTGAGAGAGAGAGAGAAAGAGAGAGAGAGAGAGAGATAGAGAGAGAGAGAGAGAGAGAGAGAGAGAGAGAGAGAGAGAGAGAGAGAGAGAGAGAGAGAGAGAGCATAGTCTGTGTGAGCAGCGTGATGTTAAGGTGGGAAACCCCCAACAACAACAGCAACAACATTGGGGACAAAGCCTTACTTGGTGTCCAGGGAATACAAATACTGCAACACCACCATCATCCCTGCAGTGTTGACCCCACCAGTCCCACCGTCTGCTATTGTCGTTTGATCATGAAGCTCAGGCTGTATAATTGTGTCCGCACTGCATCACTAAATACCTACCTCTCTACCTGTCCCTTCCCTCCCTCTCTTTCTGTTTGTTTGTCTGTCAGTCTGTCTCTGCCTGTCTGTCTATGTGGCTTTCTCTGTGTTTCTGTCTCTGTCTCTCCAGAAGAACTTGCGCATACGTTTTAACCTATTCTGCCTTTTCGAAGAGTAGGACATTGTGTGCCGGTGGGAACAGATGACAAAATTTACAAAACTGAATGCACAGACTGGATGTAAAAAAAAAGGGCATGAGAGCTTACTCCATTTCCCTCGAAATAAAACAACAAAAGGAATAAATCTCTCTCTGTCTCTCTCTGTCTCTCTCCTTCTGTCCGTCTGTCTGTCTGTCTGTCTCTCGCTTTCTCTCTCTCTCTCTCTCTCTCTCTCTCTCTCTCTCTCTCTCTCTCTCTCTCTCTCTCTCTCTCTCTCTCTCTCTCTCTCTCTCTCTCTCTCTTTCTCTCTCAATGTATTCTACACTTCCGCGCAAAGAATATACATAGAGGACTGTGGCAAGGAGAAGCATGACCATGGAGTAAAGGTAACAGAAGATGATGCTCCACCAACACAGGACACTAGCAGTATACTAGCCAAAAGTAGGGTTTTGTTAGCTATTTCTGGCATAAATAGTCAACCATACAGAAGCAGGGATTTTGCAGTGTTTGTAGGTACCGACTGTTCCGCTCTTCCAAAGGAACTGCAATAGGAATTTTGATGTAAGCATCTTTTGAATGATTTACAGTAAATGCATGCATACATACATACGCGCGCGCGCGCACACACAGACACTCACAAAACCACACACTCTCTCTCTGTCTCTATCTCTCTCTCTCTCTTTGTGTCTCACTCTCTCACTGACCAGAGAAACAAAACACAAAAAATCAGCGCTGATATGTAGGCCTACACAACAACAAAAATCCAGTATTTGTATCAATATCCAACGCGAATAACTCGCACAACGTTAACAGCAAACAGAGATCCAGTAGCAATGCCTTGGGGAGAACGCCACATTGGCTGTCAACAAGGTGCAAATATTAACACTGCCAAAAGCCCTGCTTCCAGTCCATGGAATATTCATGTCAGGAGCAGACCAGAACATCCTGTCCCCCACTGTTTTACTGTTACACTGTTTGATCACCAAGCACTTGCAGCTGCATAATTCTGCCCCGAAAGAGTCGCTGATACTTCTTCATTCCCTATCTGCAATGTATTTTTCAGTCCTGCAGAGATTATGCATGAAGGACAGTGAACAGACCTTTCATCTCAAATAATAGTAACGCTGATTTTATGAAGAACAATGTGTTGAATTATATGAGGGGGGAGAGGGGATGGACAGTGTTGCCCTCGTGATCTGACGGTCCGGAATCCAGGCACCACCGAGGCACCCGTTCGAAGGGATTTTTTTCCTAGAGTTAACATCAGTACCGACTCCACTCCCCCGAAAGTCCTTCGGAGAGACTATACACCGAGGTTCCTTGTGCAAACCAGAACATCTTAGGTACACGTTAAAAACTCGTGCCGCATTTTGGAAGAGTAAGCTATTGAGTGCCGGTAAGAACACATGACAAAATTTGCAAACCGAACCACATGCAGACTGGTTTTCCACACCCCCACCTGGGCGATCATTTATATCTAGAGAATGATGATGATGATGATGATGATGATGATGATGATGATGATGATGATGATGATGATGATGATGTCGACGATAACGACAACGATGATGGTAATGATGATAATGATGACGATGGTAATGATGATACATGTTGTAATTTAGGTTGCACAGTGAGCTCTCTTAAATTCAGTAACTGCATTCTCAGTGTAAAATAATTATGATCTGCTCAAACTTAAACATGCTTCGCAAATTTTTAGCAGACGACACAAACTTGGATGACGCTTATACTGCTATTGAATATGGCAAATTCGTCTGAACAACTCCATTCTCTTTATCACAGAAAAGAGTTTCTCAATTAGAGACGCTCAAACTGTTTTCAATACCACAAGCTAAATAACTCAATTCTAACTCATAGATACGAGTTTCTCCAATGGAAACACTCAAACTGTTTTGAATCCTACAGGTCCAGATATCTCCATCCTAACTATCTATAACGCCTTTCAAATTCTTCATTGGGGATAAGAAATCCTGAGTAAGTGACGCTCAGACTGTTTTAGATGCAACACACATGTCTGAATCTGTCAATTTTCAGTTTTCAAAGTAGATACAATAATTTCAGGTGGTGAAACTCATTCATTTTATTATTCCTTTGCTAGAGTTCTGAGGTTCGCCAGTGGTAAGATTTTTGTGTATGTGACTGTTTTTACCCACCGTTAAAATAGCTGCATTCTGACTTTTGGGGATAAGGTGATCTTTGTAATGTTTGATAAACCGTTAATATGTCTGAATAACTAATGTAACTCTTACAGATTCAAGATCCTCTATTGGTGATAACTGTACTGTTCAAATTAAACAAAATGTGCTTGAACCCTTCACTTCTAATTCTTCATTGCAGGCATGGGATCCTTATCCAGCGATGCCGGTACTGTTCTGAACACTAGCAATAATAATGATATCTGAATAAATTTATTTTTACTCATGATCGAGGATACCGCATTCTCACTTGCTGGCGCTCATTCTCTTTCAAATACTACAGTTTTGTCTGTATAATTCAATTCAAATTTTCTAACGCAGATACGAGATCCTCAACTACCAGCCGGTGAAAAAAGCAGACGGCAGAATGACGTATGAATACGTCACTATCGGCCAATGGATGACGGGAGTTTTGGAGCTGAACATCAGCGCCATCTACTGGCCTCAAAGAGGACGTAACCCGGAGAAACCTTTCCAGTCCATATGCAGTCAGCCCTGCGGACCTGGGTTTGTCAAGGTAGGCATTGGATTGACTGGCCTTTCTACTAATGTAGGCATTGAGTAAACTGACCTTTCTACTAATGTAGGCATTGGGTAAACTGACCTGCATACTGGATTGACTGACCTGTTCACTGATGTGAGCATTGGATTAACTGAGTGGCTACTGATTTAATCTTCCTCTGTCTCCAGTTTTTGCCCTGCTTCTTTGTTGGAACAACATTTTCTTCCAATGCCATAAATGACAACATGAGTAACAAGCTTATCCACGAAAGGGGTGTGTTTGTCCATGTGGTGAGATACCTGAGAAACCCATTTCTCATCTAGCGTGTACTTACAGTCCCACAGTGATTCTCAGGTTTGATGAGTGACTGTTCTGGAGTGACCCTCGGGGTATTAAGCTGGGAAAAGTGCATCAACAACAAGAAATAAATATGGATGTCGGTAAGTAGTCAAGTGGTTACGCGCCTGTAAACACAGAGTGAGAAAGCGGTTGATCGAATCCCATTCAGAGTGAGGTACCAGTCATCTGGATGAGATTATAAATCTGGTCTTCATAATAGAGTTTGCATTTTGTCTCAATCTTTTGTATGTTGAGTTCCATGTCTCTATTGTGTGCAGTGCATAAAATTCTATTGCGGGAAAGTTTGTCAAGGCTCCTTTCCTCAACAGTCTCATTTTGTCACATACATAAACATTGGAATTTTTTAATGTATACAGAAACTGACATAACCTAATCTCCTAAAGCCTCAACGATTTGTGGTAGTCATATTCATCTATAATTTTTTTTAATTAATAAAGAAAAGGAGAAAGCGTTAACTTGCTATATTGGTTAAAAAATGTAACTTGTTTGTGTGAAACTTGAGCTTGCAATGTTACGCAGCTTGAACGTGATATGCTGTGTCATCACGTGTAATATGTTGTTGTGTCATTTGAACCGGCCGCGTTGTTGTGTGCTGACAGCAAGGAGTGGGGTCAGAGGGCATCACGTGCTGCTGGGTGTGCACGCCCTGCAAAGACAACGAGATCGTGGTGGACGAGGCCCACTGTCGCTCCTGTGACCTGGGCTGGTGGCCCAGTGACAACAAGACTGGTCTGTTCTGTTCTCTGTCTGGTTTTTGTCTGGTCTCTTTTCTGGTTTTGTCGGTTCTGTCTGGTGTTCTCTTTTCTGTCTGTTTTTGTCTGTTCTGCCTGGTTTTGTCTGTTCTGCCTGCCCGGGTTTTGTCTGTTCTGCTTGTCTGATTTTTGTCTGGTTTTGTCGGTTTTGCCTGTCTGGTTTTTGTCTGTTCTGTCTGGTTTTTGTCTGTTCTGCCTGTCTGGGTTTTGTCTGGTTTTGTCTGTTCTGCCTGCTGGGTTTTGTCTGTTCTGCCTGTCTGGGTTTTGTCTGTTCTGCCTGTCTGGTTTTTGTCTGTTCTGTGTGGTTTTGTCTGTTCTGTGTGGTTTTGTCTGTTCTGTGTCTGGTTTTGTCTGTTTTTGTGGCTGGGTTTTGTCTAATCTTTGTCTGGTTTTTGTCTGTTCTGTGTGGTTTTGTCTGTTCTGTCTGGTTTTTGTCTGTTCTGTGTCTGGGTTTTGTCTGTTCTGTCTTGTTTTGTCCGTACTATCTGGTTTTGTCTGTTATGTGTCTGGGTTTTGTCTGGTCTGTGTCTGGGTTTTGTTTGGTCTGTGTCTGGGTTTTTTTCTGTTCAGTCTGGTTTTGTCTGTTCTGTGTCTGTGTTTTTTCTGTTCTGTGTCTCGTCTGTTCTGAGTCTCGTTTTTGTCTGTTCTGTGTCTGTGTTTTGTCTGTTCTATGTCTGGTTTTTGTCTGTTCTGTCTGGTTTTGTCTGTTCTGTCTGTTTTCTTGTAAGATCATCTGAGTCTATTTGTTGGAGGCTTGTGTCTTTGTTGGTCTGTTGTTTCTTAGTTCATGTTAACTATTGTTTATCAGATCAGTCAGAAGCTGGAGCAGCGACACAAATACTTGTTTGTTCTCTCTGTTCTTGTCTGTGCCCGTCCTTGTTCTTCTGTGTCTGTGCTTGTCACTGTTCCATGTGTTGAGGAGATAGGCCGAAAAAATGCTGATTCTTTTCCAGTCCTGTTTAAGTTTGATTTTATATGTAAGAACTTATTGTTTTATCATCTTTGTTTTGTAAGCTATTCTATTCATTTCGTGGTGGACGCTATGTGTAGGCATAGACATGAGGAATGTTGTTTCTTCTTCGTTCTTTCACTGTTCTTCTCCAGCTGTCCTTTTCCCTTGACTATCTATTTCTTCTCTTTCTCCCTCTTTTTCTCCTGTGGTATTTTTTTTCCATCACTATCCTGCCGTCTGATTTTTTTCGCTTTTTTTCTTGGTAATTTCGGTCTTCATCCCCATACTTCGTCCCTTGACCATCTAACCCCCACCCCCACCCCTACAACTATTTATTTTTTAGCTTTGGCTTGATAACAACTATCTAAGTCTGCTGTAATTGTCACACTCAAGCAATAGAGTTAGATTTGTTCCTGGTAGGGGGGGGGTGTTCGTGTGACCTAAGATAATGACTAGCCATGATTCAAGTGGTGTGGGAGGGGGGATTTTAACCACTCATTCGGTCTATTTTCTCCATTCTGTTTCTAAATCTGTCGTCGATTTGTACGTGTAAAAAACTGTTCCGTCTGTGACTGCATCTGGTCTGGTTTCTGTTTTCTCCCTTATAACTCTGATCTGTTGTCTGTCTGTCTGTCTGTGTAACGACAAAGAAAACAACGGTCCTGCCTGTGTCCATCCCCTTGTATTTGTGCTGGTCTGTTTTCTCCGTTCTGTCTATGATCTGTTGTCTGTCTGTCTGTGTAACGACTAAAAAAAACCCTGTTCTGTCTGTGTCCACTTCTGTCTGTGTCCTGGTCTGTTTTCTCCGTTCTGTCTATGATCTGTTGTCTGTCTATGTAACTATAAAAAAAACCTGTTCTGTCTGTCTCCGCCCGTCTGCTCTGGTCTGTTTTCTCCATTCTGTCTATGATCTGTTGTCTGTCTGTGTAACGATAAAAAGCCTCTTATGTCTGTGTCCACCTCTGTCCATTTCCTGGTGTATTTTCTCCGTTCTGTCTATGATCTGTTGTCTGTCTGTGTAAAGACAAAAATCCCTGTTCTGTCTGTGTCCACCTCTGTCTGTGTCCACCTCTGTCTGTGTCCTGGTCTATTTTCTCCGTTCTCTCTATGGTCAGTTGTCTGTCTGTGTAACCTTAAAGAAAACAACTGGTGTGTCTGTGTCTGCCCCTGTCTGTTCTTGTCAGTTTTCTCCGTTCTGTCTCTGTCGTCTGTGTGGCAACAGCTAAGCCCATCTGTTGTGTTTGTGTCCGCCTCTTGTCTGTGTTGCCGACTGGACTGTGCCTCCTAGTAATTTATCTGCCATGGTGGAGTCTGACTGTCTGCCCCAGTAAACTGAAGAGGCTGTAAGGCAAGTGTAGGACTGAACTGTTTTCTGTGTCCCTTCTTTGTCACTGTTCCTAAGTGTGTGTGTGTGTGTGTGTGTGTGTGTGTGTGTGTGTGTGTGTGTGTGTGTGTGTGTGTTGTGTGTTTGTGTGTGTGTTTGTGGTGTGTGCGGTGTGTGTGTGTGTGTGTGTGTGTTCTGGTCTGTAATCTTGTCTGTGCTCTTACTCTGCTTTTGTCACTGACTGATTGTGTTTTCTTTGTGTTCACCTGTTTATTATACATCTGTGTGTTTCTGTCTGTGCTCCGTGTCTGTATTTTCTTTGTGTGTACTTGCTTGTTATCCATCTTTGTTTTTCTGTGTCCATGGTCTGTGTTTTCTTAATGTGTACCTGTTTGTTATATAATCTTTGTTTTTCTCTCTGTCTCCTATTTCGAACTGTGTTTTCTCTGTGTGCCTATTTATTACATCTCTATTCTGTTTCCCTGTCTGTACACACACACACACACACACACACACACACACACACACACACACACACACACACTATCTCTCTCTCTCTCTCTCTCTCTCTCTCTCTCTCTCTCCTTGTCATAATCTTAATAATTCTGTCTGTGTTCCGTGTCTTTGTCTATGTCTCTGTTCTTGTAATCATTCTCCCCTGTGTTCTTCATCAGTATTTTTTAGTATTTTTTCTCTATAAATGCAACTCTGACTGTCAGTCCAATTGAATCTTCGGTGACTTGGAATGGAAGCTCAGTTACAAAATAAAGGTATGCTCTTTGCTTGTCTCCGCTGGTTTGTTTCTGTCATTTTGGCCACAAATCTGTGATTTTGATTATTTTTCCATGCGTTAATATTAATATGATATTCGCATGTAACTGTATCCTCTGTGTGTGTGTGTGTGTGTGTGTGTGTGTGTGTGTGTGTGTGTGTGTGTGTGTGTGTGTGTGTGTGTGTGTGTGTGTGTGTGTGTGGGTGGGTGGGTGGGTGGGTGGGTGTTCGCGTACGTGCATGCGTCTGTGTGTATGCGTGTATATGTGCGTGCGAGCATACATGCGTGCGTGTCTGTCTATGTATGTGTGTATATGTGTGTGCGAGCGAACATGTTTGCGTGTCGGTATGCGTGTGTCTGTATCTATGTATGTGTGTGTACATGTGCGTGCGAGCGAACATGTTCGCGTGCCTGCTTGTGTGTGCGTGTGTCTGTGTCTATGCATGTGCCTGTATATGTGCGTGCGAGCGAACGTGTTCGCGTGCCTGCTTGTGCGTGCGTGTGTGTGTGTCTGTATCTATGTACCCAGACTGCGAAGAGATCGCGGTGGAGTTCGTCTCCTGGGAAGACACGGGGTCCATCGTGGTGGCGGCCCTGGCCTGCGTGGGGCTGCTCTTCACCGCCTGGGTGGCCGCCATCTTCATCCGCTCCCACAACACCCCCGTGGTCAAGGCCTCCACCCGCGAGCTCTCCTACATCCTGCTGCTGGGCATCTCACTGGCCTTCTGCTGCAACTTCCTCCTCGTGGCCAAACCGGCGCCCGTCTTCTGCTATCTGTCCAGAATCATCCCCGGGCTGGCCTTCTCCTTGATGTACGGGGCTCTGGTGACCCGCACCAACAGGATCGCCCGGATCCTGGAAGGCAGCAAGCGGATCATGACGAAGAAGCCTCGCTTCATGAGCGCCACGGCTCAGGTGGTGATCACGGGCATCATCATCGGCATCGAGTGCCTCATCATCAGCGGCATGCTGGTCATAGAGCCCGCCGACTCCAAGCTGGACTACGCCCTGCCCAGAAGGGTCCGCCTGGTGTGCAACACCTCCACCCTGGGTATCATCGTGCCGCTGGGCTTCGACCTCTTCCTCATCTTCATGTGCACGCTGTACGCCGTCAAGACGCGCAACTTGCCCGAGAACTTTAACGAGGCGAAGTTTATCGGGTTCACCATGTACACGACTTGTGTGATCTGGTTGGGGTTCTTTCCTATCTATTTTGGGGGGCAGAATAAAGAGGTCACCATGTCCATCTGTATCTCGCTCAGCGCCGCCATCGCCCTCGTTCTCCTCTTCTTTCCTAAGGTACTTTCCCTTCTTTTTTTTTGGTTAGTCCGTGGTTTTGTTTTTTGTAGGTTCTCTTTTCTTGTGTGTGTAGTCTGTCTGTTTTATGGGGGCTTTCTTTGTGTAGTCTTGGTTTCGGGTGCGCTCTTGGTGTAGTGGTTGTTTGGGGTATTTGTGTGTGTGTGTGTTGATGAAGAAGTCATCTTTGTGTAGTGGTTGTGGTGTGGAGTGTGTGTGTGTGGTTTTTTCTAGCATAGTCATTTTGGTGTTGGTTGTAACGAGATCACTGTGGTGGTAATTGGAGCGTCGCCGTTGCGGTGATGATTAGTGGACTGTAGCTAGCTAGTATGTGTTGGAATCGCATGGTAGTGCTATTAGCAGAGAACGCGGTGCATGAGATAGAGAAATATTGTTTTTGAATGGCAGGCTGCATGCATTAAGAAATCATTCATAATTTCAAATCTGACATCTTGCCTTATTCCAGTCACACTTTCAAGTTTTATTTTCAAGTTTTCCTCGTTGTTTTTTTGTTTTGTTTTGATTGATTTTAACGTGCTTTCATTTTGTTTGGTTAGTTTTAGTTGTAGGCTTTTGAGTACTGTTTTGTTTGGAGGGGGAAGGGGGGGTTGTTTTGTATTATTTAGAGATTTTTTTCTTGTTTGCTGGAGTTTTTTGGGTTTGCTTGTTTGTCTGTTTTTGAATGAACTTTCCCATGTTAATCCACTTTCGTTTTTATTCACCGTTTTGTCTGGTGCATTTCTTTTTCAAAGCACTGTTTTCATATCCTTACAAATTGAAAACAGAAATTAATCATGGAACTAACATCATATTACAGAATGAAAGTAGAAACTGTATACTTTTGAACTAACATCTCATTACAGAATGAAAATAGAAGTATACTTTCGAACTAACATCGTATTATAGAATGAAAATAGAAATAGACTATACGGATATATCGTCACATAATACAGGAATAATTCATTTAGCTAAAAAAAAAAAAAGCATCATTGTGGTATTCCTTTCTTTGTGTGGAGTTAATTTCTTTGTCTGTCCCTATTTGGTTCCTGTCTTTCGGGTTTGTTTTTTCTTTTTTTTAATCTCTCCCCCACCCCCACCTCAATGCGGTTTTTTCTTTTTCATCTGATGACATAATGAAAGCTGATAGAAAGTTAATCTTAGTCTTGTCGTCTGTTTGGTAAAGATAAAATTAAGGGCAAATATGATGAATAAAGCTAGACATGCAATTACTACCACAAACGTGCAACAGCAACAACTGATCTACTACATCTACTTCTGTTACGACTTCTCCTGCCATTAGTTACTACTACTACTACTACTACTACTACTACCACCACCACCACCACCACCACCACCACCACCACCACCACCACTACTACTACTACTACTACTACTACTACTACTACTACTACTACTACTACTACTACTACCACTGCTACTACTGCTGCTGCTTCTGATGCTACTACTAGGCCTACTTTACAATGACAGCTTGATAACAACTGCAATAATATTGACTACTAATACTACTACTGCTGCTTCTGGTGGTGGTGGTACTACTGCTACTATAACCACTACTACCATTACTACTCCTAATCCTACTACTGCTACTGCTGCTGCTGCTGCTGCTGCTGTTACTACTACTACTACTACTACTACTACTACTACTACTACTACTACTACTACTACTACTACTACTGTAACCATTACCATCCCCACTTGCAATAGTACCAATAAAGATTTGATGATGATAATAATGATAAAGTAATTCGAGCGGTCATGGCAGAAATAATGATCAATGACAGTACAAGATAAATAGAAATATTGATATGGGATCAATCATAGGCAATATAATTACGAAAATGAAATAAGACAGAAAATGTTTCATTGGTTTATCTCTTCATTTGTTTGATTGTCTGTTTATTTGCTTATACCACTTTAAGTCACGACAGACTTTTCTGCGTGAAATTTGGCCTGCTCTCCCCGAGGAGAGCGCGTCGCCACAAGAGCAGCGCCACCCATTATTTCTTTTTTGAAAAATTAGTTAAATCAATTACAACTATACTCATTTATTTGGTCTCATTATTTGTGTCAGGACATATGTAGTAGATGGGGAGCTGGGGGTGAGAAGGGGAGGGGTAAACTAGTTTGGGGGGGGGGGGGAGGATCTGTGTTCATATCTACATCTTTGTCCTTCTGTCTTCTTTGTGAGTGGTGTGTGTGTGTGTGTGGTGTGTGTGTGTGTGTGTGTGTGTGTGTGTGTGTGTGTGTGTGTGTGTGTGTGTGTGTGTGTGTGTGTGTGGTACAGATGGACATGGTAACCTCCTCGTTCCGCCCACCAGGATAGTCTGATGCTGTTGTATCTCTGAAAACAGGGGGACGTTCGGACATTAAGCCCAGTTGACTGGACTTTTCTTAGTGTCCTTACACTCCCACTTTCCCTTCCTTCTTCCCTTCCTCTTTCAGTGATGCTCCGCTCCACTGTCCAAACTTAACACATGTGCTTCCATTGTCAGAGACTTAAGAAACTGCTTGGTGCTTACCTGTGGGCATTTTCTGCAGTACGTACTATCTCAAGAAAGGCTAGGAGGACTCGTGTGGCGACATCAGACACCAGCACCTTACTGTCCAGTCCACGAACGCTTTGTGATATTCTATAGGAGGCCAGCTTGACTACAGGGGCGTATTCCACCTGGTCCAGCACTCCATGTATCTAAAAAAATAAACTGGTTTTGAAATTGTTATAATTTTTGATGAATTGTGGTAATTAATGTTAATCGTGGGTTTTCTAATCTGTCGGTTTTGAAGTATTTATTTTAAAGTTGTTGGCAGCCTCGGTCTGTCTTTCCCTCCTCCAATGAGTGCAGTTGGATTTTGAATAAACGCTGTCGATCAAACTGAGCAAAGCTAAAAGGCGGGTTTTCTGTACCCTCACATTGAGGACACACACTGTCAACGTCTCTGAGTTACAGAAACAAACGGCAGTGCCAGAGTCAGGGGGATCGTTGTCATGGATCTTGCCATATCCTGATTCATCTATGGGCCTAGGTTATTATGATCCTACCATGACTATCGCTGGCGTAGATATGTTAGTGCAGGGCATCGACATCTTTTTGCTTTGTGCATTTTCTGGCTGTGGTTATCATGGCATTATTGTAATTTTGACCGTTGAAGAGATTGGCACTTTTGGTTTAGTGGGTATATGTATATATTCACATCACTGTCATGAATGTTATCAGTGGTAATGTCGTGATACAGAGGTAGATTTAGTCATAAATAGATAATGATGTCACACAAAATTTTGTGAGTAGGCATTGCAGGATTATTACAAATCTTGTGGATATTTAGGCCTTCATTATTTTTTTTCGCGCTATCACAGATCTTCTGGATGCAGATACCATCTTTGAAAGCATCATTACTAAAACGGTATGTTTCATAGAAAAGTACATCGTTTGTAGCAACTGGTAATTTGATAAAAAGAGATAATGTGGCATAAACATTTAATGAGCAGAGGCATTGTGGCTCTACCGTTTTTTTCATTCGTAAAACGCTTTCATACAATGATATATCTTATAAAAATCACTGCATATCCTTTGATATATATCGTCTGAAATCGCCCTTTAAAGTCAGTAGTACCGTGGTACCACTTTGTGATAAATGTAAACTTATCATCATAGACTAGATAGAAATAAATAGTATGGTAAGACTGTATTGCCAGAAGAATACATGCTGTGCTATCGCTAGAGATTTCAAGGAATAGTGATCGAAGTTCTGTAGATACCATAAGACTTGAAGCTGCAGTGTTGCCGCACAGTTCAAAGGAACACTACTGTGATGTTGGCAGAGGTTTGCTCAAGGAGACAGTCTCTGCGTACAGTGGGATCATTTGGGCTCTTGGGAGTATTGTGTGTACTTCGTTAAAATAATCATTGTGGACACATCGTGCATGGAGAATACATTTTGGAACAATCTTTTATTTCACGGAAAGAGACATCGTACTACTACAACTACCATTTGAAGAGATCGTGTGGGACAACTAAGAATTCCAGGAGTGCGGGTCTATTAAGTACCACTACATAATTTTTGTTGTCAAGATACAGTTCTAGATTTGGCAAAAACCAACAAATCTGGTGGATATAGGGCATGTTGTAAAAGTAAAGATTTTTGTGGGGAAAAAAGATACTGAAGTGACACAGAATATTTTGTTATTGTTGAAATAGAGCTTGTAGTCTGTGGATGCACATTTGTATGTAATTTGAGACTTTCTGTCCTAGGTGTTGTGGTACCATCATACATTTCATTTCATAGATATTGTTGAAGCACCTTGACTTTGTGAGAACAACTTTTTTTGCACGATCGTATTTTTTACGAGAAAAGATTCTTGCACACTACAAACTACTTTGCACTGACTTCATGTAAACATTGTTGTATTCGTGGGAATCAACATTGCTCCAGACTTTAAACAATAACATTGTACCTCTGGAGACTTGATGGAAATGGATGTTACTGCACCTATGTAATGTTTGCTAGAAGACACCATACATTGCTAATTAGGCTTAGGGAAGAACTCTGGCTTCACCACTGAAGACTTTGTTGCAAAAGAGACCATTGCATTACTGTACACTTTTTTAAGTAAGCATCATGACACCACAAACGACTTCATACATACAGGTATTGTTACACAAACACAGGCTAGATAGGAACAGGTAATGGCTGGTGCATCCTATATTTCGTTTCACATTTGCTGCACTACCGTACACATTGCTGTATACAATTTCAGATATTACCAATACTAATGATAGCGATAGTAAATTATATTTGTATGGAGCAGAAGTTTTATGATCAGATCATCGCTGCATTGCTGTAGACTTAAACTTTTAGCTCTGAACATGTTTGCATCACTTTGAGTTTCGAGGAAAGATAAGATGCACCTTTTTCTGTATAAACGCAGGTTTTGTTGGCTTCATATCAGTGCACTGCTACAGATTCTCTGGAATTGATGGAGTTTTTGCAGAAGTGTAAATCTTATTGCATGTTTCTTGCTGCACCACTATAGCCTCGTGGAAGATCTTATTGCACTGTGGTAAATATGTACTGGATTTTTTTGTTTTTGGCATCACACTGATTTGTGAAAATAAGAAGGGTTTTTTTCTACAACAGCTCACTTTGTGGAATAGATTTTTGCACCTCGGTAGATTTTGTGGTAAAAGAACAAACTGTCATACTGAAGTACACTTTGTGGAAAGAGTTACAGCACGGAAAGGAAATAAATTGCTTTCCATTACCTGAATCTTGTCAACGAAAAGTATCTTACATTGCAGTACGCTTTAAGAGTAGAATGTTGTAGCATGGTAGATTTTGTTGAATTAGACACGAACTTTTGCTTCATAGTAAATTTTGTGTACACAAAAGCTGTTTCACAACAGTAGATTTCACAGTAGTAGAAATGTTGCACAACGCTAGATTTCATAGATATAGAAATTATTGCATTATAGAAGACTTCACATAAAACCGATGCACCATGCTAGATTTTGTGAGTATAGAAATTGTATCACCAAACTAGATTTCATGGAGACAGAAATTGCTGTACCATATTAGATTTTCTGGAAATGGAAAATATTGTACCATGCTAGATTTCCTGGAAATAGAAATTGTTGCACACAATAGATTTTGTTGAAATAAATGTCATGTTGCACCACAGTAGACTGTAGATGTAGAAACTGTTGCATCACAGTAGATGTTGTGGAAAACGAAGATTGTTGCACCAAAGTAGATTTTACGGACATAGACTTGCTGCTGCTGCACCACAGTAGACTTTGCAGAGGTAAAGCTCGATGTTTTATCGTAGAACTTTGGGAAAAGGAAATCATTGCACAAAATGTACATTGCAGAAACAGAAAAGGTTGCACCACAGTAGAAGCATATTTCTTGAGATCAGATGATGTTGCATCATCAGACTTTATGAGAATAAGACATTGTAGCACCACATTAGACGCAAGGAAATAACTTTTTATGCCCAAAAGTAACTCTTAGAATTACCTGTGCACTGTACAGAAAATAGACTATGTTGCACTGCAGTAGATGGTTGCATTCCCATAAACGTTGTGGCAGGGAATAGTTTTGCACTACTGTAGAAATGCATGTTGTTGAAGCACTGTAGGCATCATAGATACTGTCGCTGCAACAACGCAGGAAGGCAGGAGAGCGCAGTGGTTAGAGAATGCGACTTGTGTTCTGACGAATCGGAGGAAGCTACTTCGAGTAATCAAACAACTGTCCATCTAAGGATTTATGTAGCCCAGGTTGTATACACATTTAATAAACCCATCAAAATAAAGTAGCCGGTTCGTTGAGGCATAACAAATGCCAGCGAACTGCAACTTAGCAAGGTAGACTCGCTATCCATTTTCCAATAACAAGTAGTCAGCCCCCTATGGCTCGGCTACAGAGGGCAAAGAGATAATGCTCATCGAAACTGCAGTCCTTGCAATGGTAGGCGCTCGCATTCGTTGCAGTCCTGTAGCAGACGCTGTCAGTACCAGCGAAACCACGACCTCAAAATAAAGAAAGAAAGAGTCGCGGACACTCTGTACGGTAGACTTGAAACCTCACTCTTTAATTGACTCTGAATCTCCTCTGCTGATTCGTTGTCTTGCAGGGTATATCATCGTATGTCTTCCCACAGACCCAAAAACACCGTGCCTTTACCACTCCGAAAGAGTCAGGGTGGACCAAGTCCTGATACGTGGTACCTATATAATCTACTTCTTGTTGATTCATGAACTTCTTCTTGACTGATTTTTGACAATCTCTGTCTGTAATCTGTATGGGCACAGAAAACCCTGCTCTTGACGACTGGTTACAAGACGTCATTGTCCTAATCGGTTTTACAAGATCCATGCGTCTGTGGACAGGTGGAAATTCTTGTCTTGGCTGTGTTTTTAAAACCTTCTGTTTGGATAGGTGTTTTGACAAGATCTCTTGTCTTTGAGACTGGTGTTTTAACAAACACTTTTTATGAGTCTGGTGTTTCGACAAACACTCTTGTCTTTGAGACTGGTGTTTCGACAAACACTCTTGTCTTTGAGACTGGTGTTTCGACAAACACTCTTGTCTTTGAGACTGGTGTTTTGACAAACGATCTTTTCTGTGAGATGTGTACGCGCGCGCGCGTGTGTGTGTGTGTATGTGTGTGTGCGACTTCTTCTTCTTCTTCTCTATCTCTCACTCTCTCTCTCTCTCTCTCTCTCTCTCTCTCTCTCTCTCTCTCTCGTCTGTCTGTCTGTCTGTTTGTCTCTGTCTGTCTGTCTGTCTCTCTCTCTCTCTCTCTCTCTTCTCTCTCTCTCTCTCTCTCTCTCTCTCTCTCTCTCTCTCTCTCTCTCTCTCTCTCTCTCTCTTTCTCTCTCTCTCTCTCTCTCACTCTCTCTCTCTCTCTCTCTCTCTCTCTCTCTCTCTCTCTCTCTCTCTCTCTCTCTCTCTCTCTCCTTTTATTATCATTTCCTGATGCAGTCTTTTCCGCGTTCTAAGCCATCTCACATTCCGCTTTTCTGTTTCTTCTGTGTGTACTTTGTTCTTTCCCTCTATATATATACTGCTTCGTCTGTTTCTGTTTTGTTGTTTGTTTCTTTCGTATTAAATTGTCTCCCCCTCCCCTCTCTTGCTCGCTCTCTCTCTCTCTCTCTCTCTCTCTCTCTCTCTCTCTCTCTCCTCTCTCTCTCTCTCTCTCTCTCTCTCTCTTCTTTCTTTCTTTCTTTCTTTCTTTCCTTCTTACTTTCGTTTATCTGTTTTTCTTCCTTTCCACAATTTTTTGTCAGTTCGTTTTATTTATTCTTTCATTTGATTATTTCTTCCTTCTTTTCTTTTTTCGCGATGTCTGTATCATATTTCTCGTATCCTCTCTGAACGTACTTGATAGCGCCATTCATGTCTTTTGTTTATCTTTTTTCTATGTCTTTTTCCATACGTTTCTCTCTTTTCTGTCTCTCTTTTATGCCAATTTGTCATCGTTATTTTATGATTGCATAAGCCGTTTCCGTTTATTTCCTGGTGGGTCTTTCAGTTCGTTCACTCTTGCCTTGCCTTTCCTTGTTTTTTTTTCTTTGTTGGTTTTTTTTTCGTCCATTGCTATCATTCCTACTTTCAATGCTTCGTTGATGTTTAGCTTGCTGCATTCATTCATTCATTCAATCATTTATTCAGTCAGTCAGTCATGTATTCATTCATTTATTCATTCACTCGTTAATTCACTCACTCATTAATTCATTCATTCATTCACTTAATTATTCAATTGTTATTCTTTGTGTTCTTTTCTTTTTCTTTTCTGTAAACGCGTTTCTCTGTCGTTTAATATGAACGGTAGTCGATGTCGATGGTTGCAAAATCATCATTGGGGCCCCCACCGTCCACGGGACTATGGGATAGGTGAAGGTGGCGAAGGTGAAGTCGATGTCATCCCTGGTGTTCACTTCAAAGCTTCTACCCGTTGTTGGTTTTCTTGGTTTTCCATTCTCATGTTGCTGACAGCCCTTCATGGAAGCTTCTTCAGCTATTAGACATACGATCAAGTCAGTTGCTTGGCATTATTTCTCTCTTCTTATTATTCCCCCTTTTTGTCTCTGTTCTCTCCACACTTCTTCTTCTGAGTCGCTTTAATTTTTGTGTGTCCCTTTCCGAATATGATTAGAATTTTGCATCAAACATTCAGCATCGTTTGCTTGTTTGTTTGGTTTGATTGTTTGCTTTGTTTTTTATTTTGCTGTATTGTGAGATGACGTATTCTAAAGGTTGCATGATTGAGAGCAAAAGGAAAGAATAACTTAAGAAAAGCAATAAATAAGACAGGCACGGGGTTTTTTGTTGTTGTTTTCTTCCTACATTAGATAAAAGCAGCAAAGTTTAAACGATGATTCTTGTGCTACCTACTACACACACGCATTAACTGAAAGAAGACGCGCAGGGGATAAATTAAAAAGAACGTTGCGAGTTACCCACTTTTCTTACAGCAGAACAAGGGAAAATAAAGCCGCAGTGAATCGATTTAAAGAAATTTATTGTGCAATCTCCAGTGTGAACTTGTGTGATTTTAAATTGAAATAGTACTGATTGTAGGCAGATGAGAGTTTTAGTCAATAACAGCAAGAGGTCAGTTCTGTTATTCCCTATTATGATCGAAGACACTTCACTTCAAGAGTAACGAGATGTACCTACAGTTGTAGAACTATGCATGAAATCCATCTCTTGTTTACTGTTTTTTATTTTATTTTTTTGGCTGTATATGTGAAACTGCACTTTCTTTGCTTATCTTTGGTGATGTTTTATTGCTTTGGTGATGGTTTATTGCCAATGCTCCCACGTCGCTCATCCATGTCCACACAGAATGTTTAAAAATGATGTTTACACAACACACTTATTCATAACTGATGCACAATAGTAAACAGATTGTTTGCATTGAATACGAAATATCCATGTCACGTTTTCGAAATGAAAAGGGGCATTTAATCTTGAAGAAGGAATCCAAGGAGATGACAATATAGCAAGAAGTGTGATAAATTATTTGAAAGTAACGTGTGACTAGTTTCAAACTCTGCAATACGTATGTTTGAGTTAAAGTAGAGGATCTTTTACCATATGCCAGTCTGCCTCTACCTGACCACCTACCCCCCTTTTGTGTATAAAACACCCGGGGAAGAGTTTAACTATGCACGTTAAAGATTGTCGTATTTTTGTCAGAGTGTGATGGGAAGTAGGAACAATACCCAGCATGCGCTGATGACTTTTCCAGAGCTTTAGTTTGTACAGCTGTCAGTAAGTGGACTTCTAGGTAGATGTGGTGTAGCGAATATGGAATCCTCCGTAAACCATATTTCCCTGGTGAACACTGAAAACTGAACTGTAATAGTGATGATACCAGTGAGGAATTTGTCTGTCCGTTCCTTATTGAATCTCGAAAGAAATTGCCATCACAATATTATATGCAATATTCATAATTATAGTTTGAAATATGGACAAGCTTTCATCAACTAACGACGACAAAGCAAACACAAAGCAAACAAGAAGCCAAACAAGCAAACAAAGGAACAAACCAAACAAACAAACATAATTCTGCCAGACATTGTCCAGTTTATTAATGTTATTTGAAATGACAAGTCCAAACAGGGTCTGCAGAATACACATTAATTCCACCAAATTGAATTACCAGTTTTTGCATCTTCCGCATTGCGTTGAGATATTGGGATTGAACATTGCTTGTGAGTTTAACTTTTGACCTCTGTTTTTATTTTCTTAATATCTTGTATAATCCTTCATATTCCTAAACATACAGCAGACAGAAAAGGAATATTTAAATATTAATCTGATGTCCCTTCCATACGACTTGTGGGTACAAGCCAGAATTCGTTCCCAACTTTTTACCAAAAAGATCATTAAAGCTGAGCTCCTGTTTCAAACCTGTCTCTTTTTTATCATCAAAATAAGAAGTCTGGGCGCTACTCTTTTTTTTCTTTCATATAAGACAGACAACAAGGGAGGTTTCATGTTCAGTGTGCATGCTTACAAAAACAGATAAGTAATAAACAGAATATCATTGACAGCAATCAAAGGTCACACTGTCAAATTATGCACTTAAGTTGTTGGTTTGCTTTTAGACCTTGAAGTGGAGGTTGAGATAGCCCTAGTGGTTAGAGGGTTGGTTGAGCTCGTTATCTGACAGTTCGGGGTTTGAACCACCACAGAAACGCCCATAATTTAAGGAGTTTTTCCCCCTTGGGCTGCACACCGGTATTTTAAAAAAATCACTCTTTTCCTTCTGTTTTTCTATGTGACTCTTATATTCATACAGCACGTACTAAGGCATCAACAGAAATAAAAACCACTTTTTGTGAAAGACTAGCCTCTGACTCAAAACTCATGTGATTTTGAACAAATTTGGTAGGTTTGAAATTTTTTAATTTTTCACCAAACACTGTACCCCCTTAGTCCTTTGTCGTCTGCTAGCTTCCTTACCGCAATATGCGTGCGCGGGGTCAACGCTGTAGGAATACAGGCAATCCTCATTTGATGATTATTTCCAACTTTCTCGTGACTACCTGGTATTGCTCTATGTCTTCAATCCCAAAACCAAGTACACAGTCCTTTTTTTCATGCTTAAAAAAATCTGTGAAAATCACCAACATTTTTTTCCCACTCGCACTCTGTAAAGATACTACATGACCCCCAAATTAATACCAGTGTGTAGCCTGTATTGAAGTTAACATTAGCACTGACTCCCATTCCCCGAAAGCCATTCGGATGAGACTGTAAACAGACGTCCGGTATACGAACACATGCAGAACATCTTGCGCATATCTTTAAACCTATTCCGCCTTTCAGAACAGTAGGCCATTCTGTGCCGGTAGGAGCAAATGACAAAAATTTTTAAAGCGCGTACGCACTGGTGTCATTTTTTTTGACATCATTCCCGAAGTCGGAGTGCGCCCGCCTTAATGGTGGGCAAACGGTGGCATACGCAGAATGTCATCATTGGTGAACCTCTGGGCTCGAGTCGGGGAATGAGGAAAAAAAAGGCAATGTCTTACATGTGGGGATGACTTTCGCCGTTATTATTTTCATTTTTGTGTGTGAATAAAGAATGTTCGAGCATATGCAGACATACTTTTTATGAAGGAAAAATACTAGGTTTTTTTATTTTTGCAAAGGTCAGATGGTCAGGGTCAGGGAAGGTAAAGCAGCTAGGGAGAGGAGATGGGCGCTGCCCTCAATGTGCTGGCCCCTAGAGAAGTGAGGTCTCTGACGCCTCGCTCCCCTACGACCTTATAGGTTATGGGACTCCTTTACCTTTACTTTACAGATGGTACCACGTCCAGTTCTCATCCTGTCTGTCAGTCTTATAACGCCACAGCAGAGGGGGAGTATAAACTTTCGACTAGGTAGCGCTTCACGAGGGGCGACTCAAGTGGCTTGTTGATGATGTCTTATTGTAAGTTCAAAATGCCACTCATGATTTCTCTAGTTGAGACATTAAAGTAGTCTTGAGTCTTGACTTTCATCCCTTGGGTCCATGAAGTCGTACGTGAGCTCGAACATTGGCGAAACCCTACTGAATCAACGCTGGGCATTTTCGTGATTTTCCAGGT
>CM054145.1:27043142-27058142 GCA_028751875.1 Rapana venosa | reverse complement strand
TTTTTATACAAAAAACCTAAAACTTTTCTCTTGCCTTTTACCATTAGGGAAAGATCAATTCGGATACTTCTTTTTGTTCTTTTTTCTGTTTTCAAGCATCCTTTTGCCTTTCTTTCCATTTTACTTTTTTCTTTGTTGTGTGGTTTCTACAACTCTACAGATTAAGTCTCGTTTGCTGTGGAGTTTTAAAAAAATTCAAGGTCTTTATTGTTCTTGAGTCTTTTTCAGGATAGCAAACTGTAACTTTTTTTTTATATAAATGAGATGGTAATTACTGAAAGGAATATGATTTAGATGTTTCCTGGTTTCAAAATCAATCTCTCTCTCTCTCTCTCTCTCTCTCTCTCTCTCTCTCTCTCTCTCTCACTCAATCAATTAATGTGTAATCATTCGCCTTATTAAGAACTGTTTCATCTTCTCTTTTTGGAGTATTTTGGTTTTAAAATTTGAAAAAGACGTTTTACCTGCTTAATGCCTTTCTCATTAGGGTATTGATCAATTCAGATTGTTTTCTCTTTTTTGTGTCTTTTATTTCACAGCTTCCTCTGTCCTTTTCATGTCTTTGCCACCCTGTGCCGACTGCACTGAGACTTATTTGCTCCAGAGTTGAAGATGTCATGGTATTCAACATTTTAACCACTTTCGGGACATGGTGTATTCTGTTATGGTTATTGGTAAGATGACAGCAAATCATAATATAACGTAAAGATTCCATATTTCAGCACCATCCCCCCCCCCCTCGCCGCCTCTGTCTCTGTCACTTTATTTCTCTCTCTCTCTCTCTCTCTCTCTCTCTCTCTCTCTCTCTCTGTCTCTCTCTCTCTCTCTCTCTCTCTCTTGTTTGTCAGTCTCTCTGTGCCTCTTTCTCTCTCTCTCTCTCTCTCTCTCTCTCTCTCTCTCTCTCTCTCTCTCTCTCTCTCTCTCTCTCCTCTCTAATAAATATGTAACAATCTGCATGATTAGAAATGCTGTTGGCTTTTTCTTTTTTTTTAAACACTTTTAGGCATTTTGCCTCAATACGTTTTTTTTTCTCTCGCTTAAACAATTCAACCTTGAACAGAATTTTTTTTCTAGGAAAATGATCAAATCAAACGGTTTCATTTTCGTTCTTTCCTTTCCTCTATCCTGCCTCAGGCTTTTTGGGGGGTCAGATCTCTCTAACTATCTTGCCCTTTTTTTGGTGTTCTTTATCGATCAAACCTTCTTTGCCTCAAGGGTAGAGCACACTTCATGTTCCTAACCAGCTTTTTGAACTGCTTTGAAACACAACGTACTCTGACATTATCTAACTCAACTGGTCAAGGCTAAAGCCTTTGTCAGTTTTAGTGATGCAAGAAAAAAATTGTCAAGACGTGTACTGATGCTATGCATTGAAAAATAAGTGTGTGTGTGTGTGTGTGTGTGTGTGTGTGTGTGTGTGTGCGTGCGTGGTGCGTGCGTGGTGCGTGCTGTGGTGGGTGGGTGGGTGGTGGGTGGTGTCACGTCAAGTCAAGTCAAGTCAAAGTTTTATTTCCATATGGTATATTGAATAAGCAAACGTGTTGTGTGTGTGTTTGTGTGTGTTTGTGTGTGTGTGTGTGTGTGTGTGTGTGTGTGTGTGCGTGGGTGTTGTGTGTGTGTGTGGAGGGTTGTAGTTTTTTTTTTAATCAAGGGTGGAGGGGGTAGGGGGAGGTTCGTTTCTCGGCTATTGCTCCAAGGTTCACCAATGGTGAGATTTTTAAAAAATGTTTGTCGCAGTTTTGTCCATCATTTAGCTAGCCACATTTCAACTTTTTCTTTGGGGGGGGGGGGGGGTAATGTCTAAACACACCAGTGTACATGCTGGTGGGGATTTTTGGTGGGGAGGGGGTGGTCATCTGTTGTTACCGGTAGGAATGGTTTACTCTTTGTGTCCTTAACTCTCTCCTCTCTCTCTCTCTCCTCTCTCTCTCCCTCCTCCTCCCCCTCCTCTCTCTCTCTCTCTCTCTCTCTCTCTCTTCTTGGTACTGTATATACCAGTATGTTGATTCCCCTCCTTCCCCCAAACTCCGTTATTGTGGCCTAAGGCCAATGTACATATTAAACACGTTCAGAGTTCAGAGTTCTCTCTCTCTCTCTCTCTCTCTCTCTCTCTCTCTCTCTTTGTGTCCTTAACTCTCTGTCTGTCTCTCTGTCTTTATTTCTCTCTCTCTCTCTCTCTCTCTTCTCTCTCTCTCTCTCTCTCTCTAGTGCCTCTTTCTTTTTTCTTTCTTTCTTTTTCTTTCTTTCTTTCGTTCTGAATGTCTCTGTCTCTCTCATCCAAAAGGCAAGCAGACGTAGAGACAAACATACAAACTCACTGATCGATTAACAGACAGACAGACTTACAGACAGACAGACAGATGGAAAGGGCATGTCGACTTGACCACTATAACGTTTTATTGCAAAGCATCACCGTAACATGAAAAACACCAAGGTGCTATTGAGTAATTCTATACACACGTCTTTTTAGTTCCCTTTTTATCTGGTTTTTTGTTTGTAAAATAAAAAAGACGTACGTAAAGTAGTGAGAGACAGTGCTCGTGATGTAATGCTTCTTGGTATACGCACAAGCATGACGCGCACGCGAGTGCGCGCGCTCGTGCACATACACACAAACACGCGCGCGCATAGATCTATCGGTCAATCTGTCTATCTGTACATCTATCTCCCTATCTACCTATCTATCTATTTATCTATCTATCTATCTATCTGTCTGTCAGTCTATCTATCTATCTATCTATCTGTCCATCCATCTATCTACCCACCTGTCTATCTATCTTACTGTCTTACTATCTATCTACATACATACAAAATCTATACATATATATTCAGTTGCAACTTCTCCAACATTTTAAAAGTAGTTTTCCCAAAGATTCGCTTACAAGGTCGAGGGTTCAAATTTCCTTAATAGTCATAGGGTGAGAGTGGGACCAAACAGTCGAGCTTTGCTAACTTCGTGGATGTGGTTTTTGAGATTGTTGCTTAAATCATCCGACCAACGCTGCAGGTGTCTGTACCTCTCAGGTCCCGGTTGAAGCTGGGAGATATTATTTCAGGAAGAGCGGAGTACATCCCTGTCAAGTAGTCTCAAAGCGCATCGACTTCCATAGCAGCAGCATCATTACATCCTCCTCATCCTCATTGACCGTCATGCAACAACAACAAAACACGTTATCTCTGGTTTGGTGGCTCCGGCTGCTCTGCTCTCCTTGTGACCTCAGCTGTGGTGATTTTGTGTCGAAGTGTTCAGGGTCGGAGGTTCACGGGAGAAGGTTAGTAGAACGCTGCGATGGTTGTCATTCGAGTGGACGTCTCAGTCTGGCTCCCCGACGGAACTATTGCTTGCGTCTGTAGGGGGCTTGGAAGATAGTGTCTTGCGTATCTTAGTTCATAATGGGAACCACTGATGATAGCCAGTCACCCAGCAGCAGTGTAGGGCCACTCTGGCTGATGGCCCCACGTTGGCCTGACATCGTTGGACTCCCAATGGACTTCTAACCCAGAGGATACGACATTGTGATTCTGGGTGTGACTGGGCAGGGAGATCGAAATGAGGGGCGTGAAAACAGCAATAGAGAAATGTCACAAAAGATGAAGCAGCAAAACAATAATTATATGTGTGTGTGTATATATATACATATATATATATTACACACACATAGATAGATAGATAGATAGATAGACAGACAGACAGACAGATAGAGATAGACAGGACAGACAGACAGACGTAGACAGACAGAAGACAGACAGACAGACAGATAGATAGATAGATAGATAGATAGATAGATAGATAGATAGATAGATAGATAGATAGATAGATAGATAGATAGATAGATAGATAGATAGATAGATAGATAGACATTCGCCTTCACCTAACCTATCTCGTAGTCCCGTGGACCGTTGGGGCACCAATGAAGATTTTGCATCACTCTGCGCGCGCGCGTGTGTGTGTAACGGGTGTGTGCGTGCGTGCGTGTGTGTGTGCGAGCGTGCGTGCGTGCGCGCGCATGTGTGTGTGTGAATACCGAGATATCTCCGTGTACAAAAGTAAGCCAATACCATGATAACCAATGCCCGCACGACTTTACACAGCAGACTGCTTCGACCATAAAAAAGAGAGAAGGAAACCGCAGAAAGGAAATGTCTGCATAGAATTCCCGGGCGGAACCATGGTGCTCTTTGTTCTGCCTTAAAACTTCATTCTGGTCAAGCTGACATCCTCTTTCCATCTGTCTGCCCGTCTGTCTGTCTGTCTGTCTGTCCTGCTGTCCTGTCTCTGTCTGCCTGTCTGTCTGTATGCCTGTATGTCTGTCTGTCTGCCTGTCTGTCTGCCTGTATATCTGTCTGTCTGTCTGCCTGCCTGCCTGTCTGTTTCTCTGTCTGTGTCTCTGTCGATTGATCACTGTCTTTTGTCTCTGTGTCTGTTTGCCTTTGGGATAAGAGAGAAAAGGGAGGGGGACAGAGACAAAGAGAGGCAGAGATACAGACAGAGACACATATAAACACAATAGAGAGGGACAGGTTGACAGGAAGGTAAGAGAAAGATACCACACACACACGTGCACACACACACACACACACACACACACACACACACACACACACACACACACACACACACGAATAGTAATGACATGTTCACCTGTCCATGCCATCGGGTACGGCGTTGACCTCCATTTTCAACTCCACTTTCTATTTCATCCTATGCAAGATTAGGATCAATCATCAGGATCCTGCTTGCTGACAGATCAGAGCTATTGTCCTGTAGTTAGTGTAGTTTTGTATTTCTGTTCTTGTGGAGCATGACAATTGTTGGTGACTTTTAGTCTGTTGGCTACTGACTGGGCTTCCAGATTTCACACCATAGGTTATGCATGGCTGTCAACCCACCTTCTCCTGAGTGCTTCAGCGGTTCTCCAAGAATGTTTATGAGGCCTAGTGACTTTCTGTGTTTAAGCTGTTTTTTGGCTGTCTAGGCTTCACTGACGAGGGTTTGGGCTTTAACTCAGAGCTGTTGGAAATGTTTTGATAATTTCCAGTATAAAAATATCGAAGTCGCTGCCATTTTCGTTCTTATTACGAATATCAACACCATTCAACTATCAGGTGTACATGACATAATACCCTCGGTATCATACAGAATAATAACTGTGCGCTTTCTGTGAGACCATCGTGTAATGGATGACAAGTTTTGCGTGTAAGGCCGATGCCATGTACCTCTCTGTACTGGTAGCCGGGCTCCAACTTCAGAGGATTTCTTTCTCATTTATTTATTTATTCTTTCATATCGAGGATAATGGAATAAGCACTCATGTGCTTTTTTACAACCAGTCCCCGTGTGTATGCGGTTTTGTAAATTTTGTCATCTGTTCCCACCGGCACACAATGGCCTACTCTTTCGAAAAGCGGAACAGGATTTAACGTGTGCGCAAGATGTTCTGCATGCGTTCGCACACTGGGCCTCGGTTTATAGTCTCATCCGAAGGACTCATTGTGTAAAGAGAATGGTGGCTACGCTAGGAGCTTGTCGTGAAGATAATGTCAGCATAACATGTCGTCAAGGCATAACACTAATGTAGGCTTTGTTCGCTTTAATAACTGACAAAGCCTTTAGCGTGGACCACTGAAGCATGATGATATCTGAGTACGTTGTGTTTTCAAAGAGGTTCAAAACTAGCTTAAACCATGAACGTGTTTTACCTTTGGGGCCAACGAGTTTTAATCGGTAGAGTTATGAAAAGAGCACAACAAGAAACACAGAGACCGGACAAGGAGCCCCAGGCAGAATGGAAGGAAGAAAACAAACGAAAAGAACAAACAACATCATTGGAATTGATCATTTTCCTATGCATATTTTTTTTTGTTTAAGGGCTTAACTTATCAGACTGGAGAACGCGTCAAGAAGCCATGCAGCAGAATACCAAAATGACAGAAATAGCAAAATAGCTTTCTAATGAGGCAAATGATTACGTATCTGAGAAAAAATGAGACAGAGAGAGAGAGAGAGTATCTGCGTTAAAAATGAACAAGGCGATGTATCTATAACTGAAAGAAAACAAATTCAACATTCTAGGGAAAATTGTCGATTTCCTGTCTTACAAGCTGAATAAAGGAGGAAGGAAGGGAGGAAAGAAAGAAAGAAAGAAAGAAAGAAAAAAGAAAGTATGTAAGAAAGAAATTGTAATGAAAAAGACACGAACAGATCAGCAGAAAGCAAACAAACTAGCAACAACAAAGAAACAAGCAGCCAACGACGAACATATAAATACATTAGCCTTTAAAGAAAAAAAAAACAGAAAAGAGAGGGGGGGAAAAAAGTCTTGAATTAGTTTTCTCTCTTCTTCATTTTTTTTCTCTCTCCATGATATAATCTTTCAATTCCATTTCTGTTCACACTTCACCAATCCTGGTCATGTTTCTAGACGTCTTAGTCAGTGCAGAACAAAATATTAAAAAGAGGAGAAAATACAGAAAAATATAAACTGGAAAGGAAGAGTGACACAGGCGGAAGAATGGCAAGAAGGTTAACAGAAAGATATCAAAGAAATGATGGAAGAAGGAGGAGGAGGAGAAGAAGAAGGAGAAGGAGGAGGAGGAGGAGAAAAAGAAAAGAAGAAGAAGAGAAGAAGAAGAGAGGAGGAGGAGGAAGAAGAATGGAGAGAGAGAGGGGGAGACTTTACTGAACGAATGAAGAAAGAAAGAAAGAAAGAAAGAAAACGAGCAAAGACAGGAAAAACAAAAGAAGGAAAGAAGCACCAAAAAAAGTTAGAAAGAAAGTAAGCAAAGAAGAAAAAAAGAGAAAACTTAAGAAAAATATAATAAACCGAACAGTTAAATAAAAAGGTATATAAAGAAACATATTGATAATCAAAGATAAAGGCATATGAAAGCATGAACCTTCAAAGGAATAAAAACAGAAAAAAATAATTTAGTTTTCGATGATCTGAATTTCCATTCCGTACAATAATGTTTTCAGTCCTATGCCTGTTCACGCTAAACTGATTTTCTTCATGTTTATGGACAGCCCAGTCAATGAAGAGGGGAAAAAAGAAGTAATAAATAAATAAATAAATAAAAAGTTAAGAAAGACATAACAGACAAGAAAGACAAAAAGATGAAAAGTAACGGTGAGAAAACAGCATTCAAAAGTGGGTTAAAAGGAAAAACATTTTGGAAAGAAAGAAAAAAATAAGAAAAAAGACCAATAGAAAGAAATGGAATGATGAATGACGGAATGAAAGGAAAGAAAGAATGAAAACAATTGGAAAGAAACAGATAGACAGAAAGACAGACTAGAAAAACGAAAGAATGGGAAAAGCACCACAAACAAATGAAAGAAACCAAGAAAGGAAACCAAGAAAAAAAGAACAAAACTTGAAAGAAATGTAGTAAGCCCAGCAGTTACATAATAAATGCAATCAACAAAGGAATCAATGATAAAGACATATGAATACATGAATCTTCAAAGAAAAGAAATATGAAAAAACAACCCAACAACGTTAGATGAGTTCTCAATGGCCTGAATTCTCTCTTCTTATCATATATATTATTTTCAGCCTTATACCTGTTCACACTTTACTTATTTTCTTCATGTTTATAGAAATCTAGTCAATGAAGGTTTTTTTAAAAAAGTGATGAAAACAAATGCCCCAAAAAAGACGAAATAAGCACCAAAAAAAAGCTGAAGAACTAGCTGGAAAAGATGTTTTAAATCTTGGGAAGAAAAAATGATAAAAATAGACCAACAGAAAGAGAACAAAAAAAGAATGAATGGTTGTAATGAAAAAATGAAAAGAAGAAGGAAGAAAGAAAGAGAAAATGAAAATGAATGAATGAATTGAAAAGGTTAGAAAAAAAGATAGAAAGAAAGAAAAACTAAAGAAGGGAAGAAGCACACACACAAAAAGAAACAAGGAAAGCTAACAAAAAAAACGAAAGACAGAAAAGAAAGAAAACTTAGAATAAATACAGTGAATCGAACATTTCCATAAAAAAAAGCAAATAAAGAAACAAAGCAATCAAAGATGTGACACATGAATGCATGAACCTTCAAGGAAAGGAAATTAAAAAAGTCAACCACAGCATTGGATGAGTTTTCATATATCTGACTTTTCTTTTCATAATTACAACAAGATCTTCGTTTCTATGCCTCTCCACGCTTCATTGATTCTCTTCATCTTTATAGACAATCATGCCAATGAAAATAAAAGAAGTCACAAAAAAAGAAAAACAGGAACACCCCCAATCCTCCAGAAAAGAGCAGACATTAGTGAATAAACAGGCTAGAAAAGGGAAAAATGCTTGGGGGTGAAAGACAGACAGAAGGGAAGACAGATAAGAAGAAAAATAACGAAAAAGGGGAGGAGGCAAAAACGACAGAAAGGAAGAAAAACCGAGACAGTAAGAAAGACAGAAAAAAACGAATAAAAAACAAAACTAAAGAAAGACAGGAAAGCACAATAAATAGAAAAATTAGTGAAAAATCATAGACTGAGCAGGTAGATAAAAACAAAAGCAAGTAACACCCCCAGAAACACTAAAAACGAAGGCAAGTAAAGACAGTAACCTTCATGAAAAATTTAAATGGGAAAAAGGGGGTGGGGGGGGGACCTGAAACAATTTCGGTTCTTCAAAATGCTCTCTTCGTAAGATATGACCTTTCATTTCCATTCCGTTCACAGTCCACTGATTCTGTTGATGTCTGAAACATTCTAGTTAATGCAAAGAAAACATTTTTAAAAAGAATAAAAGGGAAGAGAAAGGGTTAAAAATACATTCTTACAAAGACGGGAGAAATGGAGACCAGTATGAAAAGAAAGAGAGAAAAGAAAGAAAGAAAGAGAGAGAGAGAGAGAGAGAGAGAGAGAGAGAGAGAGAGAGAGAGAGAGAGAAGGGACAATGACAAATTAGAGAGAGAGAAAGAAAGAACAAAGGAGAGAGAAAGAAAGAAGGAAAAAAGAAAGACAGAAGGAAAGAAGAAATAACAAGAAAGGAAGGAAGAAAGAAAATAATTTAAAGAAAGAAAAGAAAGATAGAAAGCAAAGAAAGAAAACGAAGCAAGCAATGGTTTCAAGCAACAACAAAAAAGATGGAAAAAAGCAAAAGAGGACATACATAAACAAAAATAATCCAAACAATGTAAAAGAAACAAGAAAGAGAAACGATACAAAAGACATGAGACAAAGATATACCAAACTATCAAGCTTCCAAAAAAAATAAAAAATAAACGATAGATAACAAATATATCGAATCAGTTTTCGGTTATCGGAATTTTCTCTTCTTTTTTTTCATTTTCATTTCCGTTCACACTCAAGTGGTTCTGTGGATGTTTCTAGACATGTTCATTATTGCAGAAAAAAGATTTTGAGAGAGAGAGAGAGAGAGAGAGAGAGAGAGAGAGAGAGAGAGAGAGAGAGAGAGAGAGAGAGAGAGAGAGACAGAGTTTGAATTGTGATCAAACAAAGTTCCCAGATATTTATGATTTGAGATATTTCAACTTAGTGGTTATGGCTGATGATATTCTCTCTCTCTCTCTCTCTCTCTCTCTCTCTCTCTCTCTCTCTCTCTCTCTCTCTCTCTCTGTCTGTCTGTCTGTCTCTTCTCTCTCTCTCTCTTCTCTCTCTCTTGTTCTTCTTCTTCTTCTTCTTCTTCTTCTTCTTCTTCTTCTTCTTCTTCTTCTTCCTTCTTGTTCTTCTTCTTCTTCTTCTCCTCCTCCTCCTCCTCTCCTCCTCCTCCTTCTTCTTCTTCTTCTTCTTTCAGTATCATGACATAATCCCTGTTAAGGGTAGTGACTGGATGTAAAAGCATGGAATTGCTTATCTTGAAAATGAAAGAATTTGCCTTGCCATGCCTTGTAATGCTTTGCCATGCCTTGCCTTGCCATGCTTTGCCATGCCTTGCCTTGCCATGCTTTGCCATGCCTTGCTTCCTTCCCCCCTTCTTCTCTCCTCTCTCTCTCTCTCTCTCTCTCTCTCTCTCTCTCTCTCTCTCTCTCTCTCTCTCTCTCTCTCTCTCTCTCTCTCCGTGAAATTCATGTCTGTGTGGGATGCACTGATGACAGGCATGATGCAGAATGAACCTGATACAGTTATGTGGTTACCTGGCATTATTCTGACCCGTGCTCTTTATGTGGGGGTGATGTCCCTTTATCTGTACTTGGGTGTCGTTGTTCTTTAATTCATGGCATTTCCTAAGGCTTCCGGGTTTATTTTCCTGGTTTCTTGGGGGATTTCTTTCTTTTTTTTGGTTTTCTTTCTGTCTTTCTTTCTTTCCTTCTTTCTCTCTTTCGTTCTTTCTCTTTCTTTCTTCCCTGTTTTTTCTTTCCTTTTTTCTTTTATTTAACTAACTGTTTCTTTCTCTTAATTTTGTTTTGTTTTTCCTTTGCCTTTTTTTCTTTATTTTTTTCTCTGAATTTTTGGCTCTCTGTTTTTTTAATCTTTGTTTCTGTTTTCTTGTTTGTGTCTGTTTCATGATGTTTTCATTTTCCTTTCTTGAGGTTTTCTTTTTTCGTTTTGCTCGTTCTGTATTGTTTTTTCTTCTTCTTTTTTTATTTTTTCAAGAGAAATTTCTCTTTGTTTTTGTTCTTTCGTTTCTTTCCTTCTTTCTGTATTTTTTGTTTGGTTTTGCTTTGGAGTTGTTTTTTTGGTTTGGGGTTTTTTTTTTGGGGGGGTTGCTTTAGCTTTTTCTTTTTTTGTTTCACTTGCTGATTTGCTTTCAGTTACATTTTGATTTGTTTGTGGTCTTATTTTCATGCGTATTTAAGGGATGCGAGATTACCTAGTGGCTCGAGTATTGAGCTTGCGGTCTGACGGCACGGGTTTGAACCACCACTGAGACGCCCGTTTAACTGGATCTTGCCCCTGGAGTTAACATCAGTATCCACTCCACTCCACTCTCCAAAAGTGCTCCGGATGAGACTATAAACTGAGTTCTCGTGTATGAACGCTTTCAGAACGTCTTGCACGCGTGTTAAAGTCCTTCAGATGAGACTATAAACCGAGTTGTCCGTGTATGAACGCTTTCAGAACGTCTTGCACGCGTGTTAAAGTCCTTCGGATGAGACTATAAACCGAGTTTCCCGTGTACGAACGCACTCAGAACGTTTTGCACACGTGTTAAAACTTGTTCTCTCTTCTCGGAAGTGAAGGCTATTGCGTAATGGTAGGAACGGATGACAAAATTTTGGAAAAGCACATGCAAGCGTGTGTATTGTTCATGTAGTTTACCCGACGTCGGAATGCAGCTACCTTAATGTAGGCGAACTGTGGTATTCGCCAATTCTCACCATTGGTAAACTTCAGAGCTCTGGCCGAGGAACAAAAAAGAAAATGGGTGCTTGTTGTGTGTGTGTGTGTGTGTGTGTGTGTGTGTGTGTGTGTGTGTGTGGTGTGTGTGTTGTGTGTGTGTGTGTGTGTGTGTTGGAGACTTTGAGCTTTCATGTTTTTCTTTTGGGGGTTTTTTGTGTGTGTGGAGGATTTTTTTAAGTTTCTAGTTGTGTTTTCAGTTGCTTAAGAAAATCTTGATTTTGTCTTGTTTTTCTTTTGATGTGTGTAGCGTGTCTTATATTGTACCTCTCTCTCTCTCTCTCTCGATCTCGCTCGCTCGCTCGCTCGCTCTTATATCTTGACGTAATCCTTTTGTTAACTCCTCCCCCTCCTCCTGTACATCATTCTTTAGGAGACCATAACTTGTGCAATCAAGATCCAAGCCGAGAGAAAATCCCATAGTTAGGGCTCTACAAAAAACAACTCTGTACTCACTTTTCTTTTTAGCACAGTGCTACAGTCTATCAGTACTTTTGTTTTCTAAACCGTGTGTGTAATAATTTCCTTATTCCTGTGTATAATTGTGTAAAACTCTTTCCTTCGTGGTAAATCTGTCAAAAGACGCGATTTTTATGGTTTTTTACTAGATATCTATATTGTTTTTTGGATGCAATAAAACGTGTGGAAACTGGTGGAATTTTTTGTTGATTTATATCGTATTTTACCCTTTTTTTAAAAATATCGTACACGCGTTAGAATCCTTTGATTTTTTTTATTTTTACAATATGGTTTAGGATTACAATGTGTTGTAAATTTCAAACACTTTTTTTCATTTGATAACAAAGTAATCAGGATTTTTGTTGGCTGACTGGTTGGTTGTCGGTTGGCTAATTAGTTGGTTGGTTTCTTTCGTCATGTTTCATGACCTTTATGCATTTTTCTTAAAGTCATATAATCCCTTGGTACTCCAACGACTTGGGACAACACTATACTATGTACAGCTTTGTACCCAGCGGATAACAACCCACCCCAGTCTGTGTTTTCCTTCCTTGCAATACAATCCATCCCATCCGTTATCCCGGTACAGTCTGGCCTCCCCCTGCTCCACACCGGTGTCTGTATAGGCTGTGTCAGTCCCTGTGACTGATGGCCCGTTCTGTGTGGAGGCTATTGGATCTTGGCAAACTACGCAACACAGTGTACGCGGTTCTCTTTTCTATGCGGAAAACTTACAAGAGATAAGGAACACAGACTAAGACATAATAGCAACGTTCAATTATAGCTGGCTAAGTAAACAAAAAATGCTAGCTATTACGGAGTATACTATACAAAGACGCATAGTGGGGTTTATATGAAATTCTGAAGATAGTGTCAGCTCTTCGGAATGATGCTTTGAATTTATCTGTTTGATGGCATACCTGTCCTTTTTTCGGGGTGGTGGTGGGGTGGGGTGGTGGTCTGTGTATGTGTCTGTGTGTGACCTGTCTACAAAAAAGGGGAATGGATTTTTGCTTTTGATATTTTTTGGTTTATTTAAGGGGGGGTCAGTCTTTTTGTGGCTGTTTTCGGCTAGATTTCCAAGGTTTACCAATGGTGATATTTTTTGCGTGTGCGACCGTTTTCATCCACGATTAAGGTAGCCGCATTCTGACTTTACCGCTGATGTCTAAACATGACATCAGTTTGCATTCGGGGTTATTTTATTTATGAAGGAGATAACTTTTTTCATCTGCTCTTTCTGGCACAAAATGGCCTATTTTTCCGAGAGGCGGAATGCGTTTTAACTTTTGTGCAAATTGTTCAGCGTGCTTTTGCACAAGGGAACTCGATTTATAGTCTGATCTGAAGAAGTGTGTGTGTGGGGGGAGGGGGGGGGGGAGTGGAGTCGATACTGATGTTAACTCCAGAGGAAAATCCCCTTCAACGGGTGACTTGTTATCATCACCGTCACCGATCCCTCAGATTTCGAATCCTTTGGGGCGCCTTCGAAGCTTTGTCAACCACCTTTGTTTTAGCAAGACCAGAGGAGCGTGTGACATGATCAAACCACTTCAGTTTTCGCTGTCTGACGAGTGTTTGAAGGTCAGTATAGGGCCCGATTTCATTGCGGATGCGTCTCTTGACTTCTTCATTCGTGATGTGGTCTTTGTATGAGATGCCTAAGAGTCTTCGGAAGCACCTCATTTCTATAGGTGACTCGATGATGGCTCAAACCCGGGCAGTCCAACCACGAGCGTAACTGCTCTAACCACTTTGCTATCTCGTTCCTCGGAATGGGGTTCTAACATTGTGATCCTGATGTTTTGCTGCGTTTTGTACATGGGATCTTGGTTTCTTGTTTCATCCCAAAACCTTTGATGGAGGTAATAAATTTAAACAATTCTTCTATTTGGTTTCTGGTTTCATCCGAAAACCTTAGAGGGAGGCAATAAATTTAAACAATTCTTCTATTTGGTTTCTGGTTTCAACCTGAAACCTTTGAGGGAGGTAATAAATTTAAACAATTCTTCTATTTGGTTTCTGGTTTCAACCAAAAACCTTTGAGGGAGGTAATAAATTTAAACAATTCTTCTATTTGGTTTCTAGTTTCATTCGAAAACCTTTGAGGGAGGTAATAAATTCAAACAATTCTTCTATTTGGTTTCTAGTATCATTCGAAAACCTTTGAGGGAGGTAATAAATTTAAACAATTCTTCTATTTGGTTTCTAGTTTCAACCTAAAACCTTTGAGGGAGGTAATAAATTTAAACAATTCTTCTATTTGGTTTCTTGTTTCAACAGAAAACCTTTGAGGGAGGTAATAAATTTAAACAATTCTTCTATTTGGTTTCTAGTTTCATCCTGAAAACCTTTGAGAAAGGTAATAAATTTAAATAATTCTTCCATTCAGAGCCACATCCATACATCTCCATGTATTAAGATACACACGGGGACTAGATGTAAAATAAAATAAAAAGCACATGAGTGCTTATTCCATTATCCTCGCTATAAAAGAATAAATAAATAAAAGATTATGGTTGTGACTCTGAACAGACGAAGCATTTTATTGTCAGCACCAGTGTTCACTGCAGGAAAAAAATCCCGTTGAATGGGCACCTCAGTGAAGAATTGAACCTGCACCCTCAGGTTGTTGTGAGTTCGGCGTTCTAACCACTAGGCTTTGCTGCCCCTGTCTCGCTGTGGTTCCGTTGTTGGTGTGTTTTCCTGGCAGTCTGTCTTTCCATGCAAAGGAAAACATCTCACTGCTCCTTGAAGTAGCGTTAGCTTTGTTCAATAATGCGTCAACCTGAAATGAGTTGTTGATGCCTTTGGATTTGTTTTGTTTCGTGCGTTTTCGATGTTTGTGGATGAGTGTGAGAGAGAAGAGAGAGTTTTTTGTGTGTGTTGTGTGTGTGTGTGTGTGTGTGTGTGTGTGTGTGTGTGTGTTGTGTGTGTGTGTGTGTGTGTGTGTGTGTGAGTGAGAGAGAGAGAAAGAGAGAGATTGTGTGTGTGTGTGTTTGTGTGTGTGGTGTGGTGTGTGTGTGTGTGTGTGTGTGTGTGTGTGTGTGTGTGTGTGTGTGTGTGTGTGTGTGTGTGTGTGTGGTGCGTGCCTGCGTGGTGCGTGCCTGCCTGCGCGCGCTTGTGTATGTGTGTCTGTCTGTCCGCCTGTTTGTCAGTCTTTTGTTTCTTTATTTATTTTGTTCGTTTATTGGTCTGTTCTTTCCTGTACTTTTTTCTGTCTGGATCTTTTTTCTAT
>CM054145.1:27005642-27035642 GCA_028751875.1 Rapana venosa | reverse complement strand
TGCTTTTTCTCCACTCTGGTATTGAAGGCAGATTTATGACTGTGTGTATCGAAAGATTTTAAATTGCTTTTGTGGGGCAAATGGAACAAAAAATGTAAATTGAGAGAAATGGGAAGAGAGGAGTTGGGGATAGAAAGTAGGGACAGAAAAGGGGCACTGGTGAGCATGAAGAAAGAAAGTAAGAAAGAAAGAAAGAAAGAGACAGGCAGACAAAGACAAAGAGAGACACACAGAGAGAATGAACAAATGAATGAATGATCCAACGAATGAACGAACGAATGAATGAACAAACGAACGAACGAACGAACGAATGAATGAATGAATGAACCAACGAATGAATGAACGAACGAACCAACGAATGAATGAATAAATGGATGGATGGATATCTAAATAAATAAATCATCTCTAAGTCCCAAGAATAACAATTTTACCCACGTCAGTCCTTTCTATCTGTCTTTATAAATACATTTAAGTAAATTAAAAAAACCACACACTACAACATAGAAAAATAAACACTACTGAATCGTAACACCATAAACGCAATCATATTTGGTTTAAAATAATGTTTATTCAGAAAGAGAAGAAACCGTACACTAATTGCAACTCAATGTTAAGAGCGACAACAAGCAAATGGCTTAAAACGTACATCCTCTTGCAGAAAACATTCAACTGAAGGGGGATTTGTTCTTGTCTAATCATGAGGGCACGACAGGATCTTGAACATAGAGAATTACTAGTTTTTATGTGGTCATTTCATATTTCATCTTCATTTTCATACCACTTTCAGTCTCAGCAGATTTCTCTGCGTAAAATCCGGGCTGCTCTCCCCGGGGAGAGCGCGTCGCCACAAAAGCAGCGCCACCCATTATTTTTTTCCTGTCTGCATCTGTAATTATAAACCTATCAGAGTGATTGTTTTCTACAGAATTTTGCCAAGGACAACTCTCTTCTTGCCGTGGGTTCGACATTCTATCACGTGCGCTAAATAACTATTTAACACACGAGACCTCAGTTTATCGTCTCATCCAAAAGACTAGGACCCAGACCACCACTCATGCTCTAATGGATGGGGGAAAAGTTATTGGCCCAAACAGGGATCAAATCACCGCACACTTCCGACCCGGACTTTTCAGTTTCTAGGCAGGCGCGTTACCTCTAGACCACACATCCATCATCCACCGAGGCAGACTTTCCCACGGGGAAGTGGCAGATAGAAAAATAGAGAAATAGACAGACAGACAGACAGTCAGTCAGACAGACAGACTGACAAACAGACAGAGAGACAGACAGATAGATAGATAGATAGATAGATAGATAGATAGATAGATAGATAGATAGATAGATAGATAGATAGATAGATAGATAGATAGATAGATAGATAGATAGATAGATAGACAGACAGACAGACAGATAGAGACAGACAGACAGATAGACAGACAGACTGACAGACAGAGAGACAGATAGATAGATAGATAGATAGATAGATAGATAGATAGACAGACAGACAGACACAGACATACAGACACAGACAGACAGACAGACAGATAGAGACAGACAGACAGACAGATAGACAGATAGATAGATAGATAGAGACAGACAGACAGACACACAGACAGACACACAGACAGACAGACAGATAGAGACAGACAGACAGACAGACAGATCACATACACACATAGATATATTGACGGAAAGATACCTACACACACACACACACACACACACACACACACACACACACACACACACACACACACACACACACACACACACCACACAGATAGATGGACGGACGGACGGACGGACGGACGGACGGACGGACGGACGGATGGATGGATGGATGGACGGACGGACGGATGGATGGATGGATGGATGGATGTTTATTTATGTTTGAGCCTTACATATTCCGTATCACAGACAAACAGAGAAACATACTTTTTGAAAACAAAATACAGGCAAACAACTAGCACAACAACAAAAACTAACAGAAAAAATACCAAGAAGGTTGAGGAGTTTGCAGCGATGTGCATGATATTTTATTCATGTGTTGTAAGCTGGTGTAAGACAAACAAGTGTCAAGAAAACCCTCGCCAAGCCAAGACCTGTGCTTGATATCCCCGCTGAAGAAGATCACTATCAACACAGTGCAGGCAGGCAGGCAGGCCTCTGTCCTTAGCTTCTGAGTTTGTTGGGGTGGTTTTGGGTTTTTGGGTATTTTCTAGGCCTGTGTTGACCAACTGACATGTTTAGGATAAGGTATATGTAACAGTTTTTCTGTGGTGGTGGTGGTGGTGGTGGTGTATGTGTGTGTGTGTATGTGTGTGTGTGTGTGTGTGTGTGTGTGTGTGTGTGTGAGTGTGTGCGCGCGTAAGCGTTTGTATGTATGGATGCAGAGAGAGAAAGAGAGAGATGATGATGATGATTATGGTGGTGGTGGTGGTCTTTCTTGTATGTTTGCTAATTTTTTTTACATTTGACATAATTTTCCCCTAGTTCCTGTTTGTAGTTCTTTCCAATCCTCTTTCTTTGATTTCTGTTCTTTTTCTGTTTGTTTGTGTGCATTTTGTTGAAAGTCATCATTACTTTTAAAGATGTGATTTCTGAATTCGGAAAATGAAATAACGTGGCAGTAAGAAAAGCTCGTGAAAATCTTAGAAGCAGTGGCAGCAAAGAAACGGAGATGGTGATTTGTAACGATGGCAACTTTAATGAACAACAGCCAGATGTTTATCATCTGCAGTCGACCCTGAAATTAAAGACCCCCTCCCCGCTTCTTCTCTCTACCCTGTCCTCTTATCTTCCCCTTTTTCTCTCTTCCCCACCCCCTCCCAGCCCCTCTCTCGCACTCTCCCATTATCTTTCATTATCTCCTAGGCGTCATACTCTTTTTCAGACTATCCTTCTAGTAATAAGATTGGTTAATGATCATCCAATCTTTCGTGTCGATATCCATGATGCACTGCCTTCAGTATTTTTTGCGGGATAGTAAAAACTGTAGGGCTTTTTCCCACTACAATATTTATGCAATGGCAATTGCCACAACAGCAGCATGTAGCCAGCATAAAAAGCAGTACATGGCCATTCAGCAGCAGCAATAACAAGAGCTGCAATAATAACAAGGAAAACAAGAGAAACAATAAGAACTGCTTGAGAAGCAGTAACAGCAGCAGCAGCAGTAATAGCAACAACAAAGCAAATACGAAAAACAAGTTTTTCTACTTCTTGTTTGTGCAATGATTATCTTTTTGTTCTTCTTGTCCGTGTTGTTGTTATTGTTGTTGTTGTTGATGTTCTTCTTCTTCATCATCATCTTCTTCTCTTTCTCCTCCTCCTCCTCCTCTTCCTCCTCATCCTCCTCCTCCTCCTTCTTCTTCATCTTCCTCTTCTTCCTCTTCTGCTTTTTCTTCCTCTTCTATAATTAATGAGGTACAGAAATAACATGAAGCCCTGGTATCATTATGGTTCATTTCTTCCTACACAAATGGATGGATGGGTGGATGGATGGATGGATGGATGGATAAACGGACGGATGGATGGATGGATGGATGATTGAATGGACGGTGGGGGTGGATAACTTGGATGACTGATTGATTTTTCTTGGTTGATTGATTGACTGTTTGATTAATTTATTGATTTTCGCCTCGAATTCAATACAAAAATATCACCCAAAACTGTAAAAAGTGGCTTTTCAAAGACGATAACGGAAACTTAAAGTCACAAAAGGAAGACTAGTGCACAAGCGATGGAAGCAGTATCTTTTATGAAACATCGTTTTACAAATCCACCTATTCTCCGCAGGGAGAGTGCATTGCTACAAATGCAGCACCACCCGTTTTTGTTCCTATCTTTTCCTTGTCTTCATTATTTTAGCATGCTTTCATTGAACGCCCATTCACTTACTACAAGGCAATGTGTTTCCTTGTGTTTGTGGGTATATTGTTTCCCTATGAAATTGACCTTTTAACTTAAAAAAAACTCTAGCTACCGACAGCTTTCTTATTATCATTGGTATCTTTCGCAAACTTTGTGTTAGGGTGGAAGAGAGAGGGGAGGGTATGGAGGTATGAGTATTGCACAATTCGTTGTAAGCGAATGAGTCAGGCGATGGTCTGAGGGAATTTTCCCCATGGATGAAGGACAAGAGGCTGACCTTTGGGGATATGAAGAAGGAGGAGAGGAGGGGGACATTGCAGTATGGTATGTCAGTGAGTGAGTCAGTCAATGTTGCTTTGAGGGAAAAGGTGAAGAGGGCTGAAGAGTTTGTGTTTGTGATGTTGCAGTTTTCTGCTGTCTAATGTTGTCTGTCTGCTTGCCTGTCTGTCGTTCTGTCCATTTGCTTGTTTGTCTTTCTGTCTGTCCTTTGTTCTGACTGCCTGTATGTTAACTTGTGTGTTCGTCTTTCTGTCTGTGCTTTGTTCTGACTGCCTGTATGTTAATGTGTGTGTTTGTCTTTCTGTCTGTCCTTTGTTCTGACTGCCTGTATGTTAATGTGTGTGTTTTCGTGTTTGTATTTATTAGTGTGACTCATATTTTCTGTCTCCCAGTCTCTCTATCTCTGTGTGTCTCTCTGTATCTATGTGTGTTTCTGTGTCTGTCTCTGTCTCTATCTGTGTATCTCTGTCTGCCTGTCTGTCCATCTGTCTGTCTTTCTTTCTTTCTTTCTGTCTGTCTGTCTGTATATATGTATGTATATCTTTCTCTCTCTCTCTCTCTCTCTCTCTCTCTCTCTCTCTCTCTCTCTCTCTCTCTCTCTCTCTCCTTTCTCTCTTTCTCTCTCTCTTGTATTCTTCTCAAATGTGTGACAACTTTCAGAGCCATACAATAATCATTTCCTTTTCTTTTCTTTATTTATTTCTGTTTCATGACTACCCAGAACAAAAACAAACACAAAGAAAGTGCATGGAATCAACCCTACAACAATGAAAACAAACAAGGCAATAACAAAATGATTGTGCAAAATGGACAAGAAGCCTAGCAATGAAACGTCAAAATTGGTGATTAAAATGTGTTATAAAGGTGCAAAACAAACAAACAAGTAAACAAACAAACATCCAGTTGTATTGGATCATTTTGAACATTGAAAAAAGGACAAGTAACAGTATGCTTTTCCTTTTATTTAACACTCCATCCAAGAATGTGAAATCATGCTCATAAAACAGACAGATTGCTTTGAGATAGCTTTAATCGTGTTTTTTTCTTCTTTTTTTAACTAACGTGTGTGTTTATGTGTGTGTGTGCATGTGTGTGTGTGTGTGTGTGTGTGTGTGTGTGTGTGCGTGCGTGTGTGTGTGTGTGTGTGTGTGTGTGTGTGTGTGTGTGTGTGTGTGTGTGTGTGTGTAGGGGCGTACCTCTGTTTACATGAATGCATATTCCCAATTACGTGAGAGAGAGAGACTCTTAAACCTTTTTTTTTTGCTGACCAGCTTATATATCTATAAACTGTTTCCTTTTGGTCTTTGCTTTTAGTTCTTCTATCCAACATGTTTCATATTCTCCATCTCTTTTTCTTTTGTTTGTTTGAATGCGTTGGGAGTTTTTTGTGCATTATTTTACAGTCGTTTTCATTTTTAACAAAAATGATACATTTTAAAGAGAATCTTAACTAACTTCCATGCTCGAAAAATGAATTAATGCAGCAATAAAACATCAGTGAAGATTTAATAATTTAAAAAAAGAGACGGTAGAGTGCAATGATTTCAACTCTAAAGAATGACATTGAGATGTTTATCACATGCAGTCGACCCTGAAATTAAAAAGCCCCTCCCTCCCCACCCCTTATCTCCTCCTTGTTCTGTTATCTTCCCCTTTTCTCCCCCCTCCCCTTCCCCCTTTTTCTTTCATTATCTCTTAGCCGTCATACTCTTTTCAGACTGTCCCTCTAGTAATAAGATTGGTTAATGATCATGCAATCTTTCATGTCGATATCGATGATGCACTGCTTTCACTATTTTTTGCGGGATAGTAAAAACTGTAGGGCTTTTTCCCACTACAATATTTATGCAATGGCAATTGCCACAACAGCAGCATGTAGCCAGCATAAGAAGCAGTACATGGCCATTCAGCAGCAGCAATAACAAGAGCTGCAATAATAACAAGGAAAACAAGAGAAACAATAAGAACTGCTTGAGAAGCAGTAACAGCAGCAGCAGCAGTAATAGCAACAACAAAGCAAATACGAAAAACAAGTTTTTCTACTTCTTGTTTGTGCAATGATTATCTTTTTGTTCTTCTTGTCCGTGTTGTTGTTATTGTTGTTGTTGATGTTCTTCTTCTTCATCATCATCTTCTTCTCTTTCTCCTCCTCTTCCTCCTCCTCCTCCTCTTCCTCCTCATCCTCCTCCTCCTGCCCCTCCTTCTTCTTCATCTTCCTCTTCTTCCTCTTCTGCTTCTTCTTCCTCTTCTATAATTAATGAGGTACAGAAATAACATGAAGCCCTGGTATCATTATGGTTCATTTCTTCCTACACAAATGGATAGATGGATGAATGGATGGATGGATGGATGGATGGATAAACGGACGGATGGATGGATGGATGATTGAATTGACGGTGGGGGTGGATAACTTGGATGACTGATTGATTTTTCTTGGTTGATTGATTGACTGTTTGATTAATTTATTGATTTTCGCCTCGAATTCAATACAAAAATATCACCCAAAACTGTAAAAAGTGGCTTTTCAAAGACGATAACGGAAACTTAAAGTCACAAAAGGAAGACTAGTGCACAAGCGATGTAAGCAGTATCTTTTATGAAACATCATTTTACAAATCCACCTATTCTCCGCAGGGAGAGTGCATTGCTACAAATGCAGCACCACCCGTTTTTGTTCCTACCTTTTCCTTGTCTTTATTATTTTTGCAAGCTTTCATTGAACGCCCATTCACTTACTACAAGGCAATGTGTTTCCTTGTGTTTGTGGGTATATTGTTTCCCTATGAAACTGACCTTTTAACTACAAAATCTAGCTACCGACAGCTTTCTTATTATCATTGGTATCTTTGGCAGACTTTGTGTTTGGGTGGAAGAGAGAGGGGAGGGTATGGAGGCATGAGTATTGCACAATTCGTTGTAAGCGAATGAGTCAGGCGATGGTCAGGGGGAATTATCCCCAGGGATGAGGGAGAAGAGACTGACCTTTGGGGATATGAAGAAGGAGGAGAGGAGGGGGACATTGCAGAATGGTATGTCAGTGAGTGAGTCAGTCAACGTTGCTTTGAGGGAAAAGGTGAAGAGGGCTGAAGAGTTTGCGTTTGTGCTGTTGCAGTTCTGCTGTCTGATGTTGTCTGTCTGCTTGCCTGTCTGTCGTTCTGTCCATTTGCTTGTTTGTCTTTCTGCCTTTCCTTTGTTCTGACTGCCTGTATGTTAATTTGTGTGTTTTTGTGTTTGTATATATTAGTGTGACTCATAGTTTCTGTCTCCCAGTCTCTCTATCTCTGTGTGTCTCTCTGTATCTATGAGTGTTTCTCTGTCTCTCTCTGTCTCTATCTGTGTATCTCTGTTTGTCTGTCTGTCAATCTGTCCGTCTGTCTTTCTGTCTGTCTGTCTGTATGTATGTATGTTTGTATATCTTTATGTCTCTCTCTCTCTCGCTCTCTCTCTCTCTCTCTCTCTCTCTCTCTCTCTCTCTCTCTCTCTCTTGTATTCTTCTCAAATGTGTGACAACTTTCAGAGCCATACAATAATCATTTCCTTTTCTTTATCTATTTCTGTTTCATGACTACCCAGAACAAAAAACACAAAGAAAGCGCATGAAATCAACCCTACAACAATGAAAACAAACAAGGCAATAACAAAATGATTGTGCAAAATGGACAAGAAGCCTAGCAATGAAACGTCAAAATTGGTGATTAAAATGTGTTATAAAGATGCAAAACAAACAAACAAGTAAACAAACAAACATCCAGTTGTTTTGGATCATTTTGAACATTGAAAAAAAGGACAAGTAACAGTATGCTTTTCCCTTTTTTTTAACGCTCCATCCAAGAATGTGAAATCATGCTCATAAAACAGACAGATTGCTTTGAGATAGCTTTAACCATGTTGTTTTTCTTTCTTTTCTTTTCTTTTATTAACGCGCGCGCGCGCGCGCGCGCGCGCGTGTGTGTGTGTGTGTGTGTGTGTGTAGGGGCGTACCTCTGTTTACATGAATGCATACTTCCAATTACGTGAGAGAGAGACTCTTAATCTTTTTCTTTTTTTTGCTGACCAACTTATATTTCTATAAACTGTTTCCTTTTGGTCTTTGCTTTCTATCCAACACGTTTCATATTCTCCATATCTTTTTCTTTTGTTTGTTTGAATGCATTGAGAGTTTTTTTGTGCATTATTTTAAAGTCGTTTTCATTTTTAACAAAAATGATATATTCTAAAGAGAATCTTAACTAACTTCCATGTTCGAAAAATGAATTAATGCAGCAATAAAACATCAGTGAAGATTTAATAATTAAAAAAAGAGACGGTAGAGCTCAATGATTTCAACTCTAAAGAATGACATTGAGATGTTTATCACATGCAGTCGACCCTGAAATTAAAAAGCCCCTCCCTCCCCACCCCTTATCTCCTCCTTGTTCTCTTATCTTCCCCTTTTCTCCCCCCTCACCCTTTTTCTTTCATTATCTCTTAGCCGTCCTACTTTTTTCAGACTGTCCCTCTAGTAATAAGATTGGTTAATGATCATCCAATCTTTCATGTCGATATCGATGATGCACTGCCTTCACTATTTTTTGCGGAATATTAAAAACTGTAGGGCTTTTTCCCACTACAATATTTATACAATGGCAATTGCCACAACAGCAGCATGTAGCCAGCATAAAAAGCAGTACATGGCCATTCAGCAGCAGCAATAACAAGAGCTGCAATAATAACAAGGAAAACAAGAGAAACAATAATAACGAAAAGAACAAGGGAAGCAATAAATACCGCTAAGGAGCAGCTACTGCAGCAGCAGCAGCAGCAGCAGCAGCAGTGATAGCAACAACAAAGCAAATACGAAAAACAAGGTTTTTTCTAGTTCATGTTTGTGTTATTGTTTCTCCTGGTCCTTGTTCTTGTTCTTATTTTCTTGTACCTGTTGTTGTTGTTCTTATTCTTCTTCTTTACTTTACTTTACTCAAGGGGACGGGATAGCTCAGTGGTCGGAGCACTCGCTTTCCCCCAGCCAAGTTAAGCAGCGTCGAGCGTGGTTACCAGTTGGATGGGTGACCGTTTGCGCGCCTTGGCTTCAGTACAGTTCCCCCAGTTCACCCAGCTGTAAATGGGTACCTGCCCTCTTTAGGGTCAGGGAAGGTAAAGCAGCGAGGGAGAGGAGATGGGCGCCGCCCTCAATATGCTGGCCCTAGAGAAGTAAGGTCTCTGACGCCTCGCTCCCCTACGACCTTATAGGTTATGGGACTCCTTTACCTTCCTTTACCTTCCTTACTTTCTTCTTCTTCTTCTTCGAAAACTGATGAAGTACAGAAGTAATATGAAGTCCTGGTATTTTTATGGCTCATTTCTCCATACACACATAAAAGGATGGATGGATGGATGAATAACTTAATTGATTGATTGAATGATTGATGGATTGACTTGTGTCTCGAATATATATTATGAAACTATCACCATGAACTGGAAAAAAGTGAATTTTCTAAAAAATATTCATGAACAACTAAAATCAGAAAGAAAAACTAGGAGTGTATGCAAGAAATGGAAACAGCATCTTTTATATAAAGATTTTTTTCACACTTGAACGCTGCTGTCCATGGGGAGAGAGTGTCACCACAATTGCAAATGCAGCGCCACCCGTTTTGTCCCCATCTTCTTTTCGTTGTCTTCATTTACCCACGCTTTGATTGAATGTCCGTTTACTCCTTACAAGACAAGTTTGTTTCCTTGTGTGTGGGTACAGTAGCTCCCCTAGAAAACCGACCTTTTAACCATTGAACCTCGCTGCAAACAGCTTCCTTGTTATCATGGGTTTCTTTCGCATACTTTTTACATTTTATTTCATTCTTTTATATCGAGGAGAATGGAATAAGCACTTATGTGCTTTTTTTACATCCAGTCCCCGTGTGTATGCGGTTTTGTAAATTCTGTCATCTGTTCCCACCGGCACACAATGGCTTACTCTTACGAGTTGGGGTGGAAGAGAAAGAGGAGCGTATTGAGGTATAAGTATTGCACAATTGGCTGTAAGTGAATGAGTCAGACGATGGTCTGGGGGGGGTTTCCCCAGGGATGAAGGAGAAGAGGCTGACCTTTGGGGATATGAAGAAGGAGGAGAGGAGGGGGACATTGCAGAATGGTATGTCAGTGAGTGAGTCTGTCAACGTTGCTTTGGGGGAAAGGGTGGAGAGGACTGGAGAGTTTGCGTTTGTGCTGTTGCAGTTTTCTGCTGTCTGATGTTGTCTGTCTGCTTGCCTGTCTGTCTTTCTGTCCATTTGCCTTCTTTCTATCTATCTGTCTGACTGTCCATTTGCTTGTCTATGTGTCTGTCTGTCTCTCTGTCTATCTGTCTGTCCATTTGTCTGGCTGGCTGGCTGAGCATTTAATAATAATAATAATGTATGGAATTTATATAGCGCTGAATCTTGTAAAGTAAACAAATCAAAGCGCTTTGTCTGACTGCCTTCATGCTTTTCTGTATGTTTTGCGTTTTATATGTATATTCTTCTTCTTCAAGTGTCCGGTCTGGTCCTGCAGACATTGACGATCATGGCTCTCCATTCTTCCCTGTTCTCGGTCCCTCTAATGAGCTCATTGTTGGTGCCCTCTTTATTCGTTGCGAATTTGTTTAAGCTGTTTGTGAATTTTGTGCGTTGTCTTCCTCTGCTCTTGTTTCCACAGATTTTGCCACTCCATAACAGTTTCTCTAGTCCGTCAGCCCTGATTATATGGCCGAAAAAATTGAGCTGTCTTTCTCTGATGGTGTTGAGAAGGGATCTCTTGTACCCAGCCATTTCCATTACTTCTGCATTTGTTTTTCTTTTTGTCCATGAGACTTTCATGATTCTCCGGATGAACCACATTTCCACTGCTTCTAGTCGCTGTTCTGTGTCCTTGGCTAGGGTCCAGCACTCACATCCGTACAGAAAAATGGACCATACGTAGGCTCTCAAAACATGGATCTTTGTCTTGAGGCTTATCTTACTGTTGGTAAAAATGCATTTCATGTTGTTAAAAGTTGCCTTAGATTGACCGATTCTCTTCTTGATGTCTGTGCCACACTTGCCGTCCGGGGTGATAGTACAACCAAGGTATTTAAAAGTGTTTACTTGTCTGATTCTCTCTCCTTTACAGGCTATGTTGCATTGTGGTATAACAGCTTTTTTCGAGATCACCATGCATTCTGTCTTCTTTGCATTGAGGTGTAATCCTTTCTTTTCGCTTTCGTCTGTTACTGTTGTTAAAATCTTTTGCAGTTTTTCTTCAGAGTCAGCGATAAGGACTGTGTCATCTGCATATCTCAGGTTGTTGATGTTGTGGCCACCTACACTAATTCCCTCATGATTCTCAATATTTCGTAGAATTATTTCACTATATACATTAAATAAATCAGGCGAGAACACGCAGCCCTGCCTCACACCCCTGCAGATTGGTCTATATTGACTGATGTCATTGTCGACTCTAATGGCTGCCTCCTGTTCCCAATATATGTTTCTGAGGACTCGAAGATCTTTCCCGTCGATGTATAGCCCTGCCAGAATATCAAAAAAGTCGGAGTGTCGTACTTTGTCGAACGCTTTTGAGTAGTCAATGAAGCAGAGGTACAGGTCTTTCTGGACCTCGATGGATCTTTCCATGAGAGTTTTCAATGCGAAGATTGCATTTCTGGTGCCTTTGTCTGCCATGAATCCAAATTGCGTTTCTGATATTTCTGGGAGTATTTTATTTCTCATTCTCTTCATGAGTATTCGTAAAAGAACTTTGGTGAGGTGACTCATCAGGCTGATTGTACGATGTTGGTCACATTCAGCTGTACCCAGTTTCTTAGGGATCGCAATGTAGATGGACTTCTTCATATCTGTCGGAATCTCTCCTGTGTATATTTGTATACTATTTGTATAATGTATATTAGTGTGGCTCATATTATCTGTCTCCCTGCCTCTCTCTCTCTCTCTCTCTCTCTCTCTCTCTCTCTCTCTCTCTCTCTCTCTCTCTCTCTCTCTCTCTCTCTCTCGTTTTCTGTCTCTGTCTTTCTGTATCTATCTCTGTGTCTCTCTTTCTCTCTCTCTCTCTCTCTCTCTCTCTCTCTCTCTCTCTCTCCTCTCTCTCTCTCTCTCTCTCTCTCTCTCTCTCTCTCTCTCTCTCTCTCTCTCTTTCTCCTGCTTTTTTTTTTAATTCTCAAATTTGCAGCCATTTGTAGCCCTACATAACCAATATGATTGATTTTCCTTATCTATGGCTACCCCCAGCAAAGAAAGCAAAAGGAAACTGTCATGAAATAAACCCAGCGATAAGGCAAACAAACAAGGCAATAATAAAAACTCATAATGCAATATGGAAAGAAGCCATAAAACGTAACAATTGGTATTAAAATGTGTTACAAGTGCAAATACAAACAAAAAGTATCCAGTTGTTAATTTTTATTTGTTAGAGCTGAAAAAACATAACGTGAACAAAAGTTATTTTGGAAAAGAAATCTTGGAATTTCAAAGTACGGACATAAAGCGGATTAAATGATTATTCAGACAGGTTTAAACATTTTGACTAGCACTTGTGTGTGTTTGTGTGTGTGTGTGTGTGTGTGTGTGTGTGTGTGTGTGTGTGTGTGTGTGTGTGTGTGTGCGTGTGTGTGTGTGTGTGTGTGTGTGTATGTGTGTGTGTGCGGGCGGGCGGGCGTGTAAGCGCGTGCAGGCACATATGCGCGCGCGTGCGTATACATCTACAGGTCGTGAACTGCAGTATATTCAAATCATTACTCCATCACACTTAAAACAGCTCTTTTAGCCGAACGAGTCTACAGCATCAAAGACCATCAACCCGTTATCGCCATCGTGGGATATTTGTCTCTGTCTTTGCCGTTAACCCATTCACAGCCAAACAAAAAGACGGTAGGTAGTGCTCACATCAGATAAAGCACACACACACACACACACATACACACACACGTAAAATTGAAGACACACACACATACACACACGAGCGCGCGCGCGTGCACGCTCTCACACACACACACACAACACACACACACACACACACACACACACACACACACAGAACCAGAGAGAGAGGGGGTGGGGGAGGAAAACCTCCCTGAAGTAGAAAGGTTTTTATTTTCCCATCATTTTCCTCAGCTGTACACTTGACACTTTTATGTGCTGTGATTCTCTCCATCACTCAACGACTACTGAAGATGGCCAGCACTGACAGTTATGTGTACTGGGGATGTGGGGGGGGATCAACACGAAGAGCGGGTCCATGACGGTGGCCTAGTGGTAACCTTCCTGCCAAGACAGCGGAAAGCTTCGGGCTTGAGCTCCGTTGGGACCCCGAAGATTTTCCCCCCCCCCCCCCCCCTCCCCCCCTCCCATCCTCATCCTTGACCTTCATTGGTGGTCTAGGTGCTAGTCTTGCCGATGAGAAAAAAATAAACCAAGGTTCCGTGTGCAACACACATTTCGCGCACGTAAAAGAATCCGCGGCAGAAACAGTTGTTCCCGGACAAAATTTTGAAAGGAAAAGGCCACTATCAGCGCAAACCATGCCTATACCAAAGAAAAAACAGATAATGGGTGGGGCTGCTATTGTGGTTAATTGCTCTCTCTATGGAGAGAGCCTGAACTTTAGACAGAGACATTTTTGTTGTGGTTGATGTTGTTCACAATACAAGATCGTACAATACAATACAATACAATGCTTTAAATGTTTTTATAACATGTTGTTAGTAATAATAGTGCTGGTTTTTCTATGCAACTGCTAAGTGACTAAAACAAGTTTTATTTGAAAAGATGGTAGGTCGTAGGGAGGAGGATAAGGGAGAGGAGGCTGATACCACACTATAAAACATAATTTGAAGTATTAGATTTCACAGTTTCGTTATTCTTTTATGCTGTTGTCGGTATGCTTAGCTTTGCATGTGAAGTAGAACGTGTTAATCATGTGGATGAAAGTCTTCGAATTGTGGCAGTTTCTTTGGCGATCCTGTATCATGTCTCTTTTTTTCCTTTCTCTTCAAACATTTCTGTTCTCTTCTCGTGTTTAGTTTATCGATCCACAATCCAACTGATCTTAAATGTTTGTGTGCACATACTTGTGAAGCCAGCAAATTAGAGTCTTTGTGTCTATACCGGTTTCAATATCAAGGGGGAAAACTCTTTTATATGTGCACTTCGTGAGGTGATCAAAAGGAAATGCGTCTGGGCACGTGAAACGTTTTTCAATCCAACTTAGGAAAGGCTCCATTGTTTTGTTCCGAGTTGTTGTACAGGCGTTAAATTTGATCCTTTGTCCATCCATGTTCCTACGTTAGATTAACTCTCTCAGGCTACAGCCGCCACTATGGTGCTGTGGCTAGACCGCTAGACTCCTGGCTGCAAAGTCCCAGGTTCCAATCCCATAAGAATCAAAAGGAATTTTTTCTTTCTGATTCCGGCTGACTCCTACCTCATAATGTGTTTGCTATGGGCTCATTGGGAAGACTGAGACCATACAGTCGAGCTTCATCCACTTTACGGAAGTGATTTTTTTGTTAGGGTTTGTTTAAAATACTTGACCAGAAGTGCTTTTGTCTGTCTCTCTCGGGTCCAGTTGGCGCCGGGAATGATCGTGATAGGAAGCATAATAAACATCCATGTCAAGAAGTCTCAGAGACAGTGCACTGTCAAAGTATCATCATTATATGAGTCCTTCGGATGAGACTATAAACCGAGGCCCCGTTTGCGAACGCATGCAGAACATCTTGCGCACACGTTAAATCCTGTTCCGCTTTTCGAAAGAGTAGGCCATTGTGTGCCGGTGGGAACAGATGACAAAATTTACAAAACCGCATACACACGGGGACTGGATGTAAAAAAGCACATGAGTGCTTATTCCATTATCCTCGATAAAAAAAAAATTTTAATGTCATCTGAGCGCTTTGATTTGTTGCTTTACAAGATTCAGCGTGATATAAATTTTATACACTATTATTATTATTATTATATGATCCTTATCGTCTTTGGCAGCATGCAAATAAAGAAATAGTGTCTCCGTTTCGGTGGCTGTATAATCTTTGGTCTCATGGTGACCTCAGTTTGGTTAAGCTCATTTCTAAGGCTCTCTCTGTCTCTTTCTGCCCTGTGTGTGTGTATGTGTGTGTGTGTGTGCGTGTGTTTGTGTGTGTGGTGCGTGCGTACGTGTGTGTGTTTGTGTGCGCGCGCTTGCGCGAGCGTGAGCGGGTGTCAAGATCTTAGTTTAAGGGTCAGTCCAGGTGGGGTTGATGTTGGTCTCCTTTAATAGAGGATTGGCATTGCCTTTGTACCTCCTACTGATGACAGTTACAGTTTTGTAGTGATAACGGACTAAATGACTAAGCTTCTGTGGTCTTCCCCTTCTCATCTCTCCAATGACTTTTCTTTTAAAAAATTAGCCATATTGATAGCATGGACTTGTTAAAGGCAAGAACAGTATACTACATATCGTTTCTGTGCACAACGCTACTGTACATTATTTAATGGTATTATATTAAAATATCTCGTAGTCTTCTCTTATAAAGTGTGCCATGAATGACTCGACAAGCAACTTTCCAGTTGTGTTTGTCTTCCAGCTGTCTCAGGACTTTACTCAGCCTCTGGCCTGGCCAGTCTCAGATGCTGATCTTCCTTTTCTTTCCCTGTCGTCCTCTCTTCCTTCCTCCTTGCATTGTGCCTTGCAGGACTCTGTTAGCAATCCCTTGTGATTGTGAAACGTGCCCGTACCGTTTTAGACATAGAGATGAAAATGAGACTCACTTCACTATCAGCTTGACAAAATCCCAAAATTATAACTCTTTTCCTTACGCTATGGTATGGATTAAGAAATGTGAATCTGCAACTGTGTGTGGCAGTGTTGTGAGTGAATGTGCACAAAGCAAAGGAACATTGTTCCAGCGGTAAATACTGGCCAGAGTGTGCACGTGTGAGATCATGATGGAATCAGGCTGGCGTGAAATGAGTTAAGATGCAAAGAATAAGATGAGTAAAGGGTTTTGCTTCTTGAATTTGTGTACTTGTGTGTTTGTTTGTTTGTTTGTTTGTTTGTTTGTTTGTTTGTTTGTTTGTTTGTGTGATAAGAATGCAGCATTTTTAATAATAATAAAAATAATCTCTTTGCTTGTAAGCGAACGCTATGAACCCATCTCATCAAAAAATTCGAATTATCTAAAACAAATTTCAGTTCAGAAAGGCCAACGTTTTGAATGAATATCTCCAACCTTTGCCCTGAGCAACACGACGTTGATTAATTGACAGAGAAGTGCCAGCATGGACTGACTGGGCATGAAGGGATAGGATTCTTTTCCCACAGCAAATGCTGGCCTGGGGGACACCAGTTTGAAATCGTAATGGGATCAGAAGGGCATGAAATGGGGTTAGGGTGTGGTGGGTAGAGCATTGAGCATTTGTTTTGTTGCTGTTTTTGTTGTCGTTGTTGTTGTTTTGCTGTGTGTGTGTGTGTGTGTGTGTGTGTGTGTGTGTGTGTGTGTGTAAGAGTGCGTGAGTGTGTGCTTGCGTGAGTACGTGCGTGTACATGCGTGCGCACTCGTGCGTACCTGTGTATTTCTCCCTTCGACTTCACCACCTACCGACTTTTCGATGAGTTTTTACTCTCGGTCTCTATTATGGAACAAAACACCAAAAGACCCAAAGGCACACCCAGAAAGCCGCTTCTTGCGCCACGTGAAGGAAGGTTTGGCCGTGACTAGGCCAGCCACATGAAGCCTGATGCTGGGGCAGTGAGAGAAAAGCCTCTGGGTTATCCCCCGTTGCTTGTCCAATATCATCGTTATTGTTGGTTTTTGTTAATGAGAGAGAAGCCTCTGTAACTTCCCCCTTTGGCTGCAGATTATTACCGTTATTATTGGTTTTTTGTTATCATAATAAACCCTCTGGATATTCCCCCTTTGCAGACTGTTATTGTTATTATTGGTTTTTGTTAATCAGAGAGAAGCCTGTGTATCTTACCCCTTTGGCTGCAGATTATTACCGTTATTATTGGGGGTTTTGTTATCATAGAAAACCCTCTGGATATTCCCCCTTTGACTGCAGAGTATTATTGTTATTTTTTTTTATTTATTAGAGAAAAGCCTCTGGATATTTTCATTTGCCTGCAGATTATTATCGTTATTATTGGTTTCTGTTATCATAGATAAGCCTTTGTAACTTTCCTCTTTGGCTGCAGATTATTACCGTCATCATTGGTTTTTACTATCGTAGAAAAACCTCAGGATATTCCCCCTTTGGCTACAGATCATTACTGTTATTATCGGAACTCTTTCTATACAGAAAAACCTCTGAATATTTTCATTTGCCTGCAGATTACCACTATCACTGTTGAAGGGGTTTTTGTGTCGAGAAGGTTGCTGTTTTCCTTTGTGGTGATTAATCGGTTAAGGATAGTTTTTGCTTTGCGTTTTGTTTCCTTTTGGATGAGTTTCTGTGGACTTTTTTCGTTTGTTTCGTTTTTCAATGACGGGAGTTGATGGGAAATGAGGATGGGTGCAGTAGGGGGGGTGGGCTGTTTAGAGGGTTTTTTTTATGTCTGTAAGGATGGGTAGTGAGTAATGTGTGTTGTCAAAACAGGAGGTGATTGTGTCCTGATCATCTGTTCTTTCTTTTCTGTGACTTGTGTTGTAAAAGTGTTGATTCTAAATCACATTCTGAAAAGTCAGTAGTGCTGGAAATCAGTTCAAGTTGGCTGAATTGAAGTTATAAGTACATGGAGAAAGGGGCTGTAATTAGAATTTGGTTTTTTTCCACCTGTGCTTACAAATGTTTGCATATTGTTTAGTAATGTGTGTGTCCTGCATACCCTTGCTGATGTGACGAACACACACACGTACGTACGTACGCACGCATGCACACACACAAACACACACACACATACACACAGGGGAAGGAAAGAGACAAACAGAGCCCTCGATTCCAATTCGAATGAACACACACACGTACGCGCGCACACACACACACACACACACACACACACACACACAACACTACATACAACATACATACATACATACACACACACACACACACACACACACACACACACACACACACACACACACAACACACACACACACACACAGGGGAAGGAAAGAGACGGACAGAGCCCTTGATTCCAATTCGAATGAAGTAAGAGAAAGACAGAGGGGCTGACAAGGACATACAGAGACCGAAAGAGAGAGCGAAACAGGATATATAAATGAACAGAAAAAGCACAACCAGTCAAGAGAGAGAGAGAGAGAGAGAGAGAGAGAGAGAGAGAGAGAGAGAGAGAGAGAGAGAGAGAGAGAGAGAGAGAGAGAGAGAGAGAGAGAGCTGATGGGAACTGTCTACCTTGTACCAGATAGAGACAGTTCTACAATGAACCCTTTTCTCTCCCCGTGCTAAAAGTTTACATCTTGTCTTCATTTCTTGCTGAAACAGTTTACAGCTTGTCTTCATTCTTGCTGAAACAGTTTTACAGCTTGTCTTTATTTCCTACTGAAACAGTTTTACAGCTTGTCTCAATCTCCTGCTCAAACAATCAGCACTTCACACCTCCAGGTGAGCCAGTTCCCACGTGTAAGTGCGTTAAGGCCTCAATAACCAACAGCCTCGAACATCAAGTAGTACTAATTAATCGTGAACATAAAAGAAATCGATTCTCTCCCACGCCAAAGTCGGATGTGCCGGGCCTGACTTGTCAGGCGCTTCAGGGCAGCGCAACACACTTTCCTTTATATGACAGACAACGGTACTTGCTGTGTGAGCGTTTGATGGAGAAAAAGAAATGGTACTGTTACTTGTCTTTAAATAGTTATGTTGTAATTGCGTGGAAATGTACTTTTTGAGCGTGTTTCAGGTACAGACTTTGAGTAATTTTAAAAAGCTAATGTGAAAAGAAAGAGAATAATCGAGATGATTTTGTGTTTTTCTGTGTTGTGGGAATTGGACAGATGTACAAATGTCATTGAAAATGAAGCACACAGAGAGAGAGTGTGTGTTTTGTGTCTGTGTGTCTGTGTCTGTGTGCTCACGTGTGCCGGCGTGCGTGTGTGTGTGTGTGTGTGTGTGTGGTGTGTGTGTGTGTGTGTTATGTGTTGTCGTGCGTGCGTGCCGTGTGTGTGCGTGCATCTTGTTTGATACTGAAGACGCCTGTTAGCTAAAAATAGGTCCTCACATGGCAAAATATGTCTGAGGATGTTGCTGAGACTCAAGTGCAGCAATATGTACAGGCTTTGGGAATGATGTGAAGAAGGATTGTAGACCACAGATGTAATAGTGTATAGCAACGTCGATGGCTGGACAGACAGAGAAAATGAACAAAAATTGATTTGTTGCCATTAAAACCATGATATTGAATAAGTTTTGTGCGTGGTGATTTGTACTTGAATGAAGTACTTGTCCAAAAACCCATCGATTTGATGTTGTTGAAAAATGATTGTGTCAGGCTATTCAAAAAATCATCATCATCACCATCATCATCATCATCATCGTTACTGGTATCTTCATCATCAGTATCATTCCAGTGATCAACCATTGTAGGTCATGCCTTTCTATTAAATGGCCTAAACTAAACAACAAAGAAAATGGATATCACCAGAGGGACTTGGTGAGAGTCTCTTCAAACTGAGCGCATCATTTCATCAAACTCAAAGCATAAGCTATTCTTTCTATCATGTGATAAAAAGCAGAACAAAATAAAACGGAACTGAGAATCTCACTATAATCAACAAACTCACAGCCTAACCTATCGATTGCTTTTATCAAAAGCAGGTTGTGTAAATTTCGTTGTGTCCAATAAGTCATTGTGACAGGTTATCTTTTTGTTACCATTAAGTTAAGCCTGAGTTTGCTTCTGATTCTGATTTTCTGTGAGAAGTATCTTAACTATGGTGGATCGGAACAGGCATTTCTGAACACCAATGTAGTAACCCACCAGTAGTGCAGGGACTCCTCTGCCTAGTGGTCTCAGGTATTCCTAATCCGTGTAATGCTGTTCCACTTCGTTCCCTGTCATGTGTCATTTACCATACTTTAAGAGATTGATATTTACCTGTACGTGCGTGTGTGTGGTGAGGCTGGGATGAGAGGTGGTGGAGTGGTATCATCGGGAAGTATTGGATGAGACAAAGAAATGGACAATGGTGCTCATCTTTGAAAAAGAAGGTATCGACCAAAAGAAATTCTAGTATCGTAAAAAAAAATCAATTCTACACAATGTCTAAACATAATGGGTCACGGACAAAAGATTGATGATCTCGCCGATGCTTTCAGCAACAAAGCTTTCACAAGAAAGTACCTTGAGCTTCATAACAATCAATGATATATTCTTTTAAGAAAATGGGCCTTAAACGAAAGATCGATCACAATGACAAGTAATATCATAATTGATAAATTGAAATACACACACGCTCTCTCTCTCTCTCTCTCTCTCTCTCATCTCTCTCCTCTCTCTCTCTCTCTTTTCTCTCTCTCCTCTCCTCTCTCTCTCTCTCTTCTCTCTCTCTCTCTCTCTCTCTCTCTCTCTCTCTCTCTCTCTCTCTCTCTCTCTCTCTCTCTCTCTCTCTCTCTCTCTCTCTCACACACACACACACACACCACTCGCGCTCTCTCGCTCTCTCTCTCTCTCTCTCTCTCTCTCTCTCTCTCCTCTCTCTCTCTCTCCTCTCTCTCTCTCTCTCTCACACACACACACACACACACACACACACACACACACTAAACGCGCACACACACCGTAAAAACCATTGAAAGCATTGTTAAGAGACAATATCAACGACAAAAATAGCTGTAAGAGAATGGTTGCAGTAGAAACAGAAACGATTACAAAGACTCTACAGATTACGGTTATAATCCCCACTTTTCTGTTTATTCCTGCATTTACAACCAGAACAAGTCTCTTGGGTGAACTTTTTCCATTCTGTTTTGCTGCATTGTCAAGTTCTTGTGTGTGTGTGGACAGCAGATCAGCTAGCTAACTGATTAAAGGAGGTAATGGTCTTGGAAATGAGAATTGTTAGAATTGTTTTGGCCTGTGTATTCCTCATCTTCGCGCGTGTGTGTGTTTGTGTATGTGTGTGTGTGTGTGAGTGTGTGTGTGTGTGTGTGTGTGTGTGTGTGTGTGTGTGTGTGTGTGTGTGTGTGTGTGTGTGTGTGTGTGTGTGTGTGCGCGCGCGCGTGTGAGTGTGTGTGTAGAGAGAGAGAGTATGTGTGTGTGTGTGCATGCGTGCGTGCGTGTGTGTGTGTATGTGTGTGAGAGAGAGATTTCTCATTTTTTGTTCCCTTCACTTTTTTCGAAGTTGGTATTTGACAGGAAGACATTCAGTTGTGTGCGTGTGCGTGCGTTCGTGCGTGCGTGCATGCCTCTGTCTGTTTGTCTTTCTGTCTGTCTCTCTCTCTCTCTTCTTTCTCTCTCTCTCTCTCTCTCTCTCTCTCTCTCTCTCTCTCTCTCTCTCTCTCTCTCTCTCTCTCTCCTCTCTCTCTCTCTCCTCTCTCTCTCTCTCTCCTCTCTCTAAGTTCCTTCTGATGGGTTTGTAGTCTGGGTCTCTATCATGGAACAAAACACCAGAAGACCCAAAGCCACACCCAGAAAGCCGCTTCTTGCGCCACGTGAAGGAAGGTTTGGCCGTGACTAGGCCAGCCACAGGAAACCTGATGCTGGGGCAGTGAGAGAAAAGCCTCTGGGTTATCCCCCGTTGCTTGTCCAATATTATCGTTATTGTTGGTTTTTGTTAATCAGAGAGAAGCCTCTAGTTAATCCTCCTTTGCCTGGAGATTATTATCGTTATTATTTGTATTTGTTACTAGAGAAAAGCCTCTCGATATTTTCCTTTGTGTGCAGATAATTATCGTTTTTATTGGATTTTTGTTATTAGAAAAAAACCTCTTGTTATTTCCCTTTGCTTGCTTCATTGTTATTGTTGCTTCTGGTTTTTGTTATTAGAAAAAAGTCTCTGGATATTCTCCTTTCCCTGCAGATTATTATCGTTATTATTAGTTTTTGTTCACGGACAGAAGCCTGTGGTTTTATATCCCTTTTGCTTGCAGATTATCATCGTTATCATTGGCTATTGTTATCAGAGAAAAGCCTTTAGTGATTCCCCTTTTCTTGCTAAGTTTTTTGTCATTATGATCCCGTTTTGTTATCAGAGAAAAGCCTCTGGTTAATTCCCCTTTGTATGTCCGTTATTATCGTTGCTATTGTTGTTGTTTTTGTCATGGACGATGCTATTTTCATAGTTGGCGATTAATGAGTTAAAGGCACCATTCGGCTTTGTGATTATGTTTGTGGAGTTTTTCTTTGTTTGTTTCTTCGGGTTTATGGATTGAATAGGGGGGTGCAGGGTGGAGTCCTTTTGGGGGAATGTTGCAAACGGAATGATTTTATGATTAGCACACAAATGCCTCATTCTCGTTGGCTGCTTTGTGTGGTGGAGAGTTCTGGTTTCACAACAAGGTTACAAAGAGCAGGTGGGGTCTGGATTTTTGTCAAGTTGTTTGCGTTGATTTCGTCAATGAATTCAGCACAGGGTTGTATCAAGATTGGTTATCATCACTTTTCCACTTTACCTATGCTTATCACTGTTGTGCATTTTTGTTTTGTATTGCATATATCGCAACCGCTGTTTAAACTTTTTCATACGCAATACACGCATTTGCTAGGGCGAGTGCGCGCGCGTAGATACGCGCGCGCTCTCGCGGGCACACATACACACACGCACATCCTTCGAATGAGACTATAAACCGAGGTCCCGTGTGCGAACGCACGTAGAACATCTTGCGCACACGTTAAATCCTATTCCGCTTTTCGAAATATTAGGCCATTGTGTGCTGGTAAGAACTGATGACAAACTTTACAAAACCGCATACACATGGGGACTGGATGTAGAAAAAAGTACTTGAATGCTTATTCCATTATCCTCAATACAAAACAATAAATAAATGAATAAACACACACGCCTACACACACACACACACACGCATGCACGCACACACGCAAGCGCATGCACGCACGCATGTACGCACACCAACACCAATAATTTATACTCAATCAGAGAGACAGACAGACAGACAGAGAGACAGAGAGTATTAAGGATGACATTAGAAAGCAACAGAGAAGGTGACCTACAAGAACTTTTATTAACTGCACAGAGCAAAGTTTTCCCGTTCAACCTTTTTTTCTGATAGGAAATGTCACTATTTTACCGAAAAGTACTTCCTCTACAGTTTCATTTTCTTGATCAACTCTCTCTCTCTCTCTCTCTCTCTCTCTCTCTCTCTCTCTCTCTCTCTCTCTCTCTCTCTCTCTCTCTCTCTCTCTCTCTCTCTCTCTCTCTCTCTCTCTCTCTCTCTCTCTCACACACACACACACACACACACACACATATATATATATATATATATATATATATATATATATATATATATATATTATATATATATCTACACACGCACACACACATATACACAATTATTGAGTCTAATATCACTGATAATGAAAAGACGTAACATCTTTAAAAAAACGAACGAACGAACATATATACATATATACACACGCGCGCACGCACACACGTCCCCCCACCCCGCCCTCCATCCCCAACACACACACACACACACACACACACACACACACACACACACACACACACACACACACACACAGATAGATATCCCGATGGTCATGCTCGTGATTTGATTACCCAGGTTTGAGTCCCGACCCCTGTTCAAGGACTTTTTTCCCCTGCAATTAACATCTGTGCCAACTCCACTCCGCCAAAAGTTGAGATTACAAACCAAATTCTCGCATGAGAACCGTACGCAAAACGTCTTGCATACCTGCTAAAACCTGTTTTACTTTTTTGAAAAGTAGACCATTTTGTGCCTGTGGGAATGGCTGACAACATGTATAAGACCGCATGCATACAGGGTCTAGATTAATGCCCCAGTAATGCTTATTCCATTATCCTTGAAATAAAATAATAAGCATATAGATAGACTGAATAATAAGTTAGTATAAAAAAGAAGAGGGGAGAAACAGGAGAGAGAGAGAGAGGGAGTTTTATTTTTTATCTTATTCTTTTATATCGAGGATAATGGAATAAGTACTTATGTGCATTTTTACATCCATTCCCCGTATGTATGCGGTTTTGTAAATTCTGTCATTTGCTCCCACCGGCACACAATGGCCTACTCTTACGAAAACCGGAACAGGATTTAACGTGTGCACAAGATGTTCTGCGTGCGCTCGCACACGGGGCTTCGGTTTACAGTCTCATCCGAAGGACTTTTGGGGAGATTGGAGTCTGCACTGATGTTAACTCCAGGAGAAAATATCCCCTTGAACGGGAATCGAAGCCGGGTCGTCAGATTGTGAGCGCAATGTTCTAACCACTAGGCTATCCCGTCCCCCAAAGAGAGAAAGAGAGAGAGAGAGAACTCTGAATTCTGCAATGATTTCATGTACATTGACCTTAGGGCACAATACACTTAATGTACTTGGGTGGGAACGATAGGTTCACTCATCTCATTGGCAAAGCATTTGCATATATAAGTAATGATTTATGACCGATTAAAGAAGAAAAGCCCAAATTATTCTATTTCTTGCTTATGACTCTTATAACAAGCATAACCCAATCGCAGAAAGATAGGGAAGATGTGGAGATCATGAATATTGAGTATCTTATATGAAATTGTAATAGTTATTCAGTATACTGCCTGTAACAGAGAGAGAGAGCTGATGGGAACTTTCCTCCTCTATCCAGCTGGAGACAGTTCTACAATGATCCCCTTGTCCTCTCCCCATGCTAAAACAGTTTTACAGCTTGTCTTCATATCCTGCTGAAACAATCAGCACTTCACACCTCTCAGGTGAGCTAGTTCCCACGTGAAGGTGGGTTAGGCCTCAATAAACAACTTCCTTAAACGATCAAGGAAATGCTAATTTCCTGCTGGTTCTTACCAATTGCTTACCCTAAAACTATACACGCACTCAAGGAAAACGTATTTTGAGCGTGTGTTTCAAATTAGAGAAACGCTAGAATCCAAATCATGAAGCCAAAGAATGAAACTGGCCTGAATCCATGTAGGGTATAATTATGTATATGCTGGTTATACACTGTTGTAATTTGACAGCTACAGACGCATTAGTCGTTCAAGAGTTAGCAAACAATGTGAAAATGTCCCTGTGGTAGGCCGTACTGCATAATCATGTCAGAGACATACAAGCTTTAAATTTTCCGTTTACCTAAAAATACGTTTGGGTTTTTGGTGCTACTCAGAAAGGCTTTGAAAGCACATTTCATATTGTGATGGAGGTGGTCCTAATTACTTCCCGTGTGGAAACACTAATGGCTCAACGCCATGTGTTTTACCAAACTGAGACACACCAGCAATCCAATCCAATCAACAGTCCCATCCAATCGCCTGTCCAATCCAATCCAATCGCCATTCCAATCCAATCACTTGTCCAATCCAATCACCAATCCAATCAGCAATCCAATCCTTCCGCTTAAACCCCTGTCAACCACAGAGGTCATATCAGGGCTGTCACCTAGTACATTTTTTAAAATCTCAGATTAAAACTGTGAAATTATGTACGTATTAAAACAGGTTTTAAAACCATCTGTACTATCGTTCTTGGTATCAACGCCCTGGCCAACCATAAAGGTCATGGAAATAACAGTCACTGCGTTGTTAAGACACACACACACTAGCAAACTTTAGGAGGCGGTGTTTCGGCCATGAATAGTAATAATAATAATAATAATAATATATGGAATTTATATAGCGCTGAATCTTGTAAAACAAACAAATCGAAGCGTAGGTCTGACATGTTCTACACACACACACACACACACACACACACACACACACACACACACTTCACGGTCATGATGACTTGTAAAATGTATAATATAGCTTCTGTTTAAAGGCCATCGTCTTCTCTGTATTGTTCGTACTGGTAACTGACTTTGAAGCGAAAATGGAGGCTGATCTGTCTCCACTCTGTTATGTTTTAAGTGGACTGCTTGCTATGGACCAACATCCTGAGAGTTGCCGGGCTGTGTTTGTGTGTGCACTGCTGTCTGGATGTATTTATTTATTTATTTATTTATTTTATATCGAGGATAATGGAATAAGCGTTTGTGTGCTTCTTTACATCCAGTCCCCGTGTGTATGCGATTTGTAAATTCTGTCATCTGTTCCCACCGGCACACAATGGCCTACTCTTACGGAAAGCGGAACAGGATTTAACGTGTGCGCAAGATGTTCTGCGTGCGTTCGCTTACGGGACCTCGGTTTCTAGTCTCATCCGCAGGTATTTGGGGGAGAGTGGAGTCTGCACTGATGTTAACTCCAGAGGAAAATATCCCCTTGAACGGGAATCGAACCCGGATCGTCAGATTGCGAGCGCAATTTTCTAACCACTAGGCTATCCCGTCCCCCCTACGGGATGGAAGCAGTATCACCAGAGTGAAACTGAAGAGCTTATACAACTAACAGTGTCATCGTGATCGATACAGTGAAAAGTGAAAAGATAACGAGTCACAAATACAACAGAGATTATTGTGAGAACAGTACAGGGAAACATCAAAACATAACGAATCATAAACACGAAAGAGAAGATCGTAAGAACAACGTTATGAGCTACAAATCTTCGATGGAAATGAGTTTCCTAACAATCAATAAAGTGAAAATGTCAGAGACATCACGAACCATGAACAAAACGTTGATCACAATGACATATAGCATTAAAAAAGATAAAGTAAAGTGCGCGTGTGAGTGCGCACATGCGCGCGCACGCACACACGCTTATACGCACGCACGCGCGCGCACAGAGAGGGAGAGAAAGAGAGAGAGAACTCTGAGAAACAGACAGACAGATAGTCAGACATAATAATACTAGGTGTGAACGAGTGTGTGAAGAGAGAAAATCAGAGACACACACAGAGAGAGACACAGAGAGGGAAGATTGGGGGGGAGGGGGAGGGGGGGTTGTCTCCACTTGTTGTCTGTTGTGGGCACACAATGTCTTTGATGTCAGGGGTAAGCTCTTCTTGTGAGCAGCTAACTCTTGCAACCATGTCCTTGTCTGGTCTTTACACTGTTGCTATGGAAACGCTGCAGAGAAGTTGGGTGGGGAGGGGGGGTGCGCGCGCGTGCGGTGTGTGTTGTGTGTGTGTATGTGTGTGGGATTGAGTGTGTGTGGGGGAGAGAGACAGAGAGATAGAAGAGGCAGAAAGACACAAGAGAGATGACAGACAGACAGAAGGAGACAGAGAGAAAGAGAGAGAGAGAGAGCAGGCGTGCGTGCGCGCGCGCGGGCGCGCGCGCAGGCCCGCGCGCTTAGATTATAATATATGATTTCAAGCGCATTGCATAAGCTTGTGTAGCTGAGCTAGAAACGAAGAACAACAGGCAGCCGATCAAACCCACCAAAAAAACCAACAACAACGAAAGGAAAAAGACTGAGTAGAACACCAACAACAACAAAAAAAGAAAAGCCCACACGAATTGCAGAGACAGGCAGACACACAATCAGACTGTAGATGGATTGATTCTGTCTGGTTCCCTGGCTCTGGAACCTCTGGAAAGGCCAGTTCCAGGCTGGCCCTTTCTTGTTATTTCAGGAACTGTGAACACACCGCGGGAAGTTCTCTGCACATGGTTTCTGTCCTGTCGACAGACGTTTTGTTCAACAAGTCCGGCCAGCTGCTGATTCCTACTATTCTGTACTTGCTGGTGTTGTTGTTGTTGTTGTTTGATTTTTTTTCAGTTATCTTTTTTCTGGGACTGGTAGTATTGATAAGTTTCGCTGGACGCTGTTGAAGCGGATTGTCTCTGTGTCCTATCTATCTGTTGTTTGTTGGTTTTTTAAAGTTATCTCGGAATGTTTAAACCTATATGAAATGTAGCTTTCTTGTGTCTTTCGAGATTATGATAGGTATCAGTGTGCCTGTCAGTATTGTAATTGCCCTACTTGGGATGATTAAAGGGTTTTTGACTTGACTTGTTGGTGTTGTGCGTTCCCCAGTTTAACATCCTTTGAGGTCACCCATAAAACGCTGTCTGACTTACTTGTCGCACCTGAGAATCACTGTTTATCTGTTTATTTCATTAACATTTTGTTTATTTTTATTTCGAGGTAATGGATCAAGTATCCGTGCGCTTTTTTACATCTAGTCCCCGTGTGTATGCAGTTTTGTAAATTTTGTCATCCGTTCCCACTGGCACACAATGTCCTACTCTTCCAAAAAATGGAACAGGTTTTTTTTTTGTTTTTTTTTTGCTGCCTCATCTTCTGTGACGTCCCCCGTCCTGCTGTTCCCACGCCGCTCATTTCAATCTCCCTACCACAGCCATACCCAGATTTGTTATGTCTCATCCTCAGGGTCGGAGGCCCACAGGGAGCCCATCACTATCAGGCCGCCGCGGGGCCACCAGCCAGAGGGGCCCTGCACTGCTGCTGGGTCACTTTGGCGGTGTTCAGTGGTGCCTGTTCTGAGCTAACATACGCAGGACACCACCTACTAAGCCCCCTACTAACGACAGTATTAGCTCAGTCGCGGAGCCAGACTGAGTGAGTTGCCCACCCGAGGTGGCAACCACCACAACGTCCCTCCAACGACCGTCCCCGCGAACCTCCAACCCCAAAGGCTTTGACACAAACTCACCACAGGCACAGAAGTGTATGGGCAAACCGAATCTGAGGTCACCATGAGACCAGAGAAACTGGGACCACCGAATCAGAGGCAATTTTTTTAATTGCATGATGATCAATGACAATGAGGATGACGTAATTATGCTGCTGTGGAAGTGCATATGCTTTGAGACTACTTGACAGGGTTGTACTTTACGCTTACTATCATAATATATCCCGGCGTCAACCGGGCCCGAGAGATACAGACACCTGCAGTGTTGGTCAGGTAATTTGAGCAACACTCTCAAACTCGCATCCGTTAAGTGGATGAAGCTCGACTGTGTGATCCCAGTCTTCCCACTGAGCCCACAGCACACTCACTCTGGGTAGGAGCCGGCCGGAGTCCGAAAAATCCCTATGACTCTTATGGGATTCGAACCCGCGACCTTCCAGTCCGTAACCCAAGGCGCTAACCACTGCGCCATGGCGGCTGGTTGGAACAGGTTTTTAATATGTGCCCAAGATGTTTTGTATGCGTTCGCACACAGGACCTCGGTTGATAGTCTCATCTGAAGGATTTAAGCATGAGACCATATGTGCACACTGGATAAAAGCTTTGCCTGTATGACTGTTTCGAGTACCTCACCACATAAGACCTTATACCCAAACTTTGATGGATTTGTTTTTTTTCTGTTTGAAAGGAGAGTGCAGGTGGTTCTGCCAAGGGCTTGTCATGGCTGAAGACAATATCAACATAACATTGTACAGCACAACATCTAGTATAGGTGTTCAGCTTACATCAAGAACTGATGCGATAAAGGTTGTGGCTTCGGCCACTTGTGGCTACATCATGCCTGCTCTTTGTCGGTTTTTATAATAATTATATGCTCTGAAAAGTTGTCTCTTCTGAGAACAATGGCCAGTAACTTGCTGCTGAAAGAAGAAAGAAACAAAGAATTGAGTCTTTGAGTCTCTGGCTGACTGGGTTTTCTTTGTGGTTTGTTTTCCTATTATTTTGTGTGAGAATGCAGTAGATGGATTGCACTTACATTCACATGTTCCTTTTCTATGTGTATGTGCTATGTGTGCATGCATGACCTCATATATGCCTGACATTTTTTGTGAAAATAAAGGATAGTGTGATCAATAGCAGGAAACACAATTGATGTTGATAGAGAAGTGTCAGAAAGATAGATGGGGGAGAGGAAGAGAGAGAGA
>CM054145.1:26993142-27003142 GCA_028751875.1 Rapana venosa | reverse complement strand
TGTATTCGGATACCTCTGTAAGTCACGGCAGATTTCTCTGCCTGAAATTGGAGCTGCCTGCTCTCCACGGGGAGAGTGCGTCGCCGCAAGAGCAGCGCCACCCATTATTCTTTGTTCTTTTCCTGTCTACATTTTGGTTCCCTGTCACAGTGGCTTTTTTCTACAGAAAATTTTGCAAGGTATGACTCTCTTGTTGCCATGGGATCTTGCATGTGGGCCTAATTCATGTTGCTCTCCCTCGAAAGTCCTTCAGGGGAGACTTTAAACCAAACAAAGACATGTAGAACATCTTGAGTACGCATTAAAACCCGTCCCGCCTTTGGAAAGAGTAGGCCATTGCGTGCCGGCAAGAATGGATGGCAACATTTACAAAAGCCTCATGCACGCTGGTGTTGTGTTTTGACATCATGCCCCAAAGTTCCTTGGTGGCAAAAACGGTTGCATCATTATGCAAAAAATCTCACCATTGGTAAACCAGGGAGCCTTAGCCTAGGAACGAAAAAAAAATATATATATAGTTAGTTCAGTTTACACTGCACTGTACCTTCTCTTTACATTGCTTTGTTTTGTATTGTGTTATCTTGTAACATACAGCTTTCATTTATAGCATATTTATTCACGAAAGTAGGGGGATACTCTCTCTGAAGAAAACACATCACCACAAAAGCAGTGCAACCTTTTTTTCTTTTATTGCTTGTGCGTGCGTGCATGCATGCATGCGCGCGCGTGTGTGCGTATGAGACTTCGCGTGTGCGCGCGCATGTGCACGCATGCAAGCGTGTGTGTCTGCACAAAGCACTTATGTAAGAGTCACAAAAAGAACATTAAAGCCACTATCAGTGAAAGAGACTGAAACGAAGCAGACCTCCCAGAATCTCAGACCCACAGACACACTATCAGACACAGGATGGATGGATTCTGTCTGGACCTTTTGTCTCTAGGAATATCTCAAAGAGCCAATTCCAGACTGGTTGCTCCTTCTTCTTCTTGTTGCTTCAGGATCCGGGAACACAGCTCGGAGAGTACTTTGCACGTGATTTTATCCAATCACATAGTCTGTTATTTGTGTCACCTGCTATTTTGTCTGCCATTGGTCTAAAATCACTAGATGTGAATAGACGTTGAACTTAAGATACTGCTACTACTACTACTTCTACTACTACTACTACTACTACTACTACTACTTCTACAACTACCGCTACTACTACTATTGCTACCACTGCTGCTGCTACTACTACTGCTGCTGCTGTTGATGCTGTTGCTGCTGCTACTGATACTACTACTTCTACTACTACTACTACTACTACTACTGCTGCTGCTGCTGCTGCTGCTGCTGCTGCTGCTGCTATTGCTACTACTACTAATATTGATACTACTACTACTGCTGCTGCTGCTGCTGCTGCTGCTGCTGCTGCTGCTGCTGCTGATGCTGCTGCTGCTGATGCTGCTGCTTTGACTGTTATTGGTCTAAAATCGCTAGCCTCAGTCGGTACTAGAAAAAAAAATCCCCTTGAAAGGGCGCCTCTGTGCTGGCTCAAACCCAGGCAGTCAGATCACAAGCGCAACGCTCTGACCACTGGGCTATCTTGTACCTTAGTTATGTTATATGACTGTACTATGAAAATCCCACACGCACGCGCGTGCACACACACATACACACACACACACACACACACACACACACACACACACACACACACACGCTCGCCCGAACACGCACACTCCAAAGACAACAGAACCTGTCTAAAATCACTTTTTAATAGATAAATGTTAAAACGAAGACACACCAGTAGCAACAACAACAATAGCAAAAAATACACCACATCAGCAACAACAACACCAAACAACCAAAACCCACAAAACCCTACAGCAACAATAACACCAACCAAACAACCCAAACCTACAAAACCCTACAGCAACAATAACACCAAACAACCAAAACCCACAAAAACCTTACAGCAACAATAACACCAAACAACCAAAACCCACAAAACCCTACAGGAACAATAACACCAACCAAACAACCCAAACCCCACAAAACCCTACAGCAACAACAACACCAACCAACCAACCCAAACCCACAAAACCCTACAGCAACAACAACACCAACCAAACAACCCAAACCCCACAAAAAGCCTACAGCAACAATAACACCAAACAACCCAAACCCACAAAACCCTACAGCAACAATAACACCAAACAAACAACCAAAACCCTACAGCAACAATAAACACCAACCAACTAACCCAAACCCACAAAACCCTACAGCAACAATAACACCAAACAACCAAAACCCACAAAAACCCTACAGCAACAATAACACCAACCAAACAACCCAAACCCACACAAAAACCCTACAGCAACAATAACACCAACCAAACAACCAAAACCCACAAAACCCTACAGCAACAATAACACCAAACAACCCAAACTCCACAAAAACCCTACAGCAACAACAACACCAACCAACCAACCCAAACCCACAAAAACCCTACAGCAACAATAACACCAACCAACCAACCCAAACCCACAAAAACCCTACAGCAACAATAACACCAACCAACCAACCCAAACCCACAAAAACCCTACAGCAACAATAACACCAACCAAACAACCAAAACCCACAAAACCCTACAGCAACAATAACACCAAACAACCAAAACACACAAAACCCTACAGCAACAATAACACCAAACAACCCAAAACCCACAAAACCCTACAGCAACAACAACACCAAACAACCCAAACCCACAAAACCCTACAGCAACAATAACACCAAACAACCCAAACCTCACAAAACCCTACAGCAACAATAACACCAGCCAAACAACCAAACCCCACAAAACCCTACAGCAACAATAACACCAAACAACCCAAACCTACAGCAACAATAACACCAAACAACCCAAACTCACAAAACCCTACAGCAACAATAACACCAAACACACAAAACCCTACAGCAACAATAACACCAAACAACCCAAACCCCACAAAACCCTACAGCAACAACACCAACCAAACAACCCAAACCCACAAAACCCTACAGCAACAATAACACCAAACAACCAAAACCCACAAAACCCTACAGCAACAATAACACCAAACAACCCAAACCCCACAAAACCCTACAGCAACAACAACACCAACCAAACAACCAAAACCCCACAAAAACCCTACACCAACCAACCAAACAACCCACAAAAACCCTAACCTAAAACCTGCTATTTTGTCTGCCATTGGTCTAAAATCACTGGATGTGAATAGACTTTGAACTTACGATACTACTACTGCTGCTGATGCTGCTGCTGTTGTTGCTGCTGCTGCTGCTGCTGCTGCTGCTGCTGCTGCTGTTGCTGCTGCTGCTGCTGCTGCTGCTGCTGCTGCTGCTGCTGCTGCTGCTGCCACTACTACTACTACTACTACTGCTGCTACTACTACTATTGCTACTACTACTATTGCTGCTGCTGCTTTGACTGTTATTGGTCGAAAATCGCTAGCCTCAGTCGGTACTAGAAAAAAAATCACCTTGAATGGGCGCCTCTGTGCTGGCTCAAACCCAGGCCGTCAGATCACAAGCGCAACGCTCTAACCACTGGGCTATCTCGTCCCCTAGTTATGTTATATGACTGTACTATGAAAATCGTAAACGCACGCAGATACACACGCACGCACGCGCGCACACACACACACACACACATACATACACGCGTGCGCGCGCACGCACACATACACAAACACCCCTCAAATAGCAACAAATACTGTCTAAAATCACTTTTTAATGGATAAACGTTACAACAAAAGCACACCAGTAACACCACCACCAACAACAACGATAGCAAAAAATACACACCACAACAGCAACAATAACACCAAACAACCCAAACCCCACAAAAACCCTACAGCAACAATAACACCAAACAACCCAAACCCTACAGCAACAACAACACCAAACAACCAAAACCCACAAAACCCTACACCAACCAACACCAACCAACCCAAACCCCACAAAAACCCTAACCTAAAACCCTTAAACCCCAAAAAACCAATTCCAACACTCTCTGATTGCAGAGAAGGCCGCTACGACTCCGTGGGGATGGCGGAAGCCAGCATGCCGACAGGCCCCTGGCGGCAGAAGTCCCTGGACGAGAAGAAGCTGCGCTTCGTGATGAAGCGCTCCAGCATGCCGGCCCAGATCTCCTCCTCCTGCAACTACATCAACCACGGCGTCCTCTGCAACCACAAGGCGGCCTCCACCTCCACGCCCGTGGGTCAGGACGGCACGCTGTCCAGGCTGAAGAAGAAGAGTCCCCTGCTGAAGAGCCACCCCCAATCACCGCAGCAGCAGCAGCACCAGCAGAGGAGAGTCTACGTGGACGACTTCTCCGACTTCGACTGCTTGCTGGAAAGCGAGGAGAAAGAAGGCAGCGGCGGGAAGATGGGCGGCGGCGGCGGCCGCACGAGGGACAACGAGTGCCAGACCGGGGAGGAGCTGGTGCAGGCCCTGTTCTTGCAGCTCCGGCGGCGCAAGTTCCACACCTCCTCCATCAGCAACAGCCCTTCCCCGCAGCACCCTACTGCAGAGCTCGGGGTGGTGAAGGAAGTGACGTTCAGCCCTCACGTGACCCCCGTGCCGCGCACGGACACCTGGCCCTGCGAGCAGGAGCCGGAAGTAGCGGGGAGCGGCAGCAGCAGCAACAACAGCAGCAGCAGCAACAACAGCGGCAAGGCCAGCCAGGTGCCTCAGTCCTTGTCCTTGACCTTGTCCAGGACGGCAGGGGCTCAGGACCAGTCTTCGTCGTCCTCTTCGCTCAGAGCGGAGGCCGGGGGGTGGGGTGGTGGTGGTGGTGGTGGGGAGGGCCCTCGCCGGCTGAGCGACCTGTCCTCGCTGAGTTACGCGGACGGCGTCAGCACCCCGGACATGCCCTTGTACGACACGCCGCGCCGCCGCCAGTCCGACGCCTCCCTGTCCAGCCAGCACAGCCCCCCCTCCTCCTCCTCCTCCACCCCCAGCCACCACCACCACACCATCTACCACCGGCCCCCTACCCCCCGCACGCCGCGCAGGCTGCTGATCCAGAACAACCACAACGACCTGCCCACGGCCGACGGCAAGCCCCTCACGCGGGACTCGCTGGCCTCCCCGCACCTCCTGCACGTGCAAGGGGCCGTGACGTCACGAGGCGTTCCCCGGCGCTCCCCCCAGCCTGGGCAGCGTGACGTCACAAGGCAGCAGCAGCAGCAGCAGCAGGAAAAAGAAGGGGGGTGAGGAGCAAGGTGGGGGAAAGGCGGATAATGAGGAGGGGCAGGGAGAGGGAGAGGAGGGGGAGAAAGAGGAGGAGGAGAGGGAGGAAGGGAAGGAAGAGGAGAAGGTGGAGGAGGAGAAGGAGGAGGGGGAGGAGAGAGAAGGAGAAGCAGAAGAAGAAGAAGAAGAACCCTCTTCGAGGCAAGAAGGGAGCAGTCGGGTGAGAGAGATGCAGCAGTGTCTTCGTGATCGTGGTTTGAAACTGGACCAAGCGACTGTGCAGGCTAGCAAAACCTGACCCCCCCGCATAAAAACAACAACAACAACAACATCCACCCTGACGCTAACACAGTGCGAGACCAATCAACTTTAAACATTAACAGATGACACACACACAAAAAAAGACCATCGCTGTTTCACGTCCCCTCAATCCCCCCCTACCCTAACCCTTTTTTTGTCATCCAGGCTCTAGAATGATCCTTACATGTGTGCGTGCAAATGCAAATCTGGTGGTTAACTTATCAAACTTGGATATTTTTGTTCCCTCGGAATTTCGTATTGTTAATACACGTCTCCTGATCAAGCACAAAATTCATAACACATACACACGAAAAAAATGATTATCAAAGCGAGTTTTTGTTGACTGAATGCCAGCAATCGTGTTATCAATTTTTTGGGCATTTTTTTTTTTAGAGATTCTGTGTTTCGTAAACATTGAATGTGGGTTGAGAAAAAGTGAAAAAATGACCAGAAATTCATGTATGTATTATCAACAGAAGCACGTGCTTGTATGCACTCGGCAACATGTGTCAAAGCAGCCCATTGAATATGACTTGTTTATGTTTACTGATTTTGTTTAATATCATTATCTTGTGAAGGATGATTCCAAAGGGTGTGTGTGTGTGTTGTTTGACAATCTGTTTCAGCCAAGCGTTGATGATAATAACAACAGGTGTGGGGTTTTGAATAATTATGATGTGATATTGTTTGTTATTGCAAATGATTGTCTTAGTGTGTGTGCTTTGAGGACGGTAGAAACATGATGTAGACTGGGTTAGAGTGATTGGTTTTTGTTGTTGTTGAAAAACTGACTTTTTTTAGTACACTGGATTGTATCATGCATGAGGTAAGAGAGAGCCAGAGAGGGGGAGAGAGAGAGAGAGAGAGAGAGAGAGAGAGAGAGAGAGAGAGAGAGAGAGAGAGAGAGAAAGAGAGAGAGAGAGAGAAGATTAATTGTGTGTTCTTGTCTGTGTGTCTGTGCGTTTATATATCTCATTGCGAGCGTTTCTTTGTGCCAGTAGCCTGTGTGTTGTGTGTGTGTGTGTGTGTGTGTGTGTGTGTGTGTGTGTGTGTGTGTGTGTGTGTGTGTGTGTGTGTGTGTCGTGTGTGTGTTCGTGTGTCTGATCTGTCTAAGAGACATACAGACGAACAAACAGAATGACAGGAAGACATACATCTACATCATTACCCCTGTAATGCATCTAAATCTCTGGAGTAGAAAATAGATCAAGGGGCCAAACTAACGTAGATTTTTACCACCACCACCCAAAAAAAATCGTTTTCCTGAGAAACTATACATTTTTCATATCACTACATATATATAAATATGTCTGTTTCATCCACAGTGTGAATCATAATCCATTCAATACTACAGTGGAGATGTTGGGACTCAAAGAAGTTCGGTGCTAAATCTCAGAACATGGATTTATCGTCTAGCTGCGACTGTTCTGGTTCCTTAAAATTGAATAGAAAAAGCGAACGGCAACCTTTAAACGCGTACCTAAAACAAGTTTTACCATAGTTACTTCCCTTTTGCAAAATGGCTGCGCCCATGTTGTGGCTTTTTCTGTGCTAGTTTTAATTCAAAATAAATACGTGTCTGAAGTCTGTGACCCGCGATACACACAGCCATGCCTTCAGGTAAGAAGAGAAGAGGTAAAATATCTTGTGAGCGAACATCCCAAGGCAGTAGATACACAGAACGAATACGATTCGACGGAGAAAGTTCTGTAGATGATGGGGAAATTGACAGTGAAGAAATGAATGTTCCTATGAAGTTAAATTTGGTGAATGCTCAAGTGCCATGCCCTCACGAAGTGAAAGAAAATATTAAATCTAGATACTTTACTTGATGATTCGTGTGAAAGCAGTAAAGAAGATAGTGTATGTACTGATAATTACAGAAGTGAGACTGACTGGACCAAATGGGGATGATGTTTTTAGTCAAGAGTGTGAAGGCTTCAAGCTAATTAATGTTGATATGCTGAACCGCAACATTATGTCGCAGTTGTCTCGAAAGTTCTGCCATAGTGATGTGAAGGTTTATGAAGTTGAAAGGAAAGAGCTGGTCTACAAGTTTGCTTTCATATGCACTAATAAAAAAAATGTGATAAGCAAGTCTTTCCCCTCATGTCCAGTTATCTCAGAGGGAAATGTAAGTATCTATTCTGTAAACAGACGCTCCGCTTATGCAATGAGGCGTGATGGAGGAGACCATGCAGAATTGAATCAGTACAGTGTGGACTGGTGTGGCTACAAAAAAGCAGAGGCAGCAGGAACTGCCAGGGGCTACAAACATATCAACAATTTACCAGAAGCAGTTGTGGAGGAGATCAAAGCCTATTTTCAAAGACCTGGCAAGAACCGAACTTCTGCGCAAATGTTTGGAAGGATATACCCAGCATCGCCAACCGTATCTGGAAATCTTGCCCTAATCAAAACGGTGTTGGTGAAGCTGCAGTGGCTGTAGCAGTTGTTAAATTCAGTGATGGCTGTTCCAGACTGGGTGATTTCACTGCAATATGAACATTAGTGTTGAGCGTTCCTCGGCGTTATTCGTCGCTGACAAAGATGCTTTGCGCATAATGACAGCACTATGTGAGGCCCTGCTGAATTCTAGGGAGTACAGGAAGAAGAGAAGACTCAGGAGATTTGGAAGAGATGAGGAGCAGGCTGAACAAGAAGGATTTTCCTACCAAGCTGGTGGCCATTAGACTGTAAGGTAGGCTGACTTGATATTTTCTGCATGCGGATTTTCTCCGAAAACGCCAGGTTGTGGCCTGTTTGTACACCATATTTTCTTTGATCTTTAAGCCAGAGCCTTCCTGGTTTGCATAGAGATAGCTTTTACTAATCTCTGGGTCCTGTACTGAAATGATAGACATGAGAAAAGTAGGAGTAAATTGCCAACTTATAGTTTTGTTAAATTTTAAAGAACAACATTGTAAACATTTTTACGCATTGCATATGTACATCAGCCAAAGCATACACTTTCCTTTGTACACATTCCAGAAAATTATGTTTTTCCCCTAAACCAAATGAAATCATCCAAAAACATTTTAAAAAGTGAAAGATATAGTGACCATATATAGTCAGAATAGTTACCAAAATATTTCGCATGCATTCAATTTATTATTTTCTCAAAATCTAACGATATGTGTGACTTGAATATATTTTTCTTCAACGACTATTAATTTAACTATTAAAATTATTACCAAACTCAATCATAGTCCATTGAACAGGGTTGGGTGTGGTTTTTTAAAGGAACAGAAATAAAAAACGAAAAGTAGCCCTTAGACAGGTAGGTCTGGCCCCTTGAACGTCTGATGCGAATGACTGTGTTATCATAAAATATTGGACACCAAACCCTCTGAAGGCAATGTTCTGCAGCTATGGCCTTTTGTGTAGGTTAAAGCAGACAAATGCCAGCCTCTGTACACAGGGAAGTTTCCCAGTAAACAACGCTATAAACGGCTGCAGACAGTGTTGATGAGATGTTAATGAAAACCTGCACGTGCAATCCAAGACATCCATCACCTTCCTTATGCCTCTCGTCCACTGTCACTTTAAAAAAACAACAACAACAACGTCAAATTGATTGGAGCTTGCAAACAGCCACAAAAAACCTGATGATTACAAGCATTGATGAAGGAAACAATAACTCGAACATCAAATATGATATAATCAATGTTAAAGGGAAGGGGTGGGGGTAACAGAGACTGCAGTACATTGCGTACAAGGGGTGGGGGGGATGTCTGTGCGTGTGTGCACATACATAGGTACGTGCCTAGGTTTCTCTGTGTGTGTGTTTGTGTGCACGTACGTAGGTAGGTAGGTGCCTAGGTTTCTCTCTTCTCTCCTCTCCCCTCTCTCTCTCTCTCTCTCTCTCTGTGAGTGTGGTGTGTGTGTGTGTGTGTGTGTGTGTGTGTGTGTGTGTGTGTGTGTGTGTGTGTGTGTGTGTGTGTGTGTGTGTGTGTGTGGGTGTGCGACTTGGACGCGAATGTAGGTATTGTATATTCAATAGTGTATGTGATATAAATATTCAAACAGATGAATGATAACGAAATTGTTGACCTGTTGGCTTAGTGATTGTTGTGTATAGATTATTACCTTGTTTTTCTACATGGTTCAGTCTCCTCAAATTTGTCTGCATAATGTCATGGCTGCCCTCACCGACGAGGCTGTGTTGCCTCCAAACTTAGTCTGCCACGCCAGTTTTCCTCTTTTGCTTGTCTGGGGAAGGAGGGGGGGGTTGTATGTATGTTTGCTTGTTTGTGTTTATCCTCTTGACAATAAGTAAAGTGGGACGGGATAGCTCAGTGGTCAGAGCACTCGCGCTCCCCCAGCCAAGTTAAGCAGCATAGAGCGTGGTTACCAGTTGGATGCGTGACTTTTTGCGCGCCTTGGCTTCAGTACAGTTCCCCCAGTTCACCCAGCTGTAAATGGGTACCTGCCCACTGTAGGGTCAGGGAAGAGAAA
>CM054145.1:26983142-26988142 GCA_028751875.1 Rapana venosa | reverse complement strand
GACAACTTTAAGTTTTGTGGGGAAGCTGATCCCTTTGCTTTGCCAAACCCTGCCTGGCGTTTCCGTGGCCGAGGTTGCGAGGGAGTTTGATCTTTACCTCGGCTGCAGAGCGGCCATCTTTGGTCAACGGAAGGGTTAGCTGTAGAAGTGTATCTGCAGCGTGGCTTACCTCCCCTGTACAGCAGTCTGGATTTATTGCAGATAGATCTGTCGTGCTGTAGGTGGTACACATTGCAATACACTGTAATATAGTGTGATACAGTTCAATATAAAACTATTCAATGCTGTACAATGTAAAAAACATTGCATTGTCATACAAAGCAAAGCAATGAAATGCAATGCAAAACAATAATATTAATATATGGAATTTATATATAGTGCTGAATCTTGTAAAACAAACAAAATCGAAAAGCTTGCACTCAAATCATTTACACGCATGCGACTGTCCTCAAATATCATGAATAACAGATTTCAAATGTATGCGCACGCACGCATGCACGCACACACACACACACACACACAATACAACACATTACAATGACAAAACAATAATTGCATTCGAAAAGCCTGAGTTAGTAAGTGCTTTCGTTACATCATCCACTTTGCCTCAGTACTTTGCCTCAGTACTATGCGTTTCATCATAGTACACAACACCACATTACTTGCATTACATCACGTATCATACATCCTAATATTACACTGCATCATAATAATTATATCATTACACTGCAACGCAACGCAACTCAAAACAATGCAACTGTTCGTCAGCCACTGTCAGGTGAACAGTTTTTAAAGTTGTAAATTCCCAAACCAACCAGAAACGATGGTTACAAGGAACCTGGCACTGAAACTTGAAAGAAAACCTGTCGGGGTGATGCTGAATTAATAACCCAGAAGTTTCTGATGTAGCTAGAAAAACACTGCCCGGTCTGCAGCCAGTGTTCTGTGGTCATGTTTCTGTCTCGCTTTGTTTGTTTTCTTTCCTTTCTTTCTTCTGTTCGTATATTTCATTTTACGTCCTTGAAGTGGATCGGTGGTCTAGAGGTAACGCGCCTGTCTAGAAAGCGAAAAAGTCCGGTCGGAAGTGTGCGGTGGTTCGATTCCCGCTTGGGCCCAAAACTTCCCCCCCCCCCCCCCCCCCCATCCATTAGACCATGAGTGGTGGTCTGGGCGCTAGTCTTTCGGATGAGACGATAAACCGAGGTCCCGTGCGTTACGCAAAATTTTTCAGCGCACGTAAAAGAACCCACGGCAACGAGGGAGTTGTCCCTGGCAAAATTCTTAGAAAAAGCCAATCTTATAGGGAAACAAATACAGTTGCAGACCAAAAAAAGAAAAGGGTGGCGTTGCTCTTGTGGCGACATACTCTCTCCGGGGAGAGCAGCCCGAATTTCACGCAAAGAAACCTCGTGACTTAAAGTGGTATAAATGAAATAAATAAAATGAAATGAAATTTTATTTTAAATTCTATCAGCCAGGGCGAAGAAACTTACACCGACTAATCCCATGGACGATTTTGACTTCCCTTTTAAATGGAATTTCATATTGGTAGTTTTCGGATTTAAAAAAGAAATCGAGGAGTATTAGATTCAAAAACGTGAATCCTTTTGAAAATGTCCAAAATGAATCGTGCGTGTGTGTGTGTGTGTGTGTGTGTGTGTGTGTGTGTGTGTGTGTGTGTGTGTGTGTGTGTGTGTGTGTGTGTGTGTGTGTGTGTGTGATATCTTCAGTTTAACGTCTGTTCATATTTAGTGATTTTAGGTGTGTGTTGTTGTGTGTGTGTGTGTGTGTGTGTGTGTGTGTGTGTGTGTGTGTGTGTGTGTGTGAAGAGAGAGAGAGAGAGAGAGAGAGAGAGGGGAGAGAGAGGAGAGAGAGAGAGATTGTATGTGTGCTATTCTTCCATTTTGAGGATAGTGGACAAGCACTTATGTGCTTTTTTACATCTAGTCTTCGTGTGCATGTGGTTTTTAAAAAAATTGTCATCCGTTCCCACTGGTACACAATAGCCTATTCTTCCAAAAGGCGGAACAGGTTTTAACCTGTGTGCACTGTGTGTGTGAGCATGTGTGTGTAAACGTGTGCGTATATGTAAATAAGTTTTTCGGGGTAGAGGAGAAGAGGTACTAAAGAGAACTAATTATTGAAAGGAGGATTTCTAATTTCTCTAGTTGAGACATTAAAGTAGTCTTGAATCTTGAGGGGGTAGTTTATGTGAGGCTAGGTTTTTGGAAATAGCATTAAGAAGAAGAAGAAGAAGTCATGGAATTTATATAGCGCTATATCTTGCAACAAAACAAATCAAAGCGCTTTCATTCATCTGTCTCATTCACATGCAGCCAGTTACAATTAATAGGGTTGGGGTTTTTTACAAGTTCAAATGTATACACACACGCTCGCACGTACGCACGCACACACCCGCGCACACACATAAAGGTTTCACACTCCGGCAGGGTGATGGGGGTTTGGGCTGTTGAGGGCAAGGACAAAAATGAAATGGAACAAGAGGGGAGAATCTTAGCTTTGAAATAAATGTACTAACAAATAAAAGATCGAGGGTTTTGCTTAAAGTATAGTTTGTTTTGGGGTGAATTTCTTAGTTTATCTACAGGTTCCTTTGTCATCTGGGAGAAAGGGGTATGATACGTATAGCCAGGTTAAGTGGGACTAGAAAAGCAGGCTAGCACATAAAAGATCAGTATTTCTCACGTGGGTGTTGTTGTTGGTTGGTTGTTTTGTTTTTGTTGTGGGGTTGTTGGGTTGGGGTTTTTTTTGTTGGTTTTTTTTTTTGGGGGGGGGGGCTAATAACTATTTTTATTTATCAACTTGTGTTCTTTTGGAAATAGACGCATTTTTTTCAAAAATACAGTAGGCCAGAAATTGCTGGTTTCAGAGCTGGGAAATTGTATTATACAATGTGTAAATGCGAAAAATAAGCAAGAAACAACCGTACTTGTGGGCTTGTTCCTTCGTTTATCTACTTTATTTTGGTTCTTTTGAAAACACCCACAGCCTGTTTGAAAACATAGGTAGGCTGCCGGAAACCACTGAGCTGATTCCAGAATTGGAAAATGGTCATAAAAAATCCAGTCAGTGAAGCAACAGAAACACCCGTGGCTTGTTGATAAGACAGATGATTTGTGATTGAAAGAAAACTTTGAAACCACTGTGTCAAAAGCTAGGTACCATTGTGTCTATGTGCCATTGTGTCCACATGCATGCATGCATACATACAGGAAGACAAATGACAAACCAGCTGACGGACAACCCTCTCCCAGTGACTAATGTTATTTGCTAACCCTAATCTTTACACTAACCTTTATTTTTTTAACCTGGCCCCACATGTGGACACAATAGACAGGTAGATATCATGGTACCAAGACGTGACACAGAAAGCAAACCTTTTGCTGTTTATTGCGTTTGTAGGTGTGGAGGAGTATGGGAGTGGTGTAGGGGGAAAGAATCTCAGCCACAAGGGCGGAGAGGACAGCTGTATGTGGAAAGGGCATAGGAGAAGTTATGGCTAAGTAAGTCGTCTGTGTGAGTGAGTGGGAGAGCAAGAATAGCCAATGGGCAAACATGCTGGGAGGGGGTGTAAGAAAGGGTGGGGAGTGCAGTGATACTTCAGTTTAACGTCTATTCACATTAAGTGATTTAGACAAGGGGGAGGTGTTTTAGCAAAATCGATACTTGTCTAAATATAAAAGGTGGGGTTAAGTGGCAAATGCAGTTACCAAAATTATTACTTTTTTGTGTGCACGTGTGTGTGTGTGTGTGCGCGCGCGCGCGCACTTGAGAGAGAGAGAGAGAGAGAGAGAGAGAGAGAGAGAGAGAGAGAGAGAGAGAGAGAGAGAGAGAGAGAGAGAATTATGCCTGACTGAGGATGTAAGAGTAGTTTGAAATATAGAATTTCCACCATAAAGCCAAATTTAGCTAGATGGCCAGAAAATCTTATGAGCATCCTCACTTCCCAGGCAAAACCATGAAGCGATAGGAAAATTGTTTCAGAGTCCTAGATTGTCGTACCAGCAATTTACCGAATTGTCATCGTCATTTCTCCGCTACCGTGCATATAGCAAGTTAAGCCAATAGAGGGACGTGATGTGTGTTTCAGCACGAGATCTTTAGCAAGTGGGAATAAATAGACAAACAGTGACAGATACAGATTCTCTCTCTCTCTCTCTCTCTCTCTCTCTCTCTCTCTCTCTTTCTCGCTCTCTCTCTCTCTCTCCTCTCTCTCTCTCTCTCTCTCTCTCTCTCTCTCTCTCTCTTTCACACACACACACACACACACACACACACACACACACACACCACGTGCGCGAGAGAGACACACAACTATCAAGTGATATATAAAACAAAATCAAGTTCCATATGCCAAGGATCTCATATCATGGTCTCATGGAATCTCAGCTATGAGCCCTGACCACTAATGGCGACCGTCTAAAATCACTAAATGTGTATAGACGTTAAACTGAAGATCACCACTAATGGCGAGATCCCGTCACACACCTCCATGACCATTTCAATGATGCACGCTTGTAAAGTCTCCCTATCTTCCTAACACACTCTCCCGTGGGGATGCTAGGAGGCCTGTCAGTATAAACAGTAGTCCCATTTAACATTTCTCTCTTTTCAAGTTCTTTTTACGTTCCCTCCTTTTCTATTTTTCTCTTCGTGGTCCGTCTCGGGCCTCCTATTGAATCTTTTTCCAGGAACATGCCGCATCAGCACACGCATTTTCGTCAGTTTGCTGCCTTTTGTCGTCGCTCAAAGGATCCTACACTGCCACGCATTCCCCGAGAAGGTAGAAAGACTTTCTCTACCCAGCCTGAAGTCGGATTCCATCCGCCCGCAACCTTTAGCAGCGAAAAATTTGTCAATATCGCAGACACAGTATCAATCGCGTCTGTATCTTCAAAAGAAGACTCCTATCAAAATCACGACTTCCATTTTCAGAATGCAGCAAGAGTTTTAATGCACACAGATCAACTCGCAGACTT
>CM054145.1:26975642-26978142 GCA_028751875.1 Rapana venosa | reverse complement strand
CACATACCTACACTTGAACAAACAGTGGAGCTAGCTGCTCTTGCGGCGACGCGCCCTCTCCCAAGAGACAACAGCAGCAGCCTAAACTTCACGCAGACAAATCCACCTTGACTGAAAAACTAACGTCCAGATCGATACAGTCCTTTGCGAACTGTTCACCAAAAAAATCACCAGGAAAAACTGCCTTTAACACGGAAGCTACGTCTCCAAGATGGTAGGCAGACCCGCGCTGGTGACAGAGCCCGCTGCGAACGCCTTCAGCCCCGGGTGAGGTCCCCCAGAGGTCCTGATGACGGGGAGGTAGTCCATGGACACGCTGTGGTGCTTGCTGAGCGAGGGGTGGACGGCGTCAGGCCGGAACGTGTCCACCCTGGCCAGTCTGTTGAGGGCGGGGAGGCTGGGGGACTTGGACAGGGCCGGACGCTTCATGGGCTCCTCCTCCTCACAGTCTGCAGCTGCTGGGGGCAGGGGAGCGACGACCAAAGCCTGGGCCAGCAGCGCGGGCTTCACCGCCCTGAAGAAGAAAGGGTTGTTGCGGTCTCGAGCAGCCTCCCGTTTCCGCGAGTCGATGACGGCTTTGTCCCAGAACGGGCGTCGCCGGCTTCGTCGGTCTGCCGTGCACTGGTCCCAGTTGACCTTCTGCAGCTGCACGCGCTGCTTGTACAAGTCCTTGGAGGTCACCACCCTCCCCACCCCACCTCCACCTCCTCCTCCTCCTCCTCCTGCCCATCCTCCTCCCATCTCCCCTTCTTCCCGGATGAGCGGCAGGTGCAGGTTCATCTTCTCCACAGGGTCGGGCTGGAACTGGAACTTGTGGACCTCCTTCAGCTCCTTCTCCTGCAGCAGGCGGCGTTGCGCCCTGTCAGCGAAGCGCGTCAGCGCCTTCCCGCGCACCGAGTCTTGGAAGTGGTCCACGTGCCGCAGTTCCTGGTTGATGCGGCACAGCTCTTTGACCAGGCTCAGCCGCTCCCGCGCGATGACTGGCACAGACAGGGACATACTTCAGTCTTCCAACAAACTAACCCACCCATCCATTCATCCACTCATCCATCAGTCCATCCATCAACTCATCCATCCATCAACCTATCCATCCATTATTCCATCCATCAACCCATGCATCAGTCCATCCATCAACCCATCCATCATTCTATCCATCACCATCCATCATCACATCCATCCATCACCATCACAATCCATCCATCAACCCATCCATCCATCAACCATTCATCCATCAACCCATCAAACCCTCCATCAACCCATCATCCATCAACCTATCCATCAACCCATCCATCACCATCCACATTCCCCAACCCATCCATTCCACCCATCCACCATCCCCATTACCCACTCCCATCAACCTTCTCCAACCCATCTACCATCCACCATCCCCTCTAAGCACCAACCAACCCTCCCATCGAACCCCATTCCTCCCAGACCCCTTCCTCCCCCCCTTCCATCCACCCACCACCCATTCCTCCAGACCCCAGATCCACTCTTCCAGACCCCCACCTCCTCTCCCCCATGCTCCAGTTCCATCTTTTGTCCAGTTCCCCCAGTTCCAGCTCCAGCTGTCGCTGCTTGCGGATGTTCTGGATGGAGGCCACTGTGGACTGTAGTGTCATCTTTCCTGCAGCACTCCTCCTCCTCTTCCTCCTCTTCCTCTTCCTCCCGCTGCTGCTACTGCTGCTGCTGCTCCTCTGTTGCTGCTGCTGCTGCTCCTATGTTGTTGTTCTTGTGGGGGGCTGCTGCTGTTGCTGTCGTTGTTGTTGTTATTGTTGCTTGTCTGTTGGCGTGGTATATCCACTTTTCGAGAACAGCTGTGAAGTACCAAGAGCTTCTCTGAGCGTCTGCAATTATCTCAGTAATCTGTGTTGATGGAATGATGACGATGATGATGACAGAAAGCTAGCTTCTAGCTGCTACTTACAGCATCGCAGAAGTTGTGGTGCATAGTCTGAAACACACACGAAAACAGATATGTTAATAAAGAAAAAAGAACAAACGAATAAGCACCAACATGTTTTGATTGCTAATATTCTGTTCGTTATGACGATAGGGAGAAAAACCAGATAAGTACAGGTGGCCGGTATAGCTGTGATTTTTCAGAGAGTGTGTGATTTATCTTGTCACGAGACGAATATGAGTTTTCACAGACCCTCATTCTAGTACTGCTGTTACCAGCCTTTTATTCCTCTCTTACCACCACAGCCATACCTGAACTCTTCATGTTGCATTTTCTGTGTCCACGTTCCCTATTGGGTAGAATGTGTGTGTGCCTGCTCTTCTCCTGTGCCTGTGACTCTGCAGGTCTGCCTGCTGGCCTCAGCTGATTCATTCCAGCTTCAGGGCAAACTGATTAAAAAGTTCGTAAGGAAAAAGATTCAGAGTAGCTGGAGGTAAAACAGAACAAGCTGGATAGGCAGAAAATAAGCAAGAGAGATAGAGGGAATAGGTAGGTAAGGGAAGAGGCAGAAACAAAAGGAGCCATAGAAAAGGGCAA
>CM054145.1:26950642-26965642 GCA_028751875.1 Rapana venosa | reverse complement strand
TCACGTTCGTCATAATCGACAATGTTTTGAATGTAGTATTCATCAATATAAGGATCCATTTCTATGAAGTTATCTTGAGAGAGAGAGAGAGAGAGAGAGAGAGAAGAGAGAGAGAGAGAGAGAGAGAGAGAGAGAGAGATAGAGAGAGACACAATTGACACAATTTTATTGCTATTTAGCAATCAAGCCATATAGCGCTGCGGCGCGGTAACAACGATATCGAACACGACGCGATTACAATGACATGGAAACCATGGCAGTGGTGGTATGTACATCAAGATTCGATACATTATTGTCTGTGTCTCAAGTGTCTCAATTTTCAAACCAGCCTTTCCTTTTCCAGTCTACAGCCAGCGAAGTCAGCCCATGTAAGACTGGATCAGGTCCCGAAGATGATGTAACTCATGCTCAGCACTCGCCACCACTGTCTCTGTGTGTTTGTGTTAGTACACTGTTTCCCTTTACGAAGTCTGGCAAGCCTGACACGTTCTTCTGGCAACATGTTTTTTTCTTCTTGCTTGATGTACCAGAACACACACTTAGATTCCTCGCCAGGATCTCCATTCCAAGAGTATTCCAGGATGATGTCATCTGATTCACACATCACAATGTTTTGATCAACCGAACTATGTACCACCACCTTTCGAAACCGTGTGTTTCTCTTGCTGTCCCTTAATCGACGCTGTACACGTTTGTCAGTTAGAGTAGACACATACTGTTTCACAATACCAGTATCAGTATCAGAGTCATCCACTGTGCAGCCAACTGTCAGCTCTTCCTGCACATCAGGCGCCTCAGAAGACACACCGATCTTGCTGTCTGTTGCTGGATCACACAGTAAATCAAGTGAATCTGGTGTGGCTGAGGCATTCAATTCACTGCTGACACATAGTTCTGTGTACACACTGGTTTGTTTTCCTTCTGTTTCCACATCGAGCAGGGAGTCAATGTTACACAAGACCGGCTCTTCCAAGACACTGTTATTGTCACATTGGCGACTTGCCTGTCTTTCTTGGTGTTGTCTACTTCTTTGAACATCGCGACGTCTTTGACAAGGGGGTTTCTTGCGATAGTACTGAACACGGGAGTTACGGTTCAGCACCGGGTGCTGCTGCAAATTTTTGCATTTTAGCTTCAAAATGTCAGTTACTGGCCTTCCAGCTACTGTAATAACAACTTTAAACGCCCTGCTGATCGACAACGTCGTATCGAGTTGGAAAGTCGCGGGGGAGAGCGGCAGTGTTGTGTTCGTCTTGCGAATGAAGCCAGCTGACAAGCCAGTGTCAACAGAAATGGCGGATAGAGAGAGAGAGAGAGAGAGAGAGAGAGAGAGAGAGAGAGAGAGAGAGAGAGAGAGAGAGAGAGAGAGAGAGAGAGAGAACGACAGATTCTTTTATTTCGAGGATAATGATTAAGCACCCATGTGCTTTTTTCTATCCAGTCCCCATCTACACAGAGAGACAGAGAGATCAAATCAAATTAAATCAAAATCTTTTATTTCGAGGATAATGAATAAGCACCCATTGTTGTTGTTTTTTACATCCAGTGCCCGCCCTTACTGGTACATCATGATAAGAGACAGACAGACAGACAAAGACAAAGACAGAGACAGAGACAGAGAGAGACAGGCAGAGAGAGAGAGAGAGAGAGAGAGAGAGAGAGAGAGAGAGAGAGAGAGAGAGGAGAGAGAGAGAGAGAGAGAGAGGAGAGATGAGATGGGATGATATGAGATGAGATGAGAGATGAGATGAGAGAGAGAAAGAGAGAGAGAAAGAGAGAGAAGGATTGAAGAGAACAGTGTTAGGAGGCATAATCCTTGTCATGGGTCTCCCCCAGAAACTGACTGAACAAACATCTTGACCATCCAGGTGAGAGAATGGGCTTTGGTGGTCAGTCAATAGGGGTATATTTCGACGCGCCTGTGTGTGTGTGTGTGTGTGTGTGTGTGTGTGTGTGTGTGTGGTGTGTGCGTGTGTGTGTGTGTGTGTGTGTGTGTGTGTGTGTGTGTGTGTGTGTGTGTGTGTGTGTGTGTGGTTTTGTGTATGTGTGTGTGTGTGTGTGTGTGTGTGTGTGTGTGTGTGTGTGTGTGTGTGCGTGCAAGGGGTGGGGGGTAATAGCAGCAAGGTATTTGGAGGATTGGAACAATCGAGCTGTGAGGGTGGACAGTTTGTTAATCAAGTTTTCCTTACGTTATCTGTCTTTTTGATTATTTGTATCTTTGTCTACCTGCCTGTATGTCTGTCTCCTGCTGTCAATCCGTCTCTCTGTTTGTCTGTCTCTTTGTCTATCTTTCTACATGTCTGTCTCCTTCTGTCAGTCTGTCTATCTGTTTGTCTGTCTCTTTGTCTTTCTACATGTCTGTCTCTTTCGGTCAATCTCTCTGTCTCTTTGTCTCTTTGTCTATCTTTCTACATGTCTGTCTCTTTCTGTCAGTCTATCTATCTGTTTAATCTGTCTCTTTGTTTATATGCCTGTATGTCTTCCTCTTTCTGCTAATCTGTCTTTCTGTGTGTGAAAATCAAATTTTCAAAGCAGTTTGTTTTACTCCTAGATGGTACTTTGAATAAGAAATACATTTGTTTATTCCGTCTAAACACCCATTAAAAAAAGAACAACACCAACAACAAAGAACAGACAAACAAAAAGAAACCTAACAGAAAAAGAAAGGGAAAAAAGCAACTGGAAAATACAATACAGTGCAAAGAAATATAGGCATATCATGTTACAATATCCTACAACCACATCGGCCATTCTCTTTCTCATCGCGCGCGCGTATGTGTGTGTGTGTGTGTGTGTGTGTGTGTGTGTGTGTGTGTGTGTGTGTGTGTGTGTGTGTGTGTGTGTGTGTGTGTGTGTGTGTGTGATCTGGTCTTGTCTTTTTTTTCTAATACCACATTAATTCTTAAACTAACATTTTTAGCTTCAAGAGCTAGTCTCGCCATTGACTTTTTACTCCAATTCGTCGTCTTACCAGAAAGAAGACAATAATATTATGAACGTCTATTAAAAACAAAATGTGCAATCCAAGAAAATGTTGAGGGGCCTGATTGAGGTGCTGAGGTAGACAAGCAAATTTCCACCTTCAAGACTGAACCGATGAAATGCGTATAGATCTCGATCTAGTTCTGGTCAGGAACTGGAAAGAAAGAAAAAAAGAAAGAAAACTTAAGTACGGCTCGGGAACAGTAGTCCACACCTAATAACAACATTGAGCACTAATGACCACTTAACAAAAGGTGGATATAGGACGGAGGGGCGGGGGGAGAGGGGGGAAGGCTGCAAGGTGCAAGGAGGGGGTGGGGGGTGGGGGGGGAGGTAGAGATTGGAGAGAAAAGCCGAAAAGTGGAGTATGGGGTATTGAGATCTTTGACAGCAAAGCACTCCACTGCCTACTACTACTACTGTACACGGAAAGGGGTGTGGGGGCAGAATCAACAAGCGAAGCCGAACGTTGGTCTCCGCAGTGAAAGCGGGTTGGCCTCCTTGTTTGTAGTCTCCCTTGACTGCTCTCCAATCGGCCATGCAAAAGCGGTGCAACGCATTAGCTGCTTGTGGGGCCTGTGTTTTTGCTGGGGGGGGGGGGGGGGGGGGGGGGGCGGGGGGAAGGGGGAGGGAGGGAAGGAGGGGGGTAGTCTTTTTTTTCTTGCCTGTCTTTTTTCTTCATTCGTTGCCTTACTCCTTTCTTTCTTTCTCTTTTCTGGAGGCACTTGTCGTGTCAACGCTTTCTGTGCTTAAAATGCGGTCAGACGTTTTAAGACTTGATCGACTCATTTTTCCTAGTTTGGGAGTGGGTTGTTGTTGTTTTTTTTATCTTTTTTTTCAATGAAGTAGATTAGTTATGCTTTGTTTGCATTTTAGCGCGACTCTGTGTGTGTGTGTGTGTGTGTGTGTGTGTGTGTGTGTGTGTGTGTGTGTGTGTGTGTGTGTGTGTGTGTCCGCACGCGCGCGCGCGGGCGCGTGCACATGCATGCGTATTATGTGGATGGCTTTTATATTTCACCAAAAGTCTACTAACTAAATTTCATCTAGACAATGGTTTCAAGCTGGCTGTACAAGACTGTACGACAGCCGGTGATAATTGCTGTCAAACAGCCGGGAAATGCTGTTTTCTCCGAGAAAGAGAAAGTGCTATGGAAGAGATTTTCTGTGTCTGTAAAGCTGAAAGCCCCCGTGACAAGAGACGAGGGCGTTCTATGACAGACTTGGGACACACAGACACCGTGACTGAAGTGTTGTCCCCCGAAACCTATTCCTTCCTTTCAAAGATACATGCATGATGAAGTTCGAATAGCTGTCTGGATTAGCGCAGTCAAATCACCGTACAGAAGCGTGTGTGTCTTCGTTTTAACGTCTATCCAGTAGAAAGTGACATTAGACAGGTAATGGGCAGGAGGAGGAAAAGAGAAGTTAGTGTCAGTGCGTGTGTCTGGACAGCTGAATACAGGACAGAAGCATCAGAGCTGAATAGTAGTATGCTTCCATTTCAAAAGAACTCTGGACTTGAATTCACTCGTCCATGCAGCTTATTCTCGAGATCTTAACCACTACACCCAAAGAGGCTGGGCTGCTGGAAAACTGTGGACAGTAATCCAGTCCAATTCAATCCAGTCTAAGCCAGTCCTTCCATGCTGTTGATAGCCTTGCTTGACCACAGGGTCCACAACGGGGCTAGCCCCCATTGGGTGGAAATTCCCAGTTCAGATCAGAACTGTGATGCCATGCATTTATATAGGGCAAATTATTGGATTAAAACTAACACTGCAGCCTTTTTTTTTCAATCAAGACCATAGCCAACTTTGGGGTTACGTTCTTGTTGTTGCTGTCGTTGTTGTTGTTGTTGTTGTTGTCGTCAATGATGATGATGATGATGATGATGATGATGATGATGATGATGAGTTGTTGATGAGTTGATGATGTGATTTGTTTTCTGTTGTTGATGTGCTGTTATTGTTTGTACTGTGCCAGCTTATGCCTGGCTGTCCCGATGTCACTGTACTCATCTGCTCTGTTCTGCTCTGTTCTGTTTGCTTTCTGTTCATCTGCTCTGTTCTGCTCTGTTCGTTGCTTTCTGTTCTGCTCTGTCTGTCTGCTCTGTTCTACTCGTTCTGTTCTGCTCTGCTCTGTTCTGCTCTGCTCTGTCTGCTCTGCTCTGCTCTGTTCTGCTTCTATCTCTGCTCTGCTCTGCTCTGCTCTGCTCTGTCTGCTCTGCTCTGTTCTGCTCTGCTCTGTCTCTGCTCTGCTCTGTTCTGCTCTGCTTGTTCTGCTCTGCTCTGTTCTTGCTCTGCTTGTTCTGCTCTGCTATGTTCTCTCTGCTTCTGTTCTCTGTTCTGTTCTGCTCTGCTCTGTTCTGCTCTGCTCTGTTCTGCTCTGCTTTGCTCTGCTCTGTTCTGTCTGTTCTGTTCTATCTGCTCTGCTCTGTTCTGCTCTGCTCTGTCTTGCTCTGTTCTGCTCTGTTCTGTCTGTTCTCTGCTCTGTTCTGCTCTGCTCTGTTCTGCTCTGCTCTGTTCTGCTCTGTTCTGCTCTGCTCTGTTCTGCTTCTGTCTCTGTCTTCTGCTCTGCTCTGCTCTGCTCTGTTCTGCTCTGCTCTGCTCTGTTCTGCTCTGCTCTGTTCTTCTCTGCTCTGTTCTGCTCTGTCTGTTCTGCTCTGCTCTGTTCTGCTCTGCGCTGCTCTGTTCTGCTCTGCGCTGCTCTGTTCTGCTCTGCTCTGCTATCTCCAAATATGGTGAAGTTATACAATAGTCCTCGGTTTTCCCATGCATCACAAATATGGCAGAAAAATGGACTTGTCTTGTTTTTAGGGGGAAAAAAACATGATATCATTTCTGCTTTCTGTCACCATCCATCATGCCAATATCTCTCTGCCTGTTGGCATAAATACTGCATCGTGCAAACTGCCATTGTTGGGCTTTTTTTTAATTTGTGGCTTTGATTGGCTGTCACCGACAAAGAAAAAACTCAATCGGTTTACACACAGGTGTGAGGATTTTCATCCGAGCTATCGATTTAATCAGTCATCCCGGCAAAGCAATCATCAAAATAGTTCTTTAAAGATTATGATCGTCAGCGAAGTTTACCAATTATTTGAAGAACAGGGCTGGATTTCGCAAAGAGAGAATCAATATTGATCAAATCTTTGAGCTACACACCCTGCATGAAAAAACGCTTCCTGCATCAGAGAGATTATATCACGTTATCGTAGACTTCAAACAGGCATCTGACCGAGTTTGGCCAGCGGCACTGTGGGCCACAGTGGAGAGGATTAACTGACACTCGACAAAAGTTAGTGAACATCGTCCAGACCAAATGCTATGGTACTTACACAATAGCGCTGTTGTCTGAGATTGATTCTACACTTTAGTAGGAGTCTGTCAGGGTTGCCTTCTGTCTCCCAAACTGTTCAACATATTCCTGGAGTGCATTATGACTGATGGACTTGAAGCTCGTGATAATCAGCTCAGTTTGCAATAGAGGAAACCTTTGCTTTGCAGGCAACATTAATATGGTCTTAAAGAAGAAGAAGTGAGGGTTTTGTTACAAAAATGTGGAGAATGAAGGGGAGAAATGTGCGTCAATGCAGTATTCTATTTAATGTATGCCGTACATCATTTACGATAATATGGTGTGAGACAGGCCTGAATGGAGCTAAGAAATTGATGATCACGTTGTACTCTCTCTCCTCTCTCCTCTCTCTCTCTCTCTCTCTCTCTCCTCTCTCTCTCTCTTTATATTATATTATATATATATTATATATATTATTTATATATTATATTTTATTATATATATTATATCTTGTGTGTGTTTGTTTTCTCGGTGTGTGTTTGTGTATTTCCTTATAAAAGTAGTCTTTTCCTAAAGAGTTTTACCCGGGGTTTTAGTCATATTTTTACGTGTGCTAAATATGTATTGTACAAGAGACCTCAATTCATCGTCTAATCCCAAAGACTAGCACGCAAACCAACAGCACAACATCTTATGGACAGGGGGCAAAGCAAAGCATGACAAGGCAAAGCAAGGCAAGGCAAGGCAAGGCAAGGCAAGGCAAGGCAAAGCAAGGCAAGGCAAGGCCAGGCAAGGCAAGGCAAGGCAAGGCAAGGCAAGGCAAGGCAACATATAGAAGGACCAAGTCGAGGTGTGGAAAGCAGGCTTGTGGAGTAGGGAGAATGTTGACACTTAACACCGACACCAACACCAACAGCAGCCCCCCATCAGCTGTGTCAGGGTATGTATGGTGTGGGTGTCAAAAGGATCGACAAGCGAGGCGGAACATTGGTCTGGCTGTCATGGTCTTGTTCATGCCATGTTCTCATACAGTCTTCCCTGACGGGCTGTTCCATCAGCCGTACAGAGCGGTGCATTGCATTAGCCGCTTGACAGCCTCTGTCTGTCTGTCTGTCTGTCTGTCTGTCTGTCTGTCTGTCTGTCTGTCTGTCTGTCTGTTCTGTCTCTCTCTCTCTCTCTCTCTCTCTCTCTCTCTCTCTCTCTCTCTCTCTCTCTCTCTCTTCTTTGTCTCTCTCACTCTCAGTCTTCAAGCTCTTTCCCTTCAAAGTGTCTATGTTATTGACTATTTCTTAATAATACTTGATTCAGTATGAATCATCGATCGATCGACTGATTGGTTCATTGATTGATTCATTGATATTTGACTGATTGATTGATTGATTCATCGTTGATGATTTTAATGAATGAATGATTGGTTTGTTGATTGATTGATTGATTGATTTAGGCAGGGAACTGGATAAAGAAAATCCACCATTACACTTGATTTCTCCCCCCCCCCCTCTCTCTCTCTCTCTCTCCCTCTCTCTGTGTACTCTCTTAGCCTCTTCTCCCTTTTCACGTGTCATATCATTAGCGTGAAGGCCTCCACTGCTTTTGCAAATCGTTCAATCATATTTTTCCCTTTCTGCTGTCTTTTTTGTGTCGGGGGCACTAGGTTAATGCCTTGATATACGATCATTGTGTGTTCTCCTGCATCGGTGTGCGTATTAGGAGTCTATCAGAAGGGAGTCTTTATTCGCAGAGATAAAAGAGGTAAAGTTCGTCATTACAGAGTTTTCAATGAAGAAGTTTGTGTGCCGAGTCGCTCTCTACCTGCATGCATTTGCTCGAGTACACGTAAAAGTACATAGACACAATTAAAAAGACAGACATACAGACGTACATAAAAACATGCATAAACATACGCGCGCGCGCGCACACACACACACACACGCACTCACGCACACACACACATGTGCACGCACACGCGCGCTCACGTGTATGATTGCACACACACGTGCACGCATGTACAAGCACACACACACCCACACACACACATGCGCGCGCGCGCACATACGTACATTGGTTTTAGTCTCACTCAAAGGACTTTTGAAGGAGGGGGTGGGGGGGGGGGGGGGGAGGGAGAGTGGAGTGGGCACTGTCGTTAACTCAAGGGTAGTATATCCCCTTCAACGGGAATCGAACCCGGGTCAGCAGATAACGAGGGCAATGCGCAACGCTCTAGCTAACCGGGCCATCTCGGCCCCTTCAGTTCTCATCAGGTGTCGTGTCTTGCACACAAGATCAGAATATATCCAACTTTTGGCTCGTTTATTTGGGGGTTAGGATTGAGCGTTTTTTGTGTGTGTTGTTATTTGTTTGGTTGTTTGCTTTAAACAAAATTTCATTTTTTAACAAAAATCATACACACACACACACTCTTACAGAACTGCTTGATGCCACTTGCAAAATAAAGATGATGATGGTGGTTAAAAAGAAAAGCTGGCAAACAATTAGAGCAGCACAGCACAGCACAGCACAGCACGGCAGTGTAGTGCAGTGTATTGTTTTGTCCCCTTCCAGCAGCCTGTATTGCTGTCAGGATAATGGCCGTGTGTTGTTTCCCCATGGCTCTTTGGCCTGGCTGTGCCCGCTCACCATCGATTCCGCCATACCCCAGAGACCTGTCCGGGTGGGGCTGGTGAGCCTATCTGTGTAAAGAAAATAAAAGTGTTATGGTTGTACCGTGAATAGCCTTTCAGATTTGTACAGTTGGTATCCTTTCAGACTGGTCCTTGTACCGTGAATAGCCTTTCAGACTGGTCCTTGTACCGTGAATAGCCTTTCAGACTGGTCCTTGTACCGTGAATAGCCTTTCAGATTTGTACAGTTGGTATCCTTTCAGACTGGTCCTTGTACCGTTAATAGCCTTTCAGACTGGTCCTTGTACTGTTAATAGCCTTTCAGACTGGTCCTTGTACCGTTAATAGCCTTTCAGACTGGTCCTTGTACTGTTAATAGCCTTTCAGACTGGTCCTTGTACTGTTAATAGCCTTTCAGACTAGTCCTTGTACCGTTAATAGCCTTTCAGCCTTGTCCTTGTACCCTTAATACTCTTTCAGACTTGTCCTTGTAGCGTTAATAGCCTTTCAGACTGGTCCTTGTACCGTTAATAGCCTTTCAGACTTGTCCTCGTACGGTTGGTATCATTTCAGACTGGTCCTTGTACCGTTAATAGCCTTTCAGACTTGTCTTTGTACCGTTAATAGCCTGTCAGACTTGTTCTTGTACCGTTAATAGCCTTTTAGACATGTCCTTGTACCGTTAATAGCATGTCAGACTTGTCCTTGTACCGTTAATAGCCTTTCAGACTTGTCCTTGTACCGTTAATAGCCTTTCAGACTTGTCCTTGTACCGTTAATAGCCTTTCACAGATTTGTCCTTGTACCATTAATAGCTTTCCAGACTTGCTGCAAAAAGCTGGAGAAAGACCAGCCCAGAGTAATTTATCAACCAACGCGTTCCGCATGTACCCTCACCACCCCCACCCCCCACGAGGACCATCTTGGTCAACGGATGGCTGATGCCGATGCTGAAAGAGGAATGCACTTGAAGCTTCTGTTTTATCCCAACATCAACTGATGAGGTTGCAGGGACTGTAACATAGATATGCTCTGCAGGCCAACAAGGGGCCAGTCAGCACCCCAACGGTCTCTTGTGACGCCTTTCATGTCTACGTAGTTTGGGAGAGGGGAGGGGGGGGGGGCGTTACATGACCAGAATTTTAGACAGAGGCCGGTGAAAAACTGAACATTTCTGTGATTATATTCCACTTTGATCTTCGTTAAAAGAAAGACAACATCAGGGAGTGGACTTGCCTTGAGTGAAACGAACTGCTACAGCAGCAAGAGGATTGCGGGGAGTGGAGGAAGCTGGTTGCAAAATCTTCAGTGGTGCCCCCACGGTCCACGGGATAGGTGAAGGTGAAGATGAAAAGGAGAAGCCGAGAAGCGATTTTATGATTATATCCACTTTTAACTTCTCATAGAATTAAACCTACAGTCCCCCCCCAGTCTTCCGTCCATACCTTGTAACCACCACACCACCACAAGGTATGCAACATAGAGGGGGAGCGGAGGGTGGGAGTGGGTAGGGGTGGGGGTTAGGCCAAGTGACTGCAGCAGATGATAAAGCAGTTGTAAACGGCAGCGCCTGCCAGAGCCCCACACAGCACACACCAGACCTTTGTTTTCACGGGCTGCCGTCAATGCTCCTCTGGAAATGGACATGTCTTGTTAGTGGAGGACCTGCCGCTATATCTGCTGCCCTTCCCCCATCGATTTTCCCATTCTCTCCCCTCCCCATTAGCTGCAACCAATCCAGGTGCAACAACAACAACAACAAAACCCAACTATGGCTGTTCAGTTGTTCACGTTCTGCAAACATAATTCTTTTGTTGCCTATCATATCATAAAGCTCGCGAGAACTCAGAACAAATGGGTGATTTGCCAAACGGATGCGAACAATTAATTACTTCTCAAGGCTAAAAGAAAATAAAATAAAAGAATAAAGATTAACCACTGCTGACAAATGGGATGGAGACGAATGACTTAGTACAAAGACTGGAACTGATTTAGAAAAGATTTAGCTGGATTTCGTAAGTTGTTGCCCTTAAAAGTTCGTATTACTGACGATGATGTAGAAATGATGTGATAACAAAAGCATGTTTAAACCAAGGAGCTGACATATCCTTGAGTATTCATGTATTCAAATCTGAGCTTTCATTATTAGCAAGATGACAGGCTTCGTAGCCGTTTGGGGCTATGAGCATCACAATTGACTGAGTGGTTAATTGAATGATCGCCTGATCTTTTGACTTATTGATTGATCTGCCATTTGAATGATTGGGTCGATGGATTGCAGATATCCATACAGTAAGTATTACTCTGAACAAGAGATCATCAGGAGACTGTGAACATTGCCATGAAGTTTCCAGAAAGGGGGTTCAAAGCGCATGGCAAAGTATTTGAAATGGACATTAAAACACTATAAACACATTCCATACACTCACAAACTCACTCCCTCCACACACACACACACACACACACACACACACACAAATACACACAAAATGTCCTACATCAAGGTTTTTTTTAAAAAGTCATTCTTAATTTCCCATTCAACAATATACACCGCTCCGTCAATCAGTTGACACCTTCAACCATACACAGGGGCAGTGGTGCGTTTTCCTCCTGACAATGCCAGGCGGAAGCTAACAGACGAAAGCTGACTCCAGCTGTTTGGAGATTGAGCTGATTAAGGACGCGCCGTTTTGGAGCATGGTGATTGGAACTGCTGGTTTGACTGCAAAACAGCCATTGATGTGGAGTGCCTGGGAGACTGGGGAGGGAGAATGAATCTCTTACTTTATCTACGATTATCCAGATATGACAATAAATATTTTGTACTTTTCAATATGGGAAATCAGTGTCGAATCGACTTGAAGATAGTTTGTCTTATGTGTGTGTGTGTGTGTGTGTGTGTGTGTGTGTGTGTGTGTGTGTGTGTGTGTGCGTGCGTGCGTGCGTGCGTGCGTGGTGTGTGTGTGTGTGTGTGGTGTGTGTGTGTGTGATGTGGTGTGGTGTGGTGTAGTGCGTGCGTGTGCGTGTATGTGTGTGTGTGTGTTTGTGGTGTGATGTGTGGTTGGTGTAGTGTGTTGTGTGTGTGTGTGTGTGTGTGTGTGTGTGTGTGTGTGTGTGTGTGTTGTGTGTGTGTGTGTGATGTGGTGTGTGTGTGTGTGTGGTGTGGTTTGGTGTGTATGTGTGTGTGTGTGTGTTGTGGTGTGTGTGTGGTGTGTGTGTGGTATTGGTGTGTATATGGATGTGGTTGTGTGTGTGCGTGTGTGTGTAGTGTAGTGCAGCGCAGTGTGCATGTGTGTGTAGTGTGTGTAGTGCAGTGCAGTATAGTGTAGTGTCTGTAATGTGTGTGTGTGCACGCGCGCGCGCAGTGCAGTCCAGCGTAGTTAGTGATATTGTAGTGCAGTGCCGTGCAGCGTAGTGTGTGTGTGTTGTGTTGATGTGTGCGTGTGTTGTGTTGTGTTGTGTTTGTGTGTGTGAGTGTGTGTGTGTGTGTGTGTGTGTGTGTGTGTGTGTGTGTGTGTGTGTGTTGTGTGCACGTGCCTGAGAAGCCGGATGGCTGCAGGGACAAGTGGAATGAGAAACAGACTGACAGACAGACAGACAAAAGAAAAAGAGTCACATATATAGGCCTACATACAGATAGACAGACAGAGCCAAAGTCAGAGACATAATTATACACACAGAGAGAGAGAGAAACGACAGAGACAAAGAAACACAGGGAAATACACTATCCTTTCCTTTCATCTGAAGCCTGTCTATCAGACTTATATCACACACAACACACACACACACACACACACACACACACACACACACACACACACACACACACGTCACTCCACTATTCATCTTACATTGTCCCATCCCATTCTATCGACATCAAACCACCCCAAGCCATACCACACCCCACCACACCAAACCTCATCACCACCACACCACACCACACCAACCAAACCACCTCACACCACACCAAATCACACCACACCAAATCACACCACACCACACCAAACCTCATCACACCACACCAATCACACCACACCACACCAAACCACCTCCAACCACACCACACCACACCACACCACACCGCTCAACACCACACCACACCTCATCACACCACACCAATCACACCACACCACACCAAATCACCTCACACCACACCAAATCACACCACACCACACCGCACAACACCATCCCCCATCATGCCACACTCAATTACACCCAATTACTTTCATACCACAAATTCATTATTTCCAGGCTTTAATTCCACATTCTGAAAAAATTTGCGAAATTTAATTCTTTAAAAATGTCAAAAATGTCAAAAATGCAACAAATAAGATAAAAAAAATCTAATATCCTTTCAGTTCAAATACACCAGAACTGATTTGTAGTGGATTTTGGAAACTGCAAAAGAAACAGATAGGCCTCATCAGTGCATATACTTTATCTTAGAATTATCATTTTCAGCAGTAAGATCATGTTTATATAGAGGCTATTGTGGATTTTGATACTGACCATTACAGCCTTTACACAGTTATTTAAAAAATACAATTTGTACATATGTTTAAAGTTTATGGTTATATTTTTACTTCTTATGTTTCTAAAGGAATGTATATACCCTTTGTAAATGAAATGACAAAACAAAATGATAATTTAGTATATATAGCAAATAGATAAATGGAAACAGCAAACGCAAGAATGGAAAATATCCTAGACATTACTGAATACATCAACAAGCATGATTCGAGAAATACAGGCTACAATTTACTTTTTAACAAAAAAAATTTCTTGTGATGTTAAGGAGACAAATGCCCCGTGGCAATAACGTAAACCTCCTCCCAAACTGTTGTCTAACTTTGAAAGGCAGTCAGACATTTTATAATCGTAATCGCACACACACACACACACACACACACACACACACACACACACACACACACACACACACACACACACTCACATACACACACACTCACACCACACATACACACACACACACACACACACACACACACACACACACACACACACACACACACACACACACACACACACACACACCACACACACACACACTGGAATAAATTACCGCTACCAACATTTGAGCCCACGACTTGATGGACTCATAGGGTTGGAAGTCAAACACTCCATCCACTCAATTACAGCGTCCACCCGACCTGAAGTGGGGAGAGAGGGGTGGGGGAGGAAAAGGATAAAAACTATTGGTGTGTTGTTATGCTGGGGAACGGGATAGCTCAGTGGTCAGAGCACTCGCTTTCCCCCAGCTAAAATTAAGCAGCATCGAGCGTGGTTACCACTTGGATGGGTGACCGTTTGCGCGCCTTGGCTTCAGTACAGTTCCCCCAAATCACCCAGCTGTAAATGGGTACCTGCCCTCTTTAGGGTCAGGGAAGGTAAAGCAGCGAGGGAGAAGAGACGGGCGCCGCCCGCAAAATGCTGGCCCCTTGAAAAGTTGAGGTCTCTGATTATTCCTCACCCCCCTTACGACAACACAGGTTATGGGACACCTTTACCTTTACCTTACTGCTATGAGAACTGGAATGGATGTTCAGACTACATGTGAAGACACACATCAGTGATAGATATAATTATTACCTGTTGAAACAAAGCCAACTGGAAGCTATTCTTTGGCTTTGGCTTTTAACTTTTTTTGGCGGCGTTTATACCTGAAAACGGGAACAAGTCCGATAATCATTTTCAGATACATCCAAAACGATGGTAGGCAAGGTATAAACTGTTTACCCCCCCCCCCCCTCTCTCTCTCTCTCTCTCTCTCTCTCTCTTATGTATATAGATATAGATAGATAGATAGATATAGATAGATAGATAGATAGATAGATAGATAGATAGATAGATAGATAGATAGATAGATAGATAGATAGATAGAGAGAGAGAGAGAGAGAGATAGATAGATAGATAGATAGATAGATAGATAGATAGATAGATAGATAGATAGATAGATAGATAGATAGATAGATAGATAGATAGAGGTAGATCGCTATTTTAAAGTGTTTGACATAAATGACATTCTTGCTTTGAATATGCGTTACACTTATATTTAGCTTCTGATTTAGTTAGGTTGTTT
>CM054145.1:26935642-26945642 GCA_028751875.1 Rapana venosa | reverse complement strand
TTACAAATGTAATGGTATTCATTGCAATAATCTGTAATACAAAACAATACGACACAATTCAATACAATACGCAGAACATCTTGGCGCACGCGTTAAAACCCGTTCTGCTTTTCGGAAGAGTAGGCCATTGTGTGCCGGTGGGAACGGATGACAAAATTTACAAAACTGCATACTTACAGGGAAAAGATGTTAAAAAAAAACAAAAGAAAAAGCACACGAGTGCTTATTCCAGTATCCTGGAAAAAAAAAGAGTAGGAATACAATACGATTAAAGACAAAAACAACCACTATAATACAAAGAAAGGGGGAGGAGGGGGCACCCCCCCCCCCCAAAAAAAAAAAGATGGGGAAAAGACGAGCATGCAGATAGGCGAGAGTACTGAAGCAGGCCTACCCATTTTCCAAAAGGGGCCCAGAAGAAGATGGTTTTCGGACCTGAAACCGAGGAAGTGATCACAATGCTGATGAAAAGGAGAAGATGGAGTGAGAGGAAGACGAGGAGGAAAACCAGAAGAAAGGTTTCCTTGGCAGTAGAAGTCGTAGAAATGGTAGTTGGTGGTGGTGGTAGTAGTAGTAGCAGCAGAAGTCGTGTGTGGTAATAATTATTAGCAGCAGCAGCAATAGTAGAGCAACAACACCAACGATAACAACGAAAATAAAAACAACAATGAACAATAAATGCAAAACCACGAACAACAACAGCAGCGACATTATTCATGTAAGACACTATTGGAATGCATTTTTTCTGCTATACCCTTGTCTATGAGTGGATTTGTAGCCTCTGCACGATGAAGTTATCCTCATTGACATACATGTAAAAGGTGTTTTAGATCATGTAGGCTACCTGTTGAACACACTTCGTTGGTTGTTGTTTTTATTGTCTCGTTGTTATAAGCCTCAAACAAAACAGTACACCAGGTAGATCTTGATCTCTTCTTCTTTTCATCTCTGTTGAACGTGTGTACGGGAGGTTTGTGCGTGTTTTTATTGACAGTATCTCGATTTACATTTTCCTATGCAGGACTCTTAGAGAGGGAGGCAGTACCGTACAGGGCCTGTCTGCACTCATGTTCAACTCCTTGGGGAAAATCCTCTCAAGCAGGATAGCTCAGCAAGTCTCGAACTCATTATATTCAGATCACCAACAGAGCGTTTATTCAACTCTCTAACCATTAGGCTACTTGGCATCTGATCACCAGAGGAAGTCTTTAGCTATGGGTTTAAGTTTCGATGTAGATAGATCTACTGGTCTTCCTCAATTTAAAACCTGTTAGATCTGGACTTTTTTTTTTTTTGGGGGGGGGGGGGTGCACGTATTTATTTTCGAAGAAATGAGAACATCGCAGTTCCACAACACAATACATGATGACAGCAACATCAAAGCTTGGAGCCTATATTGTGTTCGTTCAACATAATGCACAATACTGATTCCTGCAATGACAGAAGATCATAGAATTAATCATTTACAGGCCTGGACTTCATACTAATGCATTCATCTCATCTGCTCCTGTAACCCTCTCCGGGGTCGTAGGGGCACTGCAGTAACGAACGTTGCACCAGTTGGCTCCATAATGCATTGCCTTCTTATAAAGAGAGGGAGTCCAGATATGCGTCTAGGTCTCGCTGTTTAAAACTTGAAAGAGCTAGATCTAGACTTCTTCCTGCTAAATCCTGGATTTCTCCGTCTTTCAGTTATGAGTGTAGGATTTGATTGCTCTGTTCTTTTTGATTCAACTCAACTGGCTTTCGCCCTCTTCCGTTTTTTTTCTCGTTTATTTTTTCTTTTATTGTTTAAGTTGTTTGTATAGACTTGTATCACGAGGATTGAATGAACTTTAAACAGATAAAATCAAATCAAAGTACCTGATTTTTATGAAGTGAATGAATCTAGATCCCCCATGTGTAGATCTATGAAGATTATGAATTTTCTTATAATTAGATCTAGATCACACACACACACACACACCACACACACAGAGTGACACACCACACACATACATCTACCTCTACAAAAACATCCTCATTTTTTCTACAGAAACTGTAAAACCTTGATCTGTCAACAGAGCAGACTTACCTGCAGGATGATTCCAAAGCGGCTTGGCTGGATCCGGAACAAATTTATCAACTGTGGAAATCAATAACTGATAAAACGCAGACATCTTCTTCCGATGCTATATAACTATAAGCCAGTTTTTAAAAAAACGAACAATTTGTATTAGGCCTAATACAAAAACCAACAGAGATGCAGCCCCTACTAAGGTAAACGAGGAAGGAACAAGACGGTGAATCAGATCTGAGATCTAATCCTATGGTGCGCCATTTTTTTTTTCCTTTTGAGAGATACGCTTTCTAAAAAGTTTGGAATGGAAAAGAAAACATCCGTGATTACTTTTATGTGACTAAAAAGCTGATTTTTTTTTATGCTGCAAATCAACGTCAAAGCTGTTCTATTCAATTAGTCAGTATAATGACCAAATTGGTGGATCAGTGGTCTAGAGGTAAAGCGCCTGTCTAGAATGCGAAAAGTCCGGGTTGGGTGTGTGCGCGGTTCGTACCCCGTTTGGGCCCGAAATTTTTTCCCATCCATTAGACCATGAGTGGTGGTCTGGGCGCTAGTCTTTCGGATGAGACGATAAACCGAGGTCCCGTGTGTTACACAAAATTTTCAGCGCACGTAAAAGAACCCACGGCAACAAGGGAGTTGTCCCTGGCAAAATTCTTAGAAAAAAGCCACTCTGATAGGGAAACAAATACAGTTGCAGACCAAAAGAAAAAAAAAAAGGGTGGCGCTGCTCTTGTGGCGACGCGCTCTCCCCGGGGAGAGCAGACCGAATTTCACGCAGAGAAATCTCGTGACTTAAAGTGGTATAAAATAAATAAAATAAAATAAAATAAATAAATTACTTAGTTATTCAGTTGATGGGTCAGTCAACTGACCTGTCGGCAATGCCTACATCTAGTTCAAATGCCTTCTCATCAGTCAGTCAAACTTTTGTTTCCATGTGGTAGGGGCCTACATTGAATTTAAGGTAAAAGGAAAAATAATAACGGTAATGGGACGGGATAACTCAGTGGTTAGAGCACTCACTTTCCCCAAGCTAAGGTTAGGCAGCATTGAGCGTGGTAACCAAGTGGATGGGTGACCGTCTGCGCGCCTTGGCTTCAGTACAGTTCCCCAGTTCACTCCACTGTAAATGGGTACTGCCCTCTTTAGGGTCAGGGAAGGTAAAGCAGCGAGGGAGAAGAGGTGAGCACCACCCTCAACATACTCGCTCCCGCTCCCCAAAAACCACACGTTTACGGGAACACATTTACCGTTACGTTTTACATTGAACAATCCATAAATTTGCCTGTTTACCCCCTTCAAACTGCTCTCCTATGATTAGTTAAAAATAGTAGTTAATTAGTTCATTAGTCACTCAGTAAGTTTGCTAATTACCTACTTATCAGTTAGCTAGTCAGTCGGTTGGTTGGTTACTGACTTACTTTTGTTGACCCTACATACTTACTTAACCTACTCGGCTTGCTTGACCTAGTCAGCTCGTTCCTTTCCTCCACCCCAATGAATCAATCAATCAATCAATCAATCAATCAATCAACCTGGTTATTTGGTTAACACGAGTTTCAGTAACTTGTAATAATATGTATGCTACTTCTGTGCACGAAGATGTCAGGTTTGCTTGTGAGAGCTAGCTGACTCTGTATGTTTGGTTGGTTGGTTGGTTGACTGGTTGGGTGGCTGGTTGGTTGGTTGGTTGGTTGGTTGGTTGGTTGTTTGGTTGTTTGGTTGGTTGGTTGTCTTTCCTCATTTTTGTGATCATCTCCGTCGTCATCATCATCTCCATCATCATCGTCATCATCATCGTCATCACCATCATCATCACCACCACCACCATCATCATCATCATCATCATCATCATCATCATCATCATCATTATAGAGTTGGGTGTTGTAGCCGTTGATACAATGGTGGTGTAGTTGTGGGTTGGGTGGCTGGTTGGGTGGCTGGTTGGGTGGTTGGCCGCCTACTCAAACTGATCACACACTCTCTCTCTCTTGTCTCCATTATTTCTTTCACTGAAAGTGAGATTGGTATTGTGTATGTTATCCGATTTTTGCCCACTCTGTGGCATTGTCAATTTCTTCTACACCAACCATGCATTATGGCCTAAGGCTGAGATACATTAAATTTCTGAGTTCTGAGCTCTCTCTCTCTCTCTCTCTCTCTCTCTCTCTCTCTCTCTCTCTCTCTCTCTCTCTCTCTCTCTCTCTCTCTCTCTCATATTGTGGAGGTGGTGTTGAGGTGGGTTGTTTTTTTTTGGGGGGAGGGATTATTTGGTTGTCACCCGCACCCCTCCCCCGCCCCCAGTCTTCTTGTTTTTATTCTGCTTTTGGTGTCTTTGCTGTTTTTTGTGGGGGGTTTTGGGGGGTGGGTGTTTGTGGGTGTGTTTTTAAAAAATATGTTTACTGGGTGAGTGTATGGGTATTGGGTTTACTTTATTATCGTATAATGTATCCCTAAGGGCGGGGACTGAATGTAAAAAGTCACATGGGTACTTATTCATTATCCTCGAAATAAAATAATTTGTCATTGTCATTCTCTCTCTCTCATGATCACGTGGGTGTGTGGGTGAGAGAGAGAGAGAGAGAGAGAGAGAGAGAGAGGAGAGAGAGAGAGAGAGAGAGAGAGAGAGAGAGAGAGATGCTAAGTTGTAGCAAACCTATTTTCTCTTCCAAACGAAAGATCAAACAAGAGGAACAACCACGACACAATGTAGCACATTATTATTAGTAGTAATGGTACTGATTGTAGTGTTGGTCGTAGAAGTTGTAGTAGCAGCAGCAGCAGCAGCAGCAGCAGCAGTAGTAGTAGTAGTAGTAGTAGTAGTAGTAGTAGTAGTAGTAGTAGTGTTATCAGTAAACTGTTATTTCTTTCAGTATCATTTGCTTTGTAATCAGTATCAATAGTATTGCATTCAATATCATCATCATCATTATCATTATTACGTCAAAGAAACGATATTTATTATTGTCATGTACAGATATTCACGGGGAGTGAGTGACTCTTCCTTTGCAGAAATCATCAGTAGAAAATAATGAATGGCATTGGTATCCCAGAAACCAAAGATTCTTTTATCTGTATTTTTCACCACTATACTCTTCTATACAAATATTCAGCGGTAAAAACGGAGGACTACGTTCATCGTTAGATCAGACATCTTGCAATTGAACGTGCAATCGCATAAAGAACACGTTACACATCCTACACTTTAATTGTCAAAATGATTGGAACAAGATGACATGCGTGCTATCACATCAGCTCAGTTTTAAATACGCACATGTCCAGGAAAATCATCGAACTGGTTGTTTTTTTTTAAAAGTAGATGAATAAATAGACAAACAGTTTTCTTTTAAAAACAAGAAGAAAAGCTTAAAACACAAGTATGTTCTTTCGAGCCAGAAGGCCCATAGAGCCGGAGCTTATCCCGGTTTCTGTAGCGTTAAGCGAACTGATGGTTTTTCACCACCCCTGTGACAGGACGCTAGTCTGTCGCCAGATACTTCCCCAGCAGAGCTGGTACCCACTTGTACACCTGGGTGGAGTGAGGAAAATAGGAGTAAAGTGTCTTTCCCAAGGACACAACACCGAGCCGAGCGGGGATCGAACCCGCGACCTCTGGATCACGAGTTGATGGCCTAAACCACTCGACCACGGTGCCTCTTAAAACACAAACAAAATACCAAAAGCAAAGATGGTTATTAAAATCTGTAATAAATATTTCATTCACGGTCATGAAGTTTTTGTCAGTACATCATATAAATAACAAAATCACATTGAGGTTTATAACAATTCTACACAATTCTTTCTCCATCTTTGTGGCTTTGATTCTTGGCAGTGGTGTTTGATGAATCAAGAGTGGCGATTTTTTTTTTTTTACAATCTCTCAGGCCAACTTAGAGTACAGTGCTTTAATTCCCTCCGCGTAGATACATACACATACAAAAGATCAAATATGCTCATCAAAGATCCCGTAAATCAAGAAAGCGTTCGGTGGGTTACAGAATCACGACCGTACAACCTGTATAAGGAAAAAGAGCTGCTCAGAAGTTGGAATGTGTCAGCTGAAACCAGCAGGCAGATCTAGATCTAGATCTCTTCAGTATGTTCCAAACACGGGGAAAGCCCAGGAGCTACACACCCCACCCCGTAAGGGAAGGCAGATAAGAGAGGAGAGGAGAGACAGCGTTGGTGATCTAGATCTATACTGTCCTCTCTCTTTGCCTGCAAAGCTTTATCTTACTCATTTTAGTTCATTTTGACGCTGTTCTTGTTACCTTTGGGAGCCTATTGAACAAATCAAGCAAGGGGAATGAAAAGCTAAAACTAGGTCACAGTTCCAGAAAACGTCATTTCATACGTCATTCTCTACACCCCAGTCCCATTCCTTGACGTTATCAACAAGTTACATCAGAATCATTTTCAAAGTTTTTTTTAGCAGACAAAAATTTAGCTGCTCTCTCGGGAAAGAAACATGTTCGTTTTCATGTACTGTCCTCATCTCAGGAATCAATTTTCAGTCAATGTTGAATGCAAGTCTGCTTACTTCATGTTCATATTGTTCATTATCATTATTTCTTTCCTCTTCATATTCTTGTCCCGAATGTGCGTTTCACGTGACAGCGTTACTAAAGTAGCCCAGTACTGAGGCTGTGTGGTTTCACAGCGAAGAGCCTTCTTTCCGTGCGGGTTTTTTGTTTTGTTTTGTTTGGGGTTTGTTTGTTTTTTGTATTTTTGGGGGGGTGCTGTTACAGCCACCAATACCTACATAAATGCACGCTTGGGCAACCAATAGTTTGGGGTATTTCTTGAGTTAATTCGACAAAACCGGTGCTGTTTAGTTCAGCTTTCAGGATCCCCGACCATTTCTGCAAACCAAAGGCAAGACACTGAAAGAGCCACTGGATCCAGTACCATTTAGCCTAATGATTGTTTGTTTGTCTTTTGCGCGAAATACTATCCAAGTCACCTAAAATGTCCATGACAGATCTGTTTGCAGTTCAAAGTTGCTTCCCTTGGTCCACAGTACAACATAACGATTTGCGGATTTTCTCAGCCTGAAAAAGGTTTTTAAGTCAAATACCCGTCTTTTGTTAAACATGATTCAGCAAAAAAGAAAACCAGCGTACGTTGTAAAGACTGCTTGGACTACAGATCTAATAGCAGGATGTTGAAGGATTTTTTTTAGTGTAGTTGTTGAAAAGACTTCAGTCAACACGTCTTCGGTTATGGCCTAATCCTCTGAAAAGTGGAATATGTTTTAACGTGTGGGCAAGATGCTCTACGTGCTTTCACGCAACTGAACCTCGGCTTATAGTCTCATCCAAAGGACTTTCGAGAGAGTGGAGTCGGTACTGATATTAACTCCAGAAAAAAACAACCTCGAACCCTCACGAACTCAACGTTCTAACCTGATGCAGGCTATTAGATTGTAAACCACTTAAGTCACAGCACATTTCTCTGCGTAAAATTCGGGCTGCTCTCCCAGGGAAGAGTGTGTCGGCATAAGAGCAACGCCACCCATTTTTATTTTATTTTCCTGCCTGCGTGTGTATTTGTTTTTCTGCCTTGGGGGGGGGGGGGGGGAGCGGGGCTTTTTTTGGCACAGAATCCCGTCCCCCTTCCCCCCCCCCCCTTCCTCTCCCCTCAACTATCCCCTCAAAGCTGTGTCTTGTCCCTGAAAACTAGCCTAGATGCTTTGTGTCTGGAAAAAAAAACCTGGATAAAAAATCGTCTATCGCTGTCAATGCTAGATGGCCATATATATATATATATATATATATATATATATATATATATATGATGACAGTCAGTTGGGGATGCTCTTTAAGTGCACTTCGTCCTGTAGCGAAACTTCCGAGTTGTCCACGCCCATGACTGGAGATATGGCGTTGCTCCCGTGGGTAGGTTTGGGCACGGTGATTTGTATAGCGCTCACTTTCCGCATTAACTGAAAACACACAAAATCAGGTAACAGAATCGTGAATGACTGTGTGGCTGTACAATAGAAATAACAAGATTTGGGCTGATACAAACACAAAGCGCTTTACGAACAAATTGATATCAATTGATAAATAATCTGGAAATGTTTGAACAGAATGTACTGAACAAAGTTTGGTTTTATCTCATTTTATGTGTGGTTGATGTGGGGGTTTTCCCACAATACAGTGCCCGTCCTGGGTTGACCCTTATGGTTGGCCAGGGCGTTGCTACAAGGAACGACAGTAGAGTTGGTTTTATACCCTGTTTTAATCTGTTTATAGCAGCACTGTTTTAATCTGAGATTTAAAAGTTGACGAGGTGACAGCCCTGATATGGCCTCTGTGGTCGGCGGGGCTATAAACAACAGGATTGGATTGGATAGAAATAACATGCATGTGAATACTCGGATTTTGGAAGAAAAAAACAACAAACCTGTATGCGGTCGATACATACAGTATAGAATTAAGACAATTCGATATTGTTTTCACTAGTCCAAAGTGTGTGTGTGTGTGTGTGTGTGGGTGGGTGGGTGTGTGTGTGTGTGGGTGGGTGGGTGTTTGGGGGGGGGGGGTGTATGTTTGTGTGTATGTGCGTGCGTGCGTGTATGTGTGAAAACGACTAACAAACCTACGTATACACACGCTTGATAAAGTCAGCTATGCACAAGTAAAAGTAAGACGTGGTTTTAAAATTCCCCTACTTTTAAAAATGATGGAGAACTTTCTCAACCTAACTTCAGCCACCTTATCTGTTTGTCTGTCTGTCTGTCTTGTTCATCTGTCTCTCTGTCTGTCTTGTCTATCTAAATGTATGTCTGACTGTCTCTCTGTCTGTCTGTCTGTCCGTTTGTCTGACTATCTGTGTGTATGTCTGTCTATCTCTCTGTGTCTGACTGTCTGTCTGTCTGTCTGTCTGTCTGTCTGTCTCTCTCTCTCTCTCTCTCTCTCTCTCTCTCTCTCTCTCTCTCTCTCTATCTATCTATCTATCTATCTATCTATCTTTCTATCTCTCTCTCTCAGACACACACACATACACGCACACACATGTGTCACGCACACACCTATGCCACGCACACACTCACGCGTACAGTCTACAGGCACGCGCACAGACATACAGATGTTTACAAACCTCTTGCCCAGCTGCTTGTCGCCTATAATCAGGTTTGATGAAACCTGTACGTCACACACACACACACACACACACACACACACACACAACCACACACACACACACACAACACACACACACACACACACACACACACACACAAAGGAACGGATAACAAAATTTTACAAAACTGTATACACACGGGGATTTGATGTAAAAATCAATGGAGTGTTAATTCCATTATCCCCGAAATAAAAGAATAAACAAGTCGATAAAATAACACACACACGCGCGCGCACACACGCATGCGAACCCAACCCCCCCCCCCCCCCTCCCTCCCCCCCCCCCCCCCACACACACACACAGAGTAAGAGGAGGTCATTGTAACAGTGGGGGACATATGACAAAATTTACAAAAAACGCAAGTACACGTGGGCTGGGTGTTAAACAGCACATAAGTGCTTCCTTATTATTCTTGAAACACAAACTTGATTTCAAAAGTTCACAGAATGATTGGTGGCACTGCTGGTAATGCAATGTACTTGCCCCAGAGAGAGAGAGAGCAGCCCAAATTTTGTGCAATGAGTTCTGCTGTGGCTTAGAGTGATATCAAATGAAATACAGTATAATGCAATGAAATAGAATGTTATGCGATACTACACTATACGACACGATACGATGCAATATGATATAGTACAACACAACACAACACATACAATACAATATGACAAAACTGCATACACACGGGAACTGGTTGCAAAAAATCACACAAGTGCTTATTCCATTATCTTCGATATAAAAGAATAAAATAAAATAAATAAATAAAAATAGATACAACGCAACACATTACAA
>CM054145.1:26910642-26925642 GCA_028751875.1 Rapana venosa | reverse complement strand
TTGCTGTCTGAGTGTTTGGAGAAAAGGATGAATCTATTGTAGTCATGTGGTGGTGGGTGGTGGTGGTGGTGGTGGTGGTGGTGGTGGTGGTGGTTGGGGGGTGGGTGGTGGGTGGTGGGTGGGGGTGGGTGGGGGTGGGTGGTGGGTGGTGGTGGTGGGTGGTGGTGGTGGGTGGTGGTGGTGGTGGTGGTGGTGGTGATTGGTGGTGGTCGTGGTGGTGGTGGTGGTTGTGGTGTACTTGTAGTAGGTGGTGGTGGTGGTGGTGGTGGTGGTCGTCGTCGTCGTCGTACGTCGTCGTCGTCGTCGTCGTCGTCGCAGCAGCAGCAGCAGCAGCAGCAGCAGCAGTAGCAGTAGTAGTAGTGGTAGTGGTAGTAGTAGTAGTAGTGGTAGTAGTAGTAGTAGTAGTAGAAGTTGTAGTAGTACAAGTGGTAGTAGTAGTAGTAGTAGTAGTAGTAGTAGTAGTAGTAGTAGTAGTAGTAGTAGTAGTAGTAGTAGTAGTAGTAGTAGGGATAGCTCAGTGGCCGGAGCACTCGCTTTCCCCCAGCCAAGTTAAGCAGCGTCGAGCGTGGTTACCAGTTGGATGGGTGACCGTTTGCGCGCCTTGGCTTCAGTACAGTTCCCCCAGTTCACCCAGCTGTAAATGGGTACCTGCCCTCTTTAGGGTCAGGGAAGGTAAAGCAGTGAGGGAGAGGAGATGGGCGCCGCCCTCAATATGCTGGCCCTAGAGAAGTGAGGTCTCTGACGCCTCGCTCCCTACGACCTTATAGGTTATGGGACTCTACCTTTCCTTTTCCTCCTAGCTGTATTTATTTTTTACTTTATTTATTTCTTTTATATCGAGGATAATGGAATAAGCACTTATGTGGTTTTTTTTACATCCAGTTCCTGTGTGTTTGCGGTTTTTTGTAAATTCTGTCATCTGTTCCCACCAGCACACAATGGTCTACTCTTACGAAAAACGGAACAGGATTTTTAACGTGTGCGCAAGATGTTCTGCGTAAGCTCGCACACGGGGCCTCGGTTTATAAGTCTCATCCGAAGGACTTTTGGGGGAGAGCGTTTATTTCCCTAAGCCCTCAGCTAAGCCTCAGCAGCACTCACAGACTAGGTTGAGAAGGAAGATGGCGGTGGTGAAAGCAGCGGTGCCGTAGAACATGTTTCTCAGGTCGGTGCCGATCTCGTCCACAGACTCGGAGTTGGGCACCATCTCTGGAGGTGTCAGAAAGCCCACCGCTATGCCGATCTGCAGAGGAACCAGAAGCGTGAAGCGTTTAGCCAGCCTCCTGACACAGCTACGAGTGACAGTAGAGGGTGATGATATGATGAACGAATGGATGGATGGAGGAAGGAACAGACAACGTGTTGTCTTAGCAGGGGTCTGTGCAAGATACAGCGCTGTATAGATTCCATTTAGTAGTAGGAGGAGGAGGAGGAGGAGTAGTAGGAGGAGGAGGAGGAGGAGGAGGAGAAGAAGGAGGAGGAGAAGGAGGAGGAGGAGGAGTAGTGGTAGTAGTAGTAGTAGGAGGAGGAGGAGGAGGAGAGGAGGAGGAGGAGGAGGAGGAGGAGGTAGTAGTAGTAGTAGTAGTCGTAGTAGTAGTAGTAGGAGGAGGAGGAGGAGGAGGAGGAGAAGGAGGAGGAGGAGTAGTAGTAGTAGTAGTAGTAGTAGTAGTAGTAGTAGTAGTAGTAGTAGTAGTAGTAGTAGTAGTAGTAGTAGTAGTAGTAGTAGTAGTAGTAGTAGTAGTAGTATTGCAAGAGCAGTTTAAAATGATTTTCTACCCCACCAAACCCTAGGTTTAAAAGATACTTCATTAAATGATCCATGAAAAAAAAGTGTCAGAATTAGCGATAAGTATTTTGTGACGACAAAGATTTAAGTAAGAAAAGAAGGCAATTACACAAGAAAATAGCTGATTCTGTAGAAAACACGCGCGCGCGCGCGCATGCACACACATTGACATGATATCCACTCTCTTCGGCGCATGCAGAGCTCTGCGGCTCGACTGGTCCTGGGAGGGAAAGGGTCTGAACACATCGCTCCTCTTCTGCGGTCTCTTCGCTGGTTGCCTGTCTCACAGGGACTGCGGTGTAGGATCAATACCCTCTGTTTCGAGTGTCTCCACAGGTCTGCGCCCTCTTGTCTCTGTGGCTGTCTTCGCCTGTGCGCTCCGTCCCGTTCCCTTCGTTCAGCCGCGGATGCTTTGTGCTTTCGAGCACCCAGATTCAAACAGGCCACTGTTGGCCGTCGCTCCTTCTCTGTTCCTGGTCCATCCGCCTGGAGTGACCTCCCTCTTTCGCTTCGTCAGAGGCCTTCACTTGATTCCTTCAAGTCCGGCCTCGGGACACACTTGTTTCCTACCTGGGACTTTCCCCCCGCATGTCTGTCCCTGGTTTTCGCCTTCTGTGTGTGTGTGTGTGTGTGTGTGTGTGTGTGTGTGTGTGTGTGTGTGTGTGTGTGTGTGTGTGTGTGTGTATGTGTGTGTGTGTGTGTGTGTGTGCGTGTGTGTGTGTGTGTGTGTCGTGCGTGCGTGCGTGCGTGCGTGCGTGCGTGCGTGCGTGCGTGTGCGTGCGTAGTGCGCGCGCATGGATTTGAAATCTGTTGCTCATTATGTTTAAGGAGAGTTGCATGCCTGTAAATGATTGAGTGCAAGCGCTTCGATTTGTTTGTTTTTTACAAGATTCAGCGCTATATAAATTCCATATATTATTATTATTATTATTATAATGTTGTAGTTAAATATCATTAAGGTATTTCTTGTTCCTAGACAGATAGATGGCTTGATAGAAAAAAAGAAAGTGCATTGCTTTTCAATGGGCTATCTGGAAATAAAAATTTGACATTGACTTTGATTTGTTGTTGTTGTTTTTGTTGTTGTAGTTGGTGGTGGTGGTGGTGGTGGTGGTGGTGTAGTAGTAGTAGTAGTAGTAGTAGTAGTAGTAGTAGTAGTAGTAGTAGTAGTAGTAGTAGTAGTAGTAGTAGTGTGTGGTGGTGGTGGTGGTGGTGGTGGTGTAGTAGTAGTAGTAGTAGTAGTAGTAGTAGTAGTAGTAGTAGTAGTAGTATCATTAGTATTATTATTATTATTATTATTATTATTGTTATTATTATTATTATTACTATTTTGTTAATGTCATTATTATTATCATTATTATCATCATCATTATTAGTAGTTTTGCTATTATTATTATTATGTCATCTAAGGTTGATAAGTGCATAAAATAATATGGATTCTGGTAAACCAGAAATTTAATTCTCCTCTCCAAAATCGGTTATGAAAAATGTGTTAAAAAAAAAGAAAAAAACTACACTTTTCCACTTGCTTCAATATTGCAACACCATTACTTACGGAGAGAGTTGTGCAAATAATTGGTTTGTTGACATTGCTACACAACATCATTATTGATATGAAACACACATTGTGTAAGAATGTGATGTTTGTGACATATGTTACACCAACTAAGCTGACATCTGATGAAGATGCGCGTGATATCATCATCGCATACTGCGTAAGACAATGGCGCTTGCTGCCTTTGTTACAGTGGCTGGGCTCATCATCCAGCGATGAATCACTAGAAGAGATTCATGCCTATGGACAGACAGACAGACAGACAGACAGACAGATAAACACGGGGCAAAGGGTGTGGGCTCGCAGTGGCCGCTTCTTGTACTTCTCTTTGTCTCTGTCTGTCTCTGTCTCTGTCTGTCTGTCTGTCTGTCTGTCTGTCTCTCTCTCTCTCTCTCTCTTCTCTCTCTCTCTCTCCTCTCTCTCTCTCTCTCTCTCTCTCTTTCCTCTCTGAGTGTGTGTGTGTGTGTGTGTGTGTGTGTGTGTGTGTGTGTGTGTGTGTGTGTGTGTGTGTGTGTGTGTGTGTGGTGTGTGTGTGTGCGCGCGCGCGCGTACGTACATACGCGCTAAAACAAGACAGTGTTGTAAATATTCAGCTATTCATTTTTTTCTGTTGAAACTATGATACCAAAGAGAGAAAAAAATATTTTGCTACTTTATCAAATAGAGTTGTTGTAAATGTGATGTGTAGCTCGGAAACTTTGAAAGCAAAGAACACGCTTGTAACAGTAAAACAAGAAATGGATCAATAGATGGTGCTTTAATGCTACAATGATCAGACCTGGTTTAGATGGTGCTTTAATGCTACAATGATCAGACCTGGTTTAGATGGTGCTTTAATGCTACAATGATCAGACCTGGTTTAGATTGTGCTTTATAATAATAATAATAATAATAATACATGGAATTTATACAGCACTATATCTTGCAAAAAACAAATCAAAGCGCTCTCATTCATCCTAGTCTTTCACATGCAGCCAGTTACAATTAATACTACGATGATCAGACCTGGTTTCCAAAAACACCCAGGGAGGTGGCTGTGGAGACTTCTCTGGGACCAAACCACACCGCTGCCAGCCTTGCAGGAATCCCCAGCACCCAGATCTGGGACACCGCTGCCACCGTCTGTGCAAACATCAGTACTCCGAATAGGTCCTGGAGAAAAAAAAACCACACAAAGCAAAAAGTAAATGATTGTGTGTGTTCATGACCGGAAAAGATGAAGAGAAAAATAACCTGAATAAACAGCAGAAAGAAGAACAGGAATATCAGTAGCAAGAACAGCGAGAGGAGGAGGAGAGGAGGAATAGTAGAAGTAGTAGAAGTAGTAGTAGTAGTAGTAGTAGTAGTAGTAGTAGTAGTAGTAGTAGTAGTAGTAGTAGTAGTAGTAGTAGTAGTAGCAGCAGTAGCAGTAGCAGCAGCAGTTGTTGTTGTTGTTGCAGCAGGAGCAATAGCAGCAACACCAACGATATTATCGACAATGGTGATAGCAGCAACAATAACAATAATAGTCTGAAGTAGATTGTGAGAATTGAAGGAATGTATCACTCTGTAGAATGAAGACCTCTGCTTTGAAGCAGATTATAAGAATGTAAGGAAGGAAACTCTCTGTAGAATGAAGACTTCTGCTTTGAAGCAGATTATAAGAATGTAAGGGATGAAACTCTCTGTAAAATGAAGACTTCTGCTTTGAAGTAGATTAAAATAATGTAAGGGATGAAACTCTCTGTAGAATGGAGGCATCTGCTTTGATGCAGATTATAAGAATGTAAGGGATGAAACTCTCTGCAGAATGGAGGCATCTGCTTTGATGCATATTATAAGAATGTAAGGGATGAAACTCTCTGTAGAATGAAGGCATCTGCTTTGACGCAGATTATAAGAATGTAAGGGATGAAACTCTCTGTAGAATGAAGACTTCTGCTTTGAAGTAGATTAAAATAATGTAAGGGATGAAACTCTCTGTAGAATGAAGACTTCTACATTGAAGCAGATTATAAGAATGTAAGGGATGAAACTCTCTCTAGAATGGAGGCTTCTCCTCTTAAAGTAGATTATAAGAATGTAAGGGATGAAACTCTCTGTAGAATGGAGGCTTCTCCTCTTCAAGAAGATTGTGAGAATTTAAGGGATGTAACTCTTCATAGAATGAAGCTCCTACTCTACACCAGATTGTGAAAATTTAGGGGGTGTAACTCTGTAGACGGACGGTTCTTCTCCGAAGCATATTGTGAGAAGTTAAAGGGCTTTAACACTTCGTATAAGGGAATTGTTTCTTTAAAGCAGATAGTGAGAATTGAAGGGGTGTAACTCTGTAGAAAAGGGGCTTCTACTCTAAAGCAGATTGTGAGAATCTAAGGGACGTAACTCTCTGTAGAAGGGGGCTTCTTCTGTGAAGGCCTTGAATTGCTAAACCCTCACTGGGGTCTCGTACTGTTGCATTTCCAGGTCACCTACACGAATTTTCTGTAATCCGATTCTGAAATAAAATTTGGTGCCAACGCTAATCTAGTTTAAATGGCTGCCATCTCATTGATGTTAACTTTGAACATGCTATGTTTGTTCAGCAGTATATTGGTAACAATCAACTGACATAGTGAAGTAGAAAGAAAGAAAAGAAGGAAAGACTAAACAAGAAAGAAAACAAGAAAGAAAAGAAGGAAGGGAAAAAAACAAATTAGTGCATGGATGAATGAATGAATGAATAAATGAATGAATAAATGAATAAATGAATGAATGAATGAATGAATGAATGAACGAACGAACGAACGAACGAACGAACGAACGAACGAACGAACGAATGAATGAATGAATGAATGAATAATTAAACAAAAGAAAGGACGAAAGAACTAATTGTTGAACAAACGAAAGCACAAATGAACGAATCATTGAACGAATAAAAAGAAACATGCCAGAAGAAAAACACTTTGATCGGTAAGGAAAGAAACCCCGAGCAAACAAGCCAAATAAAACAATAAACAAACAAAAAGATGCAAAAACAAAAAAGAAAGGAGAGGGGGGGGGGGGGGGGGCGGGAAATAACGAAAGCAAATTATTCTACTTTTGACACCCATTGTTGACCATCCCTATACTTGACCTACCGGTTGAACGCTGGCACATTTGATCCAGGCAGCAAGCGCATTCATGAAGCTGCCGGCCACCATACACACCCGCAGTCCCTTCTTGTCCAGGAGCCACGTGGCGGGAAATATCAGCGGAATGTAGGCCAGCATAAACACCATAGACAGCCAGTCTATGGCGTTTGATCTCTGTCAAAAAAGTAGAAATGCATGTTAAAGAGCTAATCTATGGCCTTTGATCTCTGTCAAAAAAGTAGAAATACATGCTAAGAGCTAATTATTCGTTTGATCTCTGTCAAAAAGTATGAATACATGCTATAGGCTTACTATGGTTTGATCTCTGTCAAAAAAGTGAATACATGCTAAGAGCTAAAATGGCGTTTGATCTTGTCAAAAGTGAATACATGCTAAAGAGCTAACTCGATGGCGTTTGTCTTGTCAGAGACAAAGTGAAATACATGCTAAGAGCAATCGTAGGTTGATCTCTGTCCAAAAAGTAGAAATACATGCTAAAGAGCTAATCTATGGCGTTTGATCTCTGTCAAAAAAAAAAGTAGAAATGCATGCTAAAGAGCTAATCGATGGCGTTTGATCTCTGTCAAAAAAAAGTAGAAATACACGTTAAAGGGGTAGTCAATGGGGTGTGATCTCTGTCAAAAAAAGTAGCAATACATGCTAAAGAGCTAATCTATGGCGTTTGATCTCTGTCAAAACATAGAAATGCACGTTAAAGAGCTAATCGATGGCGTTTGATCTCTGTCAAAAAAAAGTAGAAATACATGCTAAAGAGCTAATCTATGGCGTTTGATCTCTGTCAAAAAAGTAGAAATGCATGCTAAGAGCTAATCTATGGTGTTTGATCTCTGTCAAAGAAGTAGAATTTATACATGCTAAAGAGCTAATCTATGGGGTTTGATCTCTGTCAAAAAATAGAAATACGTTATAAGGAGCAAGTCTTGGCGTTTGATATCGCTTAAAACTATAATTTCATGTGGAGACTAAACTATGGCGTTTAATGCTTGTCAAAAATAGAAATACACTATAGGCATTCAATCTATAACGTTTGTTCTAGGTTTCAAAAAAAAAGAAAGAAAAGAAAAGAAATAAACCATAGAGGGTCAACCTTGATATTCTCAAAAATGGAAAGAAAAGAACATGGGGGGTGGTGTTCTTTTATATATATTTTGTATTATACTTGATAAACAAGAATAACCTTTTGCCTCTGGATATCATTTTGAAGTGTAAGGTGGTCTTGTGGGTAGGTCGGGGATTTAGAAGCTAGCTACGTTAAAGCAAGAAGGTGTGGGTTTAAATCTCGTCCTGTGACCGACATTTTCTCAAACCACAGCCTCTTGCTTTGGCGTGACTGCCAAAACACCTATCCACTTTTAGATTATATCCAAAAGCGCAGAATGAATCAAGAAAGAAAGACAATTAAAAGAGGAGAGAGAGAGAGGAGAGAGAGAGAGAGAGAGAGAGAGAGAGAGAGGAGAGAGAGAGAGAGAGAGAGAGAAGGAAGGAAGGAAGAATCAAGAACAGAAACCACCCGTTTCATGAACACACACACACACACACACACACACACACACACACACCACACACACACACACACACACAATAACAAAATAACAAATCTCGTCTCATATTTTTCATTGTTTAATGGACAGTAATGAAGCGGACCTGTTATCTATTTAAATCATATTACATCACTTTAATCAAGAACTGTCGCTGAAAATGTATACCCAGACTGTGTATTGCATTGTGTATATACCACTTTCAGTCACGGCAGATTTATCTGCGTGAAATTCAGGCTGTTCTCCCCTGGAAGAACGCGTCGCCACCAGAGCAGCGCCACTTATGTTTTTCCGGTTTGCAGGAGAATTTTTTCCCTGTGAGAGTGGCTCATTTCCTACAGAATTTTACCACGGACAACTCTCTTTTTGCGTGGGTTCTTTCACGAGCACTGATTGTATCATGCACACAAGACATCGATTTATCTTCTCATCGGGAAGACTAGCACCCAGACTACAGCTCAATGGATGGAGGTAAACTTCGGCTTCGAAAGGAGACAGAACCTTCGACAGTACGATGTTTTTCTCTCGCTTATAAACTGCGTATTGTCTTGAACTTGGTTTGTGGATTGTAAATGAGGAGAAGAAATCATGTCATTATACAAAAAAGGACTATTCTGTCATTTTCTAGACAAGCGCCGTTCTAGACAGTCCCCCCAGCTGTAAATGGGTACCTGCCCTCTTTTAGGGTCAAGGAAGGTAAAGCAGCGAGGGAGAGGAGATGGGCGCCGCTGCCCTCAATATGCTGGCGCCTGGAGAAGTTGAGGTCTTTGATGCCTCACTCCCTTATGACCTCATAGATTATGGGACACCTTTGCCTGTTACCTCTAGACAGGCGCGGTACTTCTAGGATTCCACCTTTTCTTGCACCTTGGTTTTTTTTTATGGTGTTGTTCCTCAACACCCACCTGATACTCATCGGCGGGAAGGCTGCTGTTGTAAAACCTCTCCAGGACGTTGGCGATGATGTTGAGGTGGATCCACTGGAAAGCGTTGCTGAGGGAGAACGCGCTGAACAGCGCCAGCATCAGCCAGCGTCTGGGGTACACGTGCACTTCGTCGGTGCGCGTGCCCTGGTCCTTCCTCTCCTGCGCCTCCTCCGCGGCAGTGGCGCCATAATCTGCCACCGCGTTAGGATTGGCCCGTTCCGCCACCGTGGCGACTTCGTCTGGTGACAGAACAGAGCGGGGGAAGAAATAACGAGGGTCAGAAGAAGTGACTGCGGTATGAATAACAACAGCAGCAACATCATCAGTATCGTTATCATTAGAGAAGGAAGGTGGCAGGATGGTTAAGACGTTCGCCTGCCAACAAGTAAACCGTGAGGTTCTGGGTTCGATTCCCAGCCTCGCCCTTTCTTCCCAGTTTGACCAAAAAAATCGAACTAAATGTCAAAGTCCTTCGGATGAGACTATAAAAACCGAGGCCCCGTGTGCGAACGCATGCAGAACATCTTGCGCACACGTTAAATCCTGTTCCGCTGTTCGAAAGAGTAGGCCATTGTGTGCCGATGGGAACAGATGACAAAATTTAAAAAACCGCAGACACACGCATAAATAAAAAAAAAAAATGTTAATGTCATCTGAGCGCTTTGATTTGTTGCTTTACAAGATTCAGCGCTATATAAATTCCATACATTATTATTATTTATTTTTTTATTATTATTATTATTCCGCCGTCATCAGTTTGACGCTAGGATATGATATATGATATGATAGGATGGTTCAGCCCTGCCACATAGTCTCAAAGCACATGCGCTTCCATACCAGCATCAGTACAGTCATCATCCTCATTGTTTATCATGCATCAGAACAATTGTCTCTGATTCTGCGGTCCCAGTTGCTCTGGTCTCACGTGTGACCTCTGTTTCGATTCCTCCATACACTTCTGTGCCTGTGAGAAAAGGTTGTGTCAAAGCCCTAGGGGTTGGGGGTTCAAAGAGAAGGTCGTTGGAGGGACGTTGTGGGTGGTTGCCACCCCGGGTGGGTGTCTCACTCAGTCTGGCTCCGCGACTGAGCTAATACTGCCGTCAGTTGGAGGCTTAGTAGGTGGTGTCCTGCGTGTGTTAGCTCAGAACAGGCACCACTGAACACCACCAAAGTGACCCAGCAGCAGTGCAGGGCCCTTCTAGATAGTGGCCCCACGGTGGGGTGAGGTTGATGGGCTCCCTGGGGATTTTGGACCCTGGAGATGTGACATGATAAATCTGGGTGTGACTGGGGCTGAGAGACTGAGATGAGCGGCGTGAGAACAACAGGACAGGAGTGTCGCAGAAGACGGTACAGCAGCAGCAGCAGCAGCGAAAAGCTGATAACCCAGCTGCTTAGTCCTTTCTCTCTTCAATAGACAGGTATCTTATCAGTCTCTTTTTGAAGGTGCAATACCTGTATCCATACCTGTATACATACATACATGCATACAGAGAGACAGACAGACAGTCAGACAGACAGACAGGCAGACAGACAGGCAGGCAGGCAGACAGACAGACAGACAGACAGGCGCATCCTAACATGTATGCGTCAGTGTTGATCTGCTGCCCTTAGTTTTGTAGTTGGCATGCATGACATGTTGTTGCAGGTCTGTAGAAGAGTACATCGTCTGTCCATGACTGTGTGAGTGGTGATGGAAAGAAACAGGGGGGGGGGGGGGGGGGGCGGAGCCCGCTTTTTTTTGTTTGTTTTATTTTAGTGAGTTTTTAGTGATGAAGTACGATTGTTCATATCAGCATGGAGTCTTTTTGCTTGCAAGTAAAAGAGTGTTGTGTGACGGAAGGAGTATTGCAAGAGAATGGATGTAAAATGAATTTGTACTGTAGATGGTATAGTTTTACCCATGCGATGTACTTCGAGCGTTATTCAATGGCAACGGAAAGCACAAGTCAAGTAAAGTGTTCATATGAGTTAAAGTTTTAGCCATGCGATGTACTTCCAGCGTTATCAATTGTAATGAAAAGCGTAGAACAAGGTGATATTATGAGAGGGAAAAAGGGGAAACATTCAGATATTATATGCAATGGTCAATTCTTCCTCTGTAAAACGTTAATTAACCCCCCCCCAAAAAAAAATTATTCCCATGGAATTATGTTTACTAGAAATCAATCAATCAGGTACAAGACACACAGTCACTGTCTTTTCCTTTTTCGTGATTAAAAAAATAAATCTTAAACGTCTGTTTTCTTGAAGATTGAATAAATAACAACTGCAGACATTAATTTTATAGACGATATGTCTATCAATGTGTGCAGTTGTTATTTATTTGACGTATAGCACACGTCATTCTCCCCGGTGACAAACTCTACCAGTCACGTCATCAAAGTCATGCTGGCCTTGTGGTCATAGTGTGTAGCAGCTTACAACGCAGAACATCTTGCGCACACGTTAAATCCTGTTCCGCTTTTTGTAAGAGTGGGCCATTGTGTGCCGGTGGGAATTGATGACAGAATTCACAAATCCGCATACACACGGGGGACTGGACGTAAAAAAAGCACATAAGTGCTTATTCCATTATCCTCGATATAAAAGAATAAAAAAACAACAAGATTCAGGCTTCATGCAGTAAATACCATCACTCTACAGACCCAGTAGACAAACGCCCATGTCTTGGTCACATCAATCTTCCGTCGTAAAAAAAGAAAACCGAAAGTACAGTGGGCGGTGCTTTAATTACCGAACTGTTAATTGTTTGGCTAAACGTGCTTTCGACAGCTGGGACCTGCGGTAGGCTTCGACAGATGGCAAATTAATTAGCATTTTTTTTGGTGGTTTCTTTGTTTCTTTCTTCTTTTCATGTGTGTGTGTGTGTGTGTGTGTGTGTGTGTGTGTGTGTGTGTTGTGTGTGTGTGTGTGTGTGTGTGTGTGTGTGTGTGTGTGTGTGTGTGTGTGTGTGTGTGTGTGTGTGTATTTCTTTTTTTCCCCCTTTTTGGGGGACTTAGGTTTCGTTCCTTGTGTTCAAGTTAGTGGAGATGTTGATTTGGCAAAAGAGTGTGGTTGTAGTTGTTGTCGTTGTCATCGTCGCTGTTGCTGTTGTTGTTGCTGTTGTGGTGGTGGTGGTGGTGGTTGGTGGTGGTCGTCGTCGTCGTCGTCGCGTGGTCGTCGTCGTCGTCGTCGTCGTGTTTTATATCTGTTAAAAATTGTAGTCCTGGATTTCAACCGTATCTTGTGCATTTGTGCTCTCTCTCTCCTCTCTCTCCTCTCTCTCTCTCTCTCTCTCTCTCCTTCTCTCTCTCTTCTCTCTCTCTCTCTCTCTCTCTCGTCTCTCTCTCTTCAAGCACACAAGTGCTTATTCATTACCCTCGATATACAAAATTTATAAATATTTAAAAAATCTGAGCGCTTTGATTTGTTGCTTTACAAGATTCAGCAATATATAAATTCTATACATTATTATTGTTATTATATTCCATGCCGACGTCGGATGTGCTGGGTCTGATTTGTCAGGCGAGCTTAACGGCAGCGCAACGCATTTTTAGTTCATAATTATGACAGAATGATAACACTAGTTGCTGTCTGAGCGTTTGAACGAAAATTTCATAATTATTTTTATTCTATAGAATTATTTGTTATTCCTTGGCTAGAACTCTGAGATTCATCAATGGTGAGATTTTGGGGTATACGACTGTTTCCTACCACCACCCCCCCCCACCCACCACCACCACCCCCCCCACCCACCACCACCACCCCCCCCCCCCCCACCCCACCACCACCACCATCATTAAGGTAGCCACATTCTGACTTCGGGGTTACTGCTGAGAATTGAACCTTCCACTTTTGCCTGGACTGTCTTTAGGTAGCTTCCTGTTCTCTCTGATTTTCAAGTGCTGTGGGTTCTTTTCACCTGCATAAGTCCGTTAGCACAGGGGTTCGACTGCTTAAGTGTCTCCTCCGAAAGACTTGTTCAGTTCAATTTTCCCGTCAAACTGGGAAGAAAGGGCGAAGGTTGGGAATCGAATCCAGAACCTCATGGCTTACTTGTTAGGCAGGAGAACGTGTCTAAACCACTCTGCCAACCGTCCCTCTCACAAGAAGGTGGCAGAATGGTGTACAAACCAAAGTAATGACCCAGGCCACAAGTCCTGTCCGTTATTGATGTGAGTCAAGTGCCAAGACCAATGTCAAAGCAGGCATAAAAAAAGTATTTTTAAAATCTTTTAAAGAAAACAAACCTCGCTTTAAAAAAATCGGTTGTATGTCAAAAGACAGACTTTACACTGCAGAATATCAGTTCTATAACAGGAGACAGACTTTACACTGCAGAATATCAGTTCTATAACAGGAGACAGACTTTACACTGCAGAATATCAGTTCTATAACAGGAGACAGACTTTACACTGCAGAATATCAGTTCTATAACAGGAGACAGACTTTACACTGCAGAATATCAGTTCTATAACACAGGAGACAGACTTTACACTGCAGAATATCAGTTCTATAACAGGAGACAGACTTTACACTGCAGAATATCAGTTCTATAACAGGAGACAGACTTTACTCTGCCGAATATCAGTTCTATAACACAGGAGACAGACTTTACACTGCAGAATATCAGTTCTATAACAGGAGACAGACTTTACACTGCAGAATATCAGTTCTATAACAGGAGACAGACTTTACTCTGCCGAATATCAGTTCTATAACAGGAGACAGACTTTACACTGCAGAATATCAGTTGTATAACAGGAGAAAAACTATACTGCAAAATATCACTTTTATAACAAGAGAAACACTGTACACTGCAGAATTTCAGTTCTATAACGATAGAATAACTGTTCACCGCAAAATATGGGTTGTACAACAGGAGAAAGACTACACCTTCGTTTGCATTGGCTGTACATCCCTTTAAAGCAGTATTCAGTTTTTCAAGTGGTCTTATTGTGACTGTGCATAGATTGTATCGAATTACGCCGTAAGTCCTGAGAATTATCTTTGTGTAAAGTATGCAGTCGTGCATTAGTCTGCACCCTGGGCGCTTACACGTGCGCACGCACACACACACGCATGCACACATACACACACACTAAAACGCGCGCGCGCACACACACAATCATCATCATCATCATCGTCATCTTTATCATCATCTTTACAATCATCATCATCAATTATTTTTCATTAGATGAACTGAGGGTATAATTAAGAGATGACGATCTAAAATTAAATGACGAATGTTGTAACCAGCCCAGCATAATTATATCAGAAAAAAACAAGCCTGGGAAAAAACAAAAAAAAAGATCAAAGACTTTTTTTAAAAGACATAAACGAGAGAGAGAGAGAGAGAGAGAGAGAGAGAGAGAGAGAGAGAGAGAGAGAGAGAGAGAGAGAGAGAGAGAGAGAGAGAGAGAGAACACTGAACACTGAAAAGTTTTATTGTACTTCGCCTTAGGCCACTAGAGAGAGAGGGAGGAGAGAGAGGGGGGAGGGGAGAGAAGAGAGAGAGAGAGAGAGAGAGAGAGAGAGAGAGAGAGAGACGACAGACAGACAGACAGACAGACATGACAGACAGCAGACAGACAGACCGACAGACAGACAAACAGAAACAGAGACAGACAGGCAGGCAGGCAGGCAGGCAGGCAGACGACGGACGAACAGACAGACAGAGTAGGACAGAGGCAGAGAGGCAGAGACAGACAGACAGACAGACAGAAACAGAGACAGACAGACAGCAGGCAGACGGACGAACGAACAGACAGACAGACAGAGTAGGACAGAGGCAGAGAGGGAGAGACAGACAGAGATAGACAGAAAAAGAGACACAGAGACAGAGAGAGAGAGATCTATTGTTTATCTATTTTATTTATTCTTTTATTTCGATGATAATGGTCTTAAGCACTCATGTGATTTTTTACATCCATTCCCCAAGAGTATGCAGTTTTGTAAATTTTGTTATGGAAAAGAAACTTCCAAAACAGAAAATAGAATGTGTGGTGTGTGTGTGTGTGTGTGTGTGTGGTGATGTGTGTGTGTGTGTGCTGCGTGCGTGTATTTGTGTGTGTCTGTGTGTGTGTCTGTGTGTCTTGTG
>CM054145.1:26895642-26898142 GCA_028751875.1 Rapana venosa | reverse complement strand
TCAACACAACACCCGCCCCACCCCCCACCTTCCCACAACGTACCACAACACAACAAAACACAACACACATTCAAACCCACCCGCACAAAAATCGTGCCTGTGTGTATTTCTTGCCACATACTTCAGTCAGACGTGCGGACAGAAAGACTCTATTTCTATGTATTTTCTATTTTATTCTTTTATATCGAGGATAATGGAATAACCACTTATGTGGGGGGTTTTTACATCTAGTCCCCGTGTGTATGCGGTTTTGTCAATTATGTCATCTGTTCCCACCAGCACACAATGGCCTACTCTTACGGAAAGCGGGACAGGATTTAACGTGTGCGCAAGATGTTCTGCGTGCGTTCGCACACGGGGGCCTCGGTTTATAGTCTCATCCGAAGGACTTTTGGGGAGAATGGAGTCTGCACTGATGTTAACTCCAGAGGATTATATCCCCCTTGAACGGGAATCGAACCCGGGTTGTCAGATTGCGAGCGCAATGTTCTGACCACTAGGCTATCCCGTCCCCCTTGTGAGTGCAAGGGCTTCCCTTTCTTTTTTTCTTTTTTTTCATCACTAGCAACCCTCCAGACGTTCATATAAAAAAATAAATATAAAACTAAGCCGTTACTGATGAGCGTGCATAATGACCAAACCTCCTTCCTTCTTGCTGAAGGAGCATCATCAACACCCTGACATATGTATGAACGTCTTTTCCCACGCGTGTACTCACATAACTAGTGATGGCTTAAATTCCTGATAACCTTCTATCGCAAGCAGAGGCATCAGCGTAACTTTTTTTTTGCTGGATTGTGGAATTTATTCGAATGAGCTGGTTGATTCTTTGGCAAAACAAGATGCCTCTGAATACAGTACTGAAGTGTTTGCATTGTCATCTTATGAAATTCATTCTAAGTTAATGAAATGTATGCGTTCTAAGATTAACAAAAAAAAATTAAACATTATCAGCAGTTACCTTGCCCACGGAAATTAGAAGTTCTAATACACAAACTGAGATTAAATGCATGGAATACTAAATATTAAAAAATGTAACATGTTGTTGTTCTATTCCCCTTTCAATCCACCATTTATTGTTTGATTGCCCAGTTCTATTTTGACATGTATAAAAGAAGAGGTTTAGATGTTCATAAGAAATATGCCACCAATCGAGAAATTTTATACGACTCTGAGCAATTCATAATATCAGTTGCTGAAGTCATATATTCTTCACCTGTAAGACCATTTCTGTAATTAGTTGCGAGATACACACACACACACACACACACACACACGCGCGCGCGCGCGCGCGCGCGCGCGCGCAGATATAGATAGATAGATATATCTCTATATATATATATCTATCTATATATATATAGTATATATCTATATATCTATATATATATATATATATATATAAAGATATATATATATATCTGTGTGTATGTCTAAATCACCATGTAGTGAATCGACATTAAACAAAACAAAAACAAAACAACAACAAAAAGCGTGTAGACACATACGCTTTTTCACGTCCCGCTCGACTGGCGTGTGTAACAGTATGACCGCAGCTAACCCCCCCCCCCCCCCCCTGCCCCACTCCTCCCCTCCCTCCTCTCCTACCCTCCCCCACATCCCCTCCCCACACCCACCCTTCCCTAAAAGACAGACATTGCAGAGGATACAATGAACCCGCTGGTTCCAGACTGCAGTGTGTTAAGCGGGCGTTGTGTTCTATCGTGACTATTACTATAATAATGATAATTATTAATGTAGATTGCGTGTTTTAAGCACGCGTTGTGTTCTATCGTGACTATTGATATGATAATAATCATTATTATGAATGTAGTATAATCGCCGGCGTAATCAGAGCTGTTAATTGGTCATTTGTGTACGTGGATGTTATCACTCATTATGTTGGGCGTGAGGTTTCTTTCTCATGGGTTTGTTTTTGTTGTTGTATTTTTAATGAATGGCTTGTGCATGACTAATGTGTGAGAGAGAGAGGGGGAGGAGGAGAGGAGGAGGAGAGAGGGGGGGGGCAGAGAGAGAGGGGGGGAGCAGAGAGAGAGGAGAAAAGAGAGAGAGGGAGAGTGTGTGTGTATAAATGTTTTGGGGGGGGGGGGGGGTGCACACATGTGAGAGAGGGACAGACAAACAAACAGACAGAGACAGAGAGCTAAAGGGCATACGCTATTACGAGTGTACTGCACGTGTGTGTGGGGTGTGTGTGTGTGTGTGTGTGTGTGTGTGTTGTGTGTGTGTGTGTGTGTGCGTGCGTGCGTGCGTGCGTGCGTGCGTGCGTGGTGTGTGTGCGTGCGTGCGTGCGTGCGTGTGAGTGTGTGTGTATATGTGTATGTGTGTGTGTGTGCGCGCGTATGTGTGTGTTTGTGTGTGTGTGCATACGTGCGTGCGTGCATGCGTGGGTTATGTTTGGTAGGTGTGTTTTCCTAAGCATACGTGCGCTACTTGCGCTTAAACTACCGGTCAGTGATCTAAATCTGTCATTGCATTATTA
>CM054145.1:26875642-26880642 GCA_028751875.1 Rapana venosa | reverse complement strand
TCGGTTTAGAGTCCCCCTCCAAAGGGGAAAACTGTTGGGAGATTTGGAAATCTGCACTGTTTACAAAAACCAACACAAACAACGATACAAAAATACGATACAATACAATACGTACGATGACAAGACATGAAAAAGGGGGTTGTGTTTATGAGCCGCCCCGAAAAGCCCCGATATGGCTTGAAAGGGGCCAGCGGGGCTTTTTGGGTTTAAACCAAGCAGGGGCCCATGTTTGGGCTTAGGACGGGGACAAAGCGTACCGAAATTTTAAAGGGAAAACCACATACTTAGAAAGCGTTATCAAAAAGTTTTTTAGTTGTGTGTGTAGTGTGGTGTGTGTGTTGGTATTGTGTTTGGGGGCGGGGGGGGGGGGGGGGGGGGGGGGTATGTGTGTGGTGTGGTGTGTGTGTGTGTGTGTGTGTGTGTATGTTGTTGTGTGTTTTGTGTTGTGTGGGGAGGTGTTGGTGTGGGTGTGTGTGTGTGTGTGGGGTGTGTGTGTTGGTGTGTGTGGTGTTGTTTGTTTGTGTGTGTGTGTGTGTGTGTGTGTGTGGTGTGTGGGGTTTTTGTGTGTGTGTAGGGGTGTGTGTGTGTGTTTGTGTGGGGTGGTGTGTTTTGTGTTGTTTTTGTGTGGGGGGGGGTTGTGTGTGTGGGGTGGTGTGTGAGGTGTGTGTTTTTATTGTGTTTTGGGGGGGTGTGTGGGGGGGGGGGTTGGTGTGTGGGGTTTTGGGGTGTGTGGTTTTGTGTGTGTGTTTGTGTTGTGTGTTTGGGGGGGGGGGGAGTGGTGGTTTTGTTTTGTGGGGGTTTGTGTGTGGTGTGTGTGTGTGGTGTTGTGTGGGGTGTGTGTGGGGTGTGTTTTTGGTGGGTGTTTTGTGGTGTTGTGTAGGTTTGTGGTTTTGTGAAGGGTTGGGGCGAGTGGGGTGTGTGTGGGTGTTTTTTTCCGTGTGTGTGTGTGTTGTGGTGTTTTGGGGGTTGGGTTTTGTGTTTGGTTTTTTTGTGTGGTGTGGTTTTTTTGGTTTTTTTTGTTTTTGGGTTGGGGGGGTTTTTTTTTTTTTTGTTTGTTGTTGGAAAAAAAATTGTTTTTTTTTGTGGGTTTTTTTTTGTTGGGTTGTATTTTTTTTTTTAAAAAAAAATGGAAAAAAAAAAAAGTTTGTTTTTTTTTTTTTTTTGTTTGGAAATGTGTGAAAAGTTTGTTTTTTTTTTTTGTTTTTTGGGGCCCCCCCGGAGTTTTGTGTTTTTTTTTTGTTTGTGTGTGTGGGGGTTTTGGAAAGGTTTTTCCCGTGTTTGTGTTGGTGTGTTTTTTTTGTGGGTGTTTTTGGGTGGTTGTTTTGTTTTTTGTTGGTTTTTTTTGTAAAAAAAAAGTGTTGGTGTGGTTGGTTGTTTGTTTTTTTGTTGTTTTGTTTTAAAAATTTTTTGGGGTTTTTTTTTTTTGGGGGTTTTGTTTTAAAAAAATAATTTTTTCCCTTTGTTGTGGGTTTTTTCCGTTTTTTTTTTGTTGTTAATTTTGTTGGGGGGGGGGGGGGGGGGGGGGGGGGGTTCCGGGGGCCCCCGGAAAAATTTTTTTTAAAAAACGTTAAAAAAATTGTAACAACCTTTTTTTATTAAGAAAATTTATTTTTTTTTGGGTATAATTTAGTGTTTTTTGTTTTTTGGTTTTTTTGGGGTTGGTGTTTTTTCTTTTTTGGTTTGGTTGGGGCCCCCAAAATTTTTTTTTTTTTTTTTTTTTTTTTTTTTTTTTTTTTTTTCTTTTTTTTATTTATTTTTTATTTTTTTTGGGTGTGTTTTGGGTTGTTTTAAGTGGGGTTTTGTGGTTTTTTTAATCAGCGTTGACAGCCCAAAAATTTTTTAAATTCGATTTTGTGATAGTAAAAAAAAACCCAATCTTTTTTTGGGTTTGGTTTGTGTGTGTGTTGGTGTGTGGGGGTTTTGGTGTGTGGGGGTTGTGTGTGGTGTTTTGTGGTGTTTGTGTGTTGTGTTGGTGGGGGGTTCGGGGTGGGGGTTGTTGTGGTGTGGGGTTGTGTGTGTGTTGGTGTTTTGTTTGTGGTGGTTTTGTTTTTTGTGTTTGGGTTTTCCCCGGGTTTTGGTTGTCTGTTTTTTGGGGGCCCTTTTTGTTGTTGGTTTTGTTTTGTAAGGTGTTGTTGGTTTTTTTAAAAATCACTTAACCCCCCCCCAAAAAAATAATTCTATTTTTTTGTTTTTAAAAAAAAACAAGGTTTTTTTTGGGGGTTTTTTTTGGGTTTTGGGTTTTTTTTTGGGTTTGGGTTTGGGGGGTTTGGTTTTTGTGGTGTTTTTGGTGTTTGTTGTGTGGTTGTTTTTTTTTTCTGCTGTTCCCTGTTTTTAATTTTTCCAAAACTTCTTCTTCAAAATTTTCCAAAACAAAGATATTTTTTTTATGAAGACATCACCTTCACCTCACCCCCCCAAAACAAATCTTTTAATTTTTTCTCTTTCCACAATCAAACACAAAAAACCTTCTCCTCAAACAAACCTACATACCCCAAAAAAACCAAACAAAAATCCACCGTCCCAACAAACAAAAACAAAAACCACATAAAACATACACCCCAAAAAACACAAAAAAAAATTATTTAATAGGAAAAAATATTAGATAATTTTATAGTTAGAAAAAACATACCTCTTTCCAAAACCACACCCACCCTTCCTTTCCCACTAAATAACATAAAACATGCGCAAAAATCACCTAAAACTACAACCAATACCAAAAATTTAAAAATTTACAAAATTTCTAAAATCAAACTTTCTCTAAACCAAAAACAACTGAACAAAAATAAAAAAATTTAAAAAATTTTTAAAAAAAACATAAATTTACAAAAAACATAATTTAAATAAATTTTTTAATAAATAAAATAAAACTTAAAATAATAAAAACAAAAATTTTAAATAAATAAAAAAAAATTTTTTTAAAAAAAAATAAAAAAAAAATAATTGTTTAAAATTTAAATTAATAAAAAAAAAAACATAAAAAACTTAAAAAAAATAAATACTTAAAAAATTTTAAAATTTAAAAAATAAAAAAATTTAAATTTTTAAAATTTAAAAATTTAAAAATTTAAAAAAGTTTAATAAATAAAATAAATAAAAAAAAATTAAAAATTTAATTTTAAAAAAAAATTAAAAAAATTTAATTTAAAATTTTTACATAAAAATTTTAAAATAATACTTTACAAAAAAATTAAAAACTTAAAAAAAATAAAAATAAAACCCATAAAATTTAAAACATAAAAATAAAAATAAAAGAAAAAATTAAATACTTTAAAAGAAAAAAAAATAAACAATTACATAAAAATAAACATAAATAAAAAAACTAACTACAAAAAAATACTAAAATTAAAAAAATTTAAAAAAATAAAAAAATAAATATAAATTAACAAAATTAAAATTCATAATAAAACAAAACAAAAAATTTAAAATAATAAAAAATCAATAAAATATAAAATTTAATAAAAATTTAATAAATAAAAAATAAAAATCCAAAAAATTTTAAAAAAAAATTTTAATAATTTACATAAAAATTAAAATAAATACAAAACACACAAAATCTAATAATTAATTTTAAAAACCCCTTAAAAAAATTTTTAAAAAAAATTTTAAAAATTTTAAAATTTTTAAAATTTAAAATAAATTTAATTTAATTTAAAATTAATAAGTTTTAAAATAATTAAAATAATTTAAAAATTTTAAAAAATTTAATCCTTTAAAAAAATTTTTAAAAATTATAAAATAATAAATATAAAAAAAATAAAAATAATACATAAAAAAAAAAAAATAACGTTTTAAAATTCAAAAGGAAAAAAAAATTTTAAAATTTTAAACCCCCAAAAAAAATTTAAAAAATTTAATTTTAAAAATACATACATACCAAAAAACCCACCAAAAAAATACAAAATACTTTACATACATCCCAATACATACATTCCATACATACTTTCCAAACCCTTAAACCAAAATACTAAAACCATACTTTACCATTTCATCCCTTCTTTACATCAATACTTTCATCCCACATAAAAACAACATAAAAATACATACATACAAAAACATACATTTAAACAAAACATACATACATACAAAACAAAACATCCCTAAAAACCATACATACATACATACAAAACCCCTACAAACAAATAAAGGGCATACTTTACATAAAATACATCTTCTAACTACAAACATACATAAAACATCATCCCAACAAACATAAAAAACCAAAAACATAACATACATACATCCATACATACAAAAAATACATACATACACAACATACATACAAACAACATACAAAACATACAAACACACACACATACAAACAAACACACCCCTACAAACAACATGCATAAAATACATACAAAATAAACCCTAAAACATACATACATAAACCTCCATCCATACATAAAAACCATAGAAAAAACACATACATACATAAAATACAAAACCAAAACATACAAACATACATAAATACATACATGCATCCCATGCATGCATAAAATACATAAAATTCATACATACAAACAACATACATACATACAAAACAACAAACATACATGCATGCATGCATGCTTTGGCCATACATACATACATACATTCATACATACATACATACATACATACATACAAACAAACATACATACATGCATCATGCATGCATGCTGCATGCATGCATGAAAGCTGCAGCTTGCATGCATACATACAACTTTCATCAACATACTTTACATACTACATCCATACAAACATACATACATAAAATACATACATACTTACATACATACAAACATACTTTACATACAACCATACATACATACATCCCATACACCAAAACATAGAGAAACAAAAAATACACACCTGCTCAAACACGCGAAATCCTTCTCTCTCTCTCCCCCTATCTCTTTTCCCTCCCTTTCTCCCCCCGCTCCTCTCCCCTCTCTCCCCTCTCCCTCTCCTCTCTCTCTCTCCCCCTCTTCTCTCTCCTCTCTCTTTTCCCCTCTCTCCCT
>CM054145.1:26868142-26870642 GCA_028751875.1 Rapana venosa | reverse complement strand
AGTGCAATACAACAAAAAGTGGAATAAACCCCAATGCAAAAAAACACAATAAACCCCAACACAATACCAAAACCCAAAAAAGGGCAATGCAAAAGCAGAAAACCCAATTTTTTGTTCTGTGGGTTTTTCGGTAGGGCAGCCCCCTTTGCGCGAATGCATCATCATCAACATCATATCCATCATCATCAATCAAAGGCATTCTCTATGTAGCCGACATATGCTGATAAGGGGGTTTTGTAGGGTCCCGGATTAACAGATAAAAGGAGTGTGAAAATTTTTAACGGACGTGTGTGTGTGTGTGTGTGTGGTGTTTTCCCTGTTGTTGGTTGTGTTTGTGTGTGTGTGTGTGGTGTGTGTGTGGGGTTTTTTGTGTGGTGTGGGGGTGTGGGGTTTTTGTGTGTGTGTGTGTGTGTGTGTTTTTCCGTGGGGTGTGTGGTGTGTGTGTATTTTTTGGGGGGGGGTGTGGGGGGGGGGGGGGGGGGGGGGGGGGGGGGGGGTTTTGTGGGGGGGGGGGCTGTTTTTTTAGGTTTTTTTTATTCTTCTTTTTTTTTTATATCGAGGGTAATGGAATAAACACTTGTGTGCTTTTTTAAAATCCAGTTCACGGTGTATGTGGGTTTTTTGGGCAACTCTGTCATCAGTTCCCCCCCCGGACACAATGGCTCTTAAACCCCGAAAAACAAACCCGGGTTTAAATGTGCGCAAGATGCCCTGCTTTCGTTTTTCACACGGGGCCCCCGGGCCTTTTGTCCATCCCCAAGGACTTTTGGGGGAAAAAGGGAATGTGTTTTGTGTGTGGTGTTGTGTGTTGTGTGTGTGTGTGTGTGGTGTGTGTGTGTGGGGTGTGTGTGTGTGGTGTGGGGTTTTGTTTGGGTGGGTTTTTGTGTTGTTTTTTGTGTGTGTGTATGTATGTGTGTGTTTGTTTTGTTGTGTGGTTGTGTAAAGTGGGGTTTTGTGTTTTTTGGGGGGTGGGGGGTGGGTGTGGGGGGGGGTTCAGGGGGAATGCCTGCAAAGCACGCCCTTTTGGAAGTGGAAGTGGATAAAAGGGTGTGTGTGTATGTGTATGTGTGTTGTGTGTGTGTGTTTTGTGTGTGTGTGTGTGTGTGTGTGTGGTGTGTGTGGTTTTGTGGGGTGTGTGTGTTTGTTTTTTTAAATAAAACCCCTTTAACGCACGGCGCGCGCGCGCGGCCAAAGTGTTATGTGGTGTGTGTGTGTCAAAAAAAAAAAAGGGGAAAATTCCCCCGGGATAACGCATGTGGGGAAAGAGTGTGGTGTGGTTTTTGGGGTGTGTGTGTTTTGTTTGTGTTTTGGGGTGTGTGGGTGGTGGGGGTTTTGTGTGTGTTGTGTTTTGTGAGTGAGTGTGTGTTTTTTGGTGTGTGTGTATGTTTGTGGTGTGTGTATTTGTGGGTTTTTTGGTATGTGTTTTTATGTTGTGGGGTGTGTAAAGTGTGTGTGGAGTGAGTGTAATGTTTTTTTTGGGGTGTGTTGTGGTGTTTTATGTGGGTGGCGTGCGTGCGCCGCGCCCCGTGCTGTGTGCGGGACGGGAATGCGGGGTTGTGACATTTCCAGCCCCACAGATGCTGGCCAGCGTTTACCCTGTAAACCGTTATGGGATCCCTGTCTTTTTTTCTGTCCGTTCTGTCCGTTCTGTCTGTCCGTTTGTCTTTTTCTGTCCGGGTTTTTGCGGTTTTTGTCGTCTGGTTTTGTTTGTATGTCTGGGCTGTTTTGTTTTTTCTGTTTGTCCGTTTTTTTGTCGTCCTTTGTCTGTCTTTTGTTATGTCTTTTGTTTGTTTGTTTTTTTTTTTGTCCGTTTGTCCTTTTCTGTTTTGTCCGTTTGTATTCTTTTCTGTCCGTTTTTTAGTCTTTTGTCCCCTTTCTGTCCCGTTTTCTGTTTTTTAAGCTGTCTATTTGTTTGTCCTTTTTTATTCTGTCTGTCTGTTTGTTTTTTTTGTCTGTCCCGTCTGTTTTTTTTCCCTCTGTCCCGTTTTTTCCCTGTCTGTTTGTCCCTTTTTTACGTCTGTCTGCCCCGTAAGGATGTTAAAGTTTTGTATGTCCTGCTGTCTATCTGTCTGTCGTTTTGTCGTTTGTTTGTCCTTTGTATGTTTTGTCTACGTCTGTTTGTTTGTCTGTCCCCGTCTGTTTGTCCGTTTGTATGTATTTTTTTTTGTTTGTCTTTTTTGTTTCCCTTTTGTAAAGTCTGTCCGTCTTTTCTGGGTTTTTTTCCGTTTGTATGTCTGTCTTTTTCTTGTCTGTCTGCCATTTGTTTGTCCATTTTATGTCTTTCCTGTTTGTTTGTTTTTTTTGTTTGTCTCCTCTGCTATTTGTTTTTTCTGCTGTCTGTATGGGCCCGTTTGTCCGTTTGTAAAGTCTTTTCCGTCTGTTTGGCTAGCTGCGGGTGTTTCTCTCTCCTCTCCTCTCTCTCTCCTCCCCTCTCTCTCTCCCCTCCTTTTCTCTCTCTCTCTCTCCCCTCTCCCCTAAACTTTCTCTCTCTCGCTCCCCT
>CM054145.1:26845642-26853142 GCA_028751875.1 Rapana venosa | reverse complement strand
GGTTAGAGCACTCGCTTTTCCCAAACTAAGGTTAAACAGCATCGAGCGTGGTTACCACTTGGATGTGTGTGACCGTTTGCGCGCCTTGGCTTCAGTACAGTCCCCCAGTTCACCCAGCTGTAAATGGGTACCTGCCTCTTTAGGATCAGGGAAGGTTAAGCAGCGAGGGAGAGGATATGGCCGCCGCCCTCAATATGCTGGCCCTAGAGAAGTGAGGTCTCTGACGCCTCGCTCCCCTACGATCTTATAGGTTATGGGACACCTTTACCTTTAGTAATACTGTCACCACACAAACATTTAATATTTTTGCTATATATATTCAGTTATTAAAGCAATTAGTTTTACAACAACGAATGCGCTAGCCCTTACTTGCCGTGACAAAACTTGTATAGGTTATAGGTGTCAGACATGTGTGTGTGTGTGTGTGTGTGTGTGTGCGTGCGTGCGTGCGTGCGTGCGTGCGTGCGTGCGTGCGTGCGTGCGTGCGTGCGTGCGTGCGTGCGTGCGTGTGTGCGTGTGTGTGCACACATTGATGTACACAGGCACCAAGATATACACCGGCACACAAGCGTAAGTTTACAGACAAATGCATCCTCGCACACTGAGATGGGCAAAGACACAGACACATGCATGCGCGCACATGCATGCTAGGACACATTCAGTACGACCAGGAATCGTAGATTTCGGTGCTTTTAAGTAATCTCAGAGCATATGTCCTTCCATAGCAGCAGCATTCCCATCGCCATCGATCATCATGCAGTAAAAGAAAGTTGTCTCTGATTCGGTGGTCCCGGTTGCAGTGGTCTCATGGTGACCTCAGTTGGTTTCCCCTTACACTTCGTGGCTGTGGTGAGTGTGTGTCGAGCCTTTAGGGTTGGGGGTTCAAAGGAGGGAGTCGTTGTAGGGACGTTGTGCTGGTCGTCTGCTCAGTCTGGCTCCGCGGCTGAGTTATTATTGTCATCAGTAAAGGGATAAGTAGGTGGTGTCATGAGTATGTTAGCTCAGCAACAGACACCACTGAACACCACCATAACTTGACTCAGAAGCAGTGCAGGGCCCCTCTGGCTGGTGGGCCCGCTGCGGCCTGACTTTGTTGAGCTCCCTGCGGAGTTCTGACCCTGAGGATGAGTCACAACGAATCTGGGTGTGGCTGTGGCGGGCAGAGACATTGAAATGAGCGGCGTGGAAACAGCAGGACAGGAACGTCACAGAAGCTGAGGCAACGAAAACTATACATGTATTTGTAGCACTATACGCTGCAAATATATAACAAAAAGCCATTGAATAACAGTGTTTTCCACACCATTGCAAACAACGGAACAAAAGCGCATTCCCATCGTGTCAAGCAATCATGATGAAAAGACACATAGAAACACCGCTGTCTATTGAAGCAGCTGGCCTGAACAAAAGCGCGTTGTGTTCAGCTCATCAGGTAGTTATCACTGCCCTTGTTGCACTGCACTGCTCGATAGCAGCAATGCTAGTCTGAACACATGTGGCTGGATGTCAATTTGTACAGGTGTGTTAACTTTTCGGAGCATTTTATATCATCTATACAAACCTGAAAAGTCTTTCAGACTTATAAATATTCTGGCATTAAGGACCATCAGCACACCTTATAGATATTCTGGCATTAAGGACCATCAGCATACCTTATAGATATTCTGGCATTAAGGACCATCAGAGCACCCTATAGATATTCTGGCATTAAGGACTATCAGAGAACCCTATAGATATTCTGGCATTAAGGACCATCAGAGCACCCTATAGATATTCTGGCATTAAGGACCATCAGAGCACCCTATAGATATTCTGGCATTAAGGACCATCAGAGCACCCTATAGATATTCTGGCATTAAGGACCATCAGCACACCTTATAGATATTCTGGCATTAAGGACCATCAGAGCACCCTATAGATATTCTGGCATTAAGGACCATCAGCACACCTTATAGATATTCTGGCATTAAGGACCATCAGAGCACCTTATAGATATTCTGGCATTAAGGACCATCAGAGCACCCTATAGATATTCTGGCACTAAGGACCATCAGCACACCTTATAGATATTCTGGCATTAAGGACCATCAGAGCACCCTATAGATATTCTGGCATTAAGGACCATCAGAGCACCCTATAGATATTCTGGCATTAAGGACCATCAGCACACCCTATAGATATTCTGGCATTAAGGACCATCAGCACACCCTATAGATATTCTGGCACTAAGGACCATCGGCACACCTTTGGGGGGGACAGGACAGCCTGGTGGGTAAAGCGTTGTTGTCCTGATCTCACGGCCCGGGTTCGAACCCCTGCCGAGCCACGCACTCGATAGGATGTTCCCCTGGAGTTAACATCAGTACCCACTCCAATTCCCAGAGAAGTGTTTCGGATGAGACTATAAACTGAGGTCCTGTGTGCGAACGCACGCAGAACATCTGGCGCACAAGTTAAAACCGCCTTACGAAAGAGTGGGTTCATTGCACACCGGTAAGGTAGGATCGGATTACAAAATCTAGACAAAACATGCACACCGGTGTCGTGTTTAGACACTCTCCCTGAAGTCGGAACGCGGCTACCTTAATGGTGGGCAAAAGACGGCGCAAGCAAAATCTCACTATTGGTGAACCACGGAGCTCCAGCTGAGGAATGAACCAAAAAAAACACCTAAAACTCAACAGAAACTCAAAGAAAAAAAACACCGTCTGTCTCCTATCGCGCCCGTGTGTGTGTGACATGTGGATGGAGACACACCCAGGCTCATTCCAGCCCCACACTTCCTCCTTTGGAATCGTTAGTGAATAATTACGTACACCATCAGGTTGACTCAGTACTAACAACAGATTGCATGTGGCTCTTTTTTGTGTTGGTTTCCTTTGCTCCAGCTTTGAGAAGACCCGTCCATAAGAGGTTGTCTAACGGTCACGCGTGTGCTTACACAGCGACTTGTGCAGGTTCGATCCCCGTTTGTGTCCGAACTGCTTCCCCATCCGCTAGATCTTGGTCTGGGTGCTAGTCTTTCGGAGGAGTTGATAAAGCGCGGTCCCGTTTGCAAGACGTATTCAAGTGCATATGATAAAGAACCCACGGCAACAAGAGAGCTGTCCTCCGCAAAGTTCTGTAGAAAAAAAGTCACTGTGATGGGAAAATCAATGAACGTGCAGACAGATTTGTTTTTATATATGGGTGGCGCTGCTCTTGTGGCAACGCGTTCTCCCGAGGAAAAAGCAGGGTGGATTTCACGCAGAGAAATCTTCTGTGTCTGAAAGTGGTACACAAAACAATACAATACAATACAAGGCCAGACAATACAATACCACAGCAACAACAACAACCACAACAACAAAACGACATCAGTAACCACCACCGCCACCACCACAATATTGTTTTTCTTTTCTCAGCTAGAGCTGCAAGCTTAACCAGTGATGAGATTTTAACGTATGCCCCCTTTACCACCCACCCCCACCCCCACCCCACCACCACCACCACCACCCCCCCCACCACCACCACCTTTACCCCCCCCCACCACCACCACCACCACCTTCACCCCCACCCACCACCATCCACCACCAACCCCCAAATCACCACCACCACCACCACCAACCCACCACCACCACTTTCACCCCCAACCACCACCACCCCCACCACCATCCCGACCACCACCACAACCCTACCACCACCACCACCACAATTAAGGCTGCCCTTTTCTGGCTTCAGGAACGATATCAGAGTCAGGATAATGATCAGAAGTCTCAGGCAGAGCGGCACTGTACCTCAGCGTTGGGCCAGCTTTGCTTGCCCTGCATGTAAGCATAGCAGGATTCCCCAAAGGGCGTAAAACCGGGAGGACAGGTGCCTTCGTCTTGTGCCAGGGCTGTGGACAGACAGCGGTCAAGAAAGATTCAGCTAGCTAAGTGCCAAAGCCTACATTAAAACTTCTTCTTCTTGTTCGTCTTCTTCTTCTTCTTCTTCTTCTTCTTCTTCTTCTTCTTCTTCGACAGCAATTATCGTTGTGTGTTATATGAGCGGAAATGTGGGTAACGCACGTAAAAAAAACCACGGCAACAAGAGAGTTGTCCCTGGCAAAATTCTTAGAAAAAAGCCACTCTGATAGGGAAAACAAATACAGCTGCAGGAAAGAAAAAAAAAAAAAAAGGGTGAAAGGGTGGCGCAGCGCTAAGTGGCGACGCGTTCTCCCACTCACCCCGGGGAGAGCAGCCCGAATTTCACGGAGAGAAATCTGCCGTGACTTAAAGTGGTATAAAATAAAATCTGAGCGCTTTGATTTGTTGCTTTACAAGATTCAGCGCTATATAAATTCCATACATTATTATTATTATTATTATTAAATGTGTCACACTGCCGTTAAGCACCTAACAAGTCAGGCCCAGCGCATCCGACTTCGGCGTAAGAGAGAATTGTTATCTTTTATGTTTTTCTGGAAAAATAAAGGCAGGAGAACGGACAAGAAACGAAACAGACCACGTAAGAAAATAGCCAAGAAGGGGGTGACTGGAAGAAAAAGAACAAGGCAGAAACAAAAAAGAGTGATAGGAAAGGGGACATTTCTAGCACAGAATTTCCAGAAAGTGGGGATGCTGTTTATACTGACAGGTCCCCGGCATCCCCACGGGGGATATTACAAACTAAGAGCATGACCAATGCCCTGATTGTCTTGTTGTTGGTGTTGACAAAGTGAAGAATATGTCCATATACTTTTCTCAGTGGTTTTAGTATTAGAGGAGGCATATCCTTTCTGGTTTTATGATTCCACTTTCGTGTTCCTTTCTTTCTTTCTTTCTTTCTACACTAGTTTCTGTGTGAGAATTATAGTAGCAAGCTTTGGTATGTTGCAAGAGACTTGGTCGCATGTGTGTGCGTACGTGCGTGCGTGTACGTGCGTGCGTGTACGTGCGTGCGTGCGTGTGTGTGCGTGTGTATGTTTTCTCATACATACATACATACATAGATATAGATATAGATAGATAGATAGATAGATAGATAGATAGATAGATAGATAGATAGATAGATAGATAGATAGATAGATAGATAGATAGATAGATAGATAGATAGATAGATAGATAGATAGATAGATAGATAGATAGATAGATAGATAAGGGCAGAAGAGACAATGCCACAACACGTTAAACTAAAGTATCACTCGGAGGACACACAAACCACACACTCACACACACTCACACACACACACACACACACACACACACACACACACACACACACACAAGTACATACACACAAACACACACTCTCACTCACACACACACTCACACACACACACACACACACACACACACACACACTCACACACACACTCACACACACTCAAGCACACACACACAAGTACATACACACAAACACACACTCTCACTCACACACACACTCTCACACACACACACACACACACACACACACACTCACTCACACACACACACACACACACACACACACACACACACACACACACACACTCACACACACACACACACACACACACACAAACACACACACAAAACCACCACCACCATCACACACACACCACCACCACCACCAACAACAACAACACGTAAACCCAAACAATACTCACCCGGTGAAGCCACCACCCCCAGCATAACTACCAAAACCAGAGCAGACATAATTACCGACTTTCCGACTTTCCTGACAACTTTGCTGACCACCAAGAAATGACCGCTTTAGTGCTGCTGACAGGGAAACCCGATCAACAATGACCTGTTTGTTTGTCTACAGCGGTTTGTGGTCAGTAAACCAAATCTGGGGCTGTGACCTCGTGGTCAAAGCAGACGTAATCTGGTCAATTCTTGGTCAGAGAACACACGGCCCATCAGGGGTAGCCTTGACCCTTACCCCCCAAAAAGGTAAAGTTTCTATCGTACCCAGAACTTTATTGTTGTGGGGTTTTTTGTGTGTTGTCTTTTCTCGTTCCTTGGCTAGAGCTCTGAAGTATACCGATCTCCATATCTTTGCGTATAGGGGTCGTTTACCTATCATTAAGGTAGCCGCAATCCGACTTCAGGGATGGTATTTTTAATAGCTCCCTCGTGTTCTAGTCTTGTGGATTCAGTTTGATTCCCCCTTTTTTCCCCTTTGCCTGTCGTTTAGCGTTGTTCCGTGAAATATTGTGTTGTGTTGTGTTGTGTTGTGTTGTTATATTTTATTGTGTTGTATTGAGTTGCTCTGCGGTGCTTTGTATTGTGTTAATTGTGTTGTACACTACAGAAAACTATAGTACACTACAGTACAGTACACTACACTGCACTACACTACAATACACTACGCTACAATACACTACACTACACTACAGTACACCACACTACACTACACTACACTGCAATACACTACACTACACTGCAATACACTACAGTACACTACACTACACTATAATACACTACACTACAGTACACTACAGTACATCGCACTACACTACACTACAATACACTACACTGCAATACACTACACAACACTGCAATACACTACACTAAACTACACTACAGTATACTACAATCCAATACAGTGCACTATACTACCGTAAACTACACTACAATACACTACAATATAGTATACTTTGATACAATTCAATACACTACACAGCACTACCCTACAGTACACAGCAATAAACATCGCACTACAGTACACTACACTTCAGTTCCACTACACCACACCCCACTCCTCTTTACTCCTTTCGCAGCACTCCCTTTGACTGCACACCCCCACTCCACTCCAATTCAATTCAATCCACATCGCCCCACTCCACTCCACTCCACCCCCCCCCCCACTCCCCTCCACTCCACCACCCCCACCACTCCCCTCCTCACTCCACCACCCCCACCACTCCCCTTCACCTCCCACTCCCCTCCACTCCACCACCCCCACCACTCCCCTCCACTCCACCACCCCCACCACTCCCCTTCACTCCCACCCCCCCCCCCCCACCACTCCCCTCCACTCCACCACCCCCACCACTCCCCTCCACTCCACCACCCCACCACTCCCCTCCACTCCACCATCCCCACCACTCCCCTTCACTCCACCCCCCCCCCACTCCACTCCTCTCCCCTCCCTTCTACCCCCACTCCCCTCCACTCCACTCCACCCACCGCCCCCACTCCACTCCACTCCATTCCCCCCCACTCCACTCCCCTTCACCCCACCCCCACATCCACTCCACTCCCACCACCCCCACTCCACTCCCCTCTACTCCTACTCCACTCCTTCCCCCACTCCACTCCACATCCCTCCACTCCACTACCCTCCACTCCACCCCCACTCCACCTCTCCCCCTCTTCCCCCACTCCACTCCACCCCCACTCCACTCCACTCCACTCCACCACACCCCCACCCCACTCCACACCACACCACACCACCCCACTCTACTCCACTGTACTCCACTCCACCCCCACTCCACTCCATCCTACTCCACTCCATCCTATACTCCACTCCACTCCACTTTCAACTTTGTGG
>CM054145.1:26830642-26843142 GCA_028751875.1 Rapana venosa | reverse complement strand
GTGTTCCAAATGGTTCTCACTCATGTCCTCTCCTCTTTCTGATCAGATCCAAACTTGTTCTGTGACATCTCAGCCATTGGTTGGTGATTCTCAGCCTCCAGCACGTAGTCTTTCAACTGAAGTCTTCGGGTCAAGCATTTTCTGTAGAAGTTTGTATTTCACACATGAAGATTATAGAGTTCTTATCTATTTTTGTTTCTCATTGAATTTTTGCTTAAATCATTTTCAAAATGATGGAGAAGTTGTTACTGGTTTCCAGCACTTGTTTTCCTCCACTGCTGTTTTCTGAATAAAGATTTAAACTCGCTGATGACAAGAGAGATACCTTTATTTTCCAATCCATTTTCATCTTGGAGACCAGACAACATTTCATGTTTGACTGTTCTCTTAGTCACTGCTTTTCAATCGAGTCTTTGACAGAACGCTTAACTCATTGAGGTTGTGCCGAAGCTTAAGATTCGGCACTCTTTTCCTTTACTGTGACGTGCCGAAGCTTAAGATTCGGCAGACTTACGATTTTTAAAAAAAACACAAAGTAATGGTTAACTCAAGGAAAATTACTTTGGCCTGTAGGGCAATCATTTTTCTAAACACAGTTGCTTTCCTTGACCATAAGCTTGCCTAGTTTTTATCTGTTGGCCAATTTTCTTTGACATGTCAACAAGTGATATCTTTGGGATTTCAGGCACCCCAGTGTTATGATTCTTTAAGAAAAATAAGTCTGTTGTACAACAAGTGAAATCACATGGATTCAGCCAGCTTCAGGAATGTTTACTTTGGTGAAAAATCATCACATTGGTTCAAGGGGACTAGTTGATGAATAGTTCTAGCCATTTAAGATACCAACCCTAATTTTCAAAACTTTTTATTTTTCAGCATTCAGTGACATATTTTGGAAATTTGTAAAAAATAAATACAGTCATCTATTAAAAAACTGTGAAACAATCTCAAAAGAAGACATTATAAACTTTTCAATGATATATAATGAGTATGTCATTATTATGTTGGGTAAGTCTGCTGAATTTTTCAAATATAGCCAAAATCATGCGTCACCACAAAATGGCGGGATCCATTTCAATGCGACTCCAATGAGTTAAGCGTGGAGCCGTATATCTTGTGTCACCTGCTGTCTTGCTTTTTGCCTTTTTTTTTAACCTTTACCTTCACCTATCCCATAGTCTAGTAGACCGTGGGGACACTACTGAAGATTTTGCAACCAGCTTCCTCCACTCAAATAATGTCAGCAGCAAATAATTATGTCGTTTCCTTTTCACTGACGTACAACCACGACTTTCTTTAATTGTCCTACGAATTACAAATGTTTATCTGCTGTACAGGTATTTCATGCAATTCACTTCTGTCTACTCTCCATCTAGACCGCTCCGTTTTCCTATTGGTATGATACGTCTCTGTATGTCTGTACTTTCAACCCAAAATAATGACGAATATTGTCTGAATATAGAATTCATCACTTTTCGTTTCGTTCTCTCCCCAAAATATGTGTTGATTTATTTTTTTCTTCCTTATTTTGGGGTGGGTTTTTTTAATACACTTTGATTCGTTGGTTGGTTGGTTTGGTTGGTTGGTTGTTCGTTGGTTGGTTGGTTGTTGGTGGGTTGGTTGGTTGTTGGTGGGTTGGTCGATTGGTTGGCTGGTTGGTTAAGTGATTGGTTTGTTGGTTGGTTGCCTGGTTTCTTGAACGACTTTAGTCCATTCAAAAATAGAGAGTATTTTAGATTACACAACTGTAATTAGCTGCCGGGTCATGTAGTATCTTGTATAGAGTGCAGTCGGACAATTTTGGGGTGAGTTTTACATATTTTTAAAGTATGAAAAAATGCACTGTATACTTGTTTTGGGGAGTAAGGACATAGAGCAATGCCAGGTAGTCACGAGAGAGTTCGAAATAATCATCAAATGAGGATTACTTCGTCAGCGCCTGGGCTTTATCACAGTTCTTGATTAAACCATTGACGCTGGGGGCCACAGCAAAGTGAGAGGCTGTATGACCAGTGGCTTTCTTTCCCACTCATGGAATTCCACTTTACAGCTTAGTCTTTAGTGATCGACTATGACTCTCTGACTAGGAGGCTTGACTTGCACAGTCCTTATGTGCTGCAGCCCTGGGGGCTGGTTGGCCTTTGGAGAACATCTCCAACGCTGACTGTCCTTATGCCCACTTGGCCGAGAGAGTGGGGATGTACTGTGGGCAAGGCATCTCAACTATGATCAAATTTCTGCCCAATTTCCGAAACAGCAGCTGCCTCCTCTGCTGCTTTGGAGGTCATCGTCAAAAACGACGGACTAACATATACATACAGCGTTGACCCCGCGCATGCATATTGCGGTAAGGAAGCTAGCAGACGCCTAAGGGGTACCAAATTTGTGCCAAATCACATGAGTTTTGAGTCAGAGGCTAGTCTTTCACAAAAAGTAGTTTTTATTTCTACGGATGCCTTAGTATGAATATAAGAGATAAATGGAATAACAGATGGAAAAGTACGAATTATAAATACAGGTGTCTAACCTGTTTGCCATAGTCCTACCTGTTTTCAGTGGAAATAACCCATGTGCTATTCTCTCCAAGTCATAGAACATAGTTGCTTCCCTTGGTCTTTACAGTAAGAGAGTTTACACGCACTCCTTCTACCACACACAGTAAGGGGAGGGGGGAGTTGAACCATCTGTAAGCACGCAAATACGTACATACATACATACATACATCCATACATCCATACATACATACATACATACATACATACATAATACATACATACATACATACATACACGCACGCACGCACGCACGCACGCACGCGCACACACACAAACATATACATGCATGCATACATACATTGAAAATGATGCACAAAACCCCGCAGAACTCAACCGTTTCTTCATATTTTTTTAATTTTTCATACGTAATATCCAACAAGAAAAAAACCCAACTTGATCCTTTCCTTGTGTTCTATAATGCCCCTTGGAATCACCAGCCTTTACCTAGCATTAACCAAACTTCTATCAATGAGAAATATCATGTAAGCTTCTCAGATAATCTTAAGACTATTTACGTGCAGATAAAATGGATTTATACATTTCATGTCAAATGAGTATCAACTGTAACCAAAACACGTTTGCTACTATTGCAAGTGCATAATTTATCTGTATGTCTGTACATGAATTAATCTGTAAAACAGTGCTCTCCTGGTGCCGTTGTTTTCTTTCTTGTTTTTAAATATGTATGTACAAAAAACAAAATAATAAATTCTCCAAAATAACATGAACACAAACTATCAGAAGCAAAGAGACAGACAGAAAGACAAACAGGAGAGACAGAAAAGGCAGAGGAAGAGACAGACAACAAGAGAGAGCGAGAGAGACAATGACAATGACGAGAGAGAGAGAGAGACTGAGACAGGCAGACAGACAGACAGATGGACAAAGGGACAACAACAAAGACAGAGAGATAAAGAGAGAGGGATGGAGAGAATGAGACAGAAAGAGAGAGGGATGGAGAGACTGAGACAGGCAGACAGATATATAGACAGAGAGAGGCAAAAGGCTCGATCATTTAGATTTTATATATTGATGAATTCTGTGGATTAAAAAAATAACGGACTTTTAAGGGGCCAGGCCTTCGTGAATTTTTACAAAAATTCGTTTTTCTTAGAATTCTTTTTGTATCATTGGATATATAAACATATCTATTTTTATTCACAATTTCATTTATAGTTCACATCACCACTATAGTCGAGGTACTGGGACTCAAAGCAAGTGGGTGCTGACTCTCGAAACATGGATTTATAATAGTCTATTTTTGGACCGTTTTGGGTTCCCTTCTAGTGTGTAGAAAAAACGAACCACAACCTTCTTCAAAACATGATCAACTAAGATTTGCTTGAGTTACTTCCCTTTTGCAAATGTCTGCGCCCATGCTATGGCTTTTTCTGTGTGACCCGTGATACACACAGCCATGCCTTCAGAAAAGAAGAAAGAGGTAAAAGAGCATGTCAGAGAACATTCCAAGGCAATGGGTAATCAAACGGCCTATATTCGACGGAAAATCTCTGTGGATAATGAAGAAATTGACAGTGGAGGAAGACTTGGCAAGAACTAAACTTCTGCGTAAATGTATAAAAGGATATACTCGGAATGCCAATGAGAGCATCAACAACTTTATCTGGAAATTTTGCCCTAAAACAAAACAGCATGGCGAGAGTACCGTTGAAACTGCTGTGGCTGTGGCAGTTGTTATCTTCCATGATGGCTGTTCCAGACTGGTGATACTATGTGCATTATGAACATTAGTGTTGAGCATTCCTCAGCTTAGTTTTTCGCTGACAAAGATGCTTTGCGCATAATGACAGCACTAAGATAGGCCCTGCTGAATTCTAGGGAGTACAGGAAGAAGAGAAGACTCAGGAGATTTGGAAGAGATGAGGAGCAGGCTCAACAAGAAGGATTTCACTACCAAGCTAGCAGCCATTAATTAGACTGTAAGGTAGGCTGACTTGATATTTTCTGCATGCAGATTTTCTACAAAAATGCCAAGTTGCGGTCTGTTTTTACACTATATTTTCTTTAATTTTTAAACTAGAGCCTTCAAGGTTTGCATGGAGAAGCTTTTACTACTCTCTGGGTCATGTAATAAAATGATATTCATTAGACAAAATTAATAGGAGTAGATTATCAGTTCTTAGTTTCGTTAAGTTTCAAAGAAAAAAAATTGTACAAATTTATACCCGTTGCATATGTACATCAGACTTAGCATGTATACACTTTTCCTTAGTACAAATTCCAGAAAATATGTTTATCTCTCAAAACCAAACGAAATCATCCCAAAATTAAACAAGTAAAAGACATGGTGACCACATGTAGTCAGAATATTTAACCCAAAATGTCAGCTATTTCAATAGATAATCATATCCTCAAAATCTAGCAAAACATGTGACTTTAAAATATTTTCCATCAGAGAGTGTTAGCTAATCAAGGTTATCACCAACTTTTATCATAGTCCAGTGAACAGTTTCTCAGAAACAAAATAAAGAAAAATTAGGCCTTCCTCAGATAGGCCTGGCCCCTCAAAGAAAATATGCGAAATTACCTGTTTACATGCATGCAGGCATACAAATATACATGCACGTCTATATACATACATACAGACACACACACACACTCATACATACATACAGACAGACAGACAGACATAGGCTACATATATACATGCATACATACATACATACATACATACATACATACATACATACATACATACATACATACATACATACATACATACATCACATACATATATACGTACATACATCACATACATATATACGTACATACACATACAGCCATACATACATACAAATACATACATACATACATACATTACATACATTACATACGTACATACGTACAATAACATACTACATACTACATACATACATACTACACACAACTATACATACATACATATACATACATACAACATACATACATACATACATCAACATACATACATACATACATACATACATACATACATACAATACATACGTACGTACATACATACATACATACATACTACATACATACATACATACATACATACATACATACATACATATACATACATACATACATACATACATACAACATACATACATACATATACATACATACATACATACATACATACATACATACATACATACATACATACATACATACATACATACATACATACATACATACATACATACATACATACATACATTCATACGTACGTACGTACGTACGTACGTACGTACGTACGTACGTACGTACGTACACACACACATACATACATACATACATACATACATACATACATACATACATACATACATACATACATACATACATACATACATACATACATACATAAGTTAAAAGGGGGGGAATGTAATCTCGAGGAAACACATAGGGGTAGGGAGAAAGTTCTGTACACAAACATTGGAAGCCATATCCTGATATTGAGATGTCAGGCGACAAGGACTGGAAGGCTTTAACAGTATCACCCCATCTTCCAGCTGTATTTAAAGACAAACACGCTAACAAACATGTCAAAAAATGATTAAATAGTGTAAAACTTCAGAAAGAAAGAAGGAATAAATGAATAAGACAGAGAGAGAGAGAGAGAGAGAGAGAGAGAGAGAGAGAGAGAGAGAGAGAGAGATTCAAAGAAAGTCAAACAATTAAACAAACTTCTGCTTATTCCATTTCAAAAATCCGCACATTGACATAAAAATGTTATCACAAGTTCAATGTAATACTGCTATGAGAGTAGTAATAACAATGACGGCAATGGTATTAGCCAACACCACTGGCACCATTAACAACAACGTAAACACAACCACATCAACAAGAGCAACAGCAACAATTCTCGTAAAAGAAAACTTTTCAGTGCAGTGAATAGAATTCGTTTCATCGTTATGCCACAGAAGTTTGGTTTGGGGTCATCCATATCTTAATATCTAATAAACAGAACTGGGTGCACTGACCTCCGATGAAAAACTTAGAAAACCCACCTGAAGCATACAGCTGATTAACATCTGACAAGCTTTGACAAAACAGCAAGCGATAAAGCGTAACCCCACAAAAGACTTGAGTACAAAAAAGAGCAAAGGACCTAGCACGAATCCCTATTGTACCCCAAACTGATATGGCAGAGGATTTTGCATAACATTTAGTATCAACGTGCCTATCTCCAGAGAAGTAGCGCAATAACCAAGACAAAAGAGATGAATGCCCAAATTGACCTGCAGTTGAGATACCAATGTCATGTCATGAGTTCAGATATGTCAAACGCAGTTGACAGGTCAAGCGGTAAAAGAAACAAAATGTTGCCCTTTGTAAGACCGATAAATACACGGAAATTACCTTCAAGTTTTAAAAGGGGCAATTTCAAAAGTATAACCACGACAGTCAGCAGACAGAAAGAAGTAGAAACGTTAACTAAATTGGGGTGGGGGAGGGGGGAGAGAGACAGACAGAGACAGAGAGACAGAGACAGAGAGAATCTGGTTCAAAAGCAGACCCAACAGACTCCAAGGGACGCAGAAAGAAGTCAGAAAGAGAAACACATAATGCACAGGAGGGAAATAATGGAGACCCAAATACCGACTGCGCTAACCTGTAAACAAGAAGAAGAGGACTTTGTATAGTGGCTGGGCGGATTACTGAATGCTTCAGACTTTTCAGAGAGTCCGTCAGCATCAATGATGACAACAGAACGATTAAAAATGAGAAAAGAAAGAAAGAAAAGAACAGGCGAAGAAAACAAAGAGAAACTGATTACACTATGCCCACAACTCAAGTTCCATCAAAACCAGTAGCGGATACAGATAGTGGAAATGGACAGGCTTTGTTCTTGAGTGGGAAAGTCTTTTGATAACTACCAGTCGCCATGGCGCAGTGGTTAGTACTTTGGGTTACGGACTGCAAGCCGCAAGTCAGGATCCCATCAGAGTCATGGGGCCTATTCGAACTCCGGTAGGCTCCTACCCAGACTGAGTTTGCTATGGGCTCATTAGGAAGACTGGGACCACACAGTCGAATTTCATCCACTTTATGGACATGATGTTGAGAATATTGCTCCAATCACTTGAACAACACAGCAGATGTCTACATCTCTTAGGCCCAGCTGATGCCGAAATATATTATGATAGGAAGCGTAGAGTACAGCCCTGTCAAGTAGTCTCAAAACACATGTACGTCCAAAGGAGCATCATTACATTATCCTCATCGTCATTCATCATCACGCAATGAACGAAAATATCATTGAATCGGTGGCCCGGTTGTTCTGGTTTTATGGTGACCTCAGTTCCCCATACACTTCTGTGCCTGTGGTGAGTTTGTGTCAAAGCCTTTGGGGTTGGAGCTTCAAAGGAGAAGGTCGTTCAAGGAACAATGTGGTGATTGCCACCCCGGGTGGGCGTCTCACTCAGTCTGGCTCCGCGATTGAGCTATCAACTGTCGTCAGTAAGGAGCTTAGTACGTGATGCCCTGCTCAGAACGGGCACCCCTGAATACCACCGAAGTGATCCAGCAGCAGTGCAGGGCCTCTTTGGCTAGTGACCCCACAACGGCCTGACTTAGGCTCTCTGTGGACTCCTGACCCTGAGGATACCATAATTATAAGGAATCTGGGTATGGCTAGGGTGGAGAGATTAGAATGACCGGAAGGAGAACAGCAGGACAGGAATGTCGCAGAATACGATACAGCAAAATATATCTTTTGATCATTGTTTGTCTTGAAAATAAATGGAATTTTATGTTGCTTTGGTTCCTAGTTACCAGAACTATCCTCGTTGATTCGATGACATTCTGTTTGTCATATTTTTTTTTAATTTCTCTTTGATTTAGCAACAAAAATAACAACAGCAGCGTTAACAATAGTACCCACAACAACAACAACAACAACAACAACACCCACAACAACAACTTTAATTTCTACCGTCCCAAGATTTGTAGTCACGATGTTTCGCTTCTTAACCAAACAGTTCAGCAAACAGTTCTGCTAGATTTAGTGAGCAGAGAGACAAACCTCAGTTCTGCCACTACATCATTGTGTCTCTGCGTTTCACCACTGGGCTACTTTTCCTTACAACAACATCGCCAGCTCTGGAAGATAAACGTACCGTAACTCCATCTGTCTGTCCTTTTTATTTGTTAGAAGACTTCCAACTCCGGAAAACCAATGTACAGTAGTTCTACGTCTTTCGTCCATTTTTGAAACCTTTTCTGACGCGAAATGACAAACATACAGTAATTTTATGTCTGTTGTCCATTCTTGAACAGTACCTCATCTCTTTGCTAGCAGACTTCCAATTCTTGAAGATCAACATACAGAAACTACAGGTTTTTATCCATTTTCAACGCTCTTCCGACTCAAAATGATAGTAATTTCAGATCTTGTGTCCATTTTTCAACAGTACTTCAGCTTTGTATGATCAGCGTACAGTAATACCATGTCTTCCTAATCGAGATTATCGACACACAGTAACTGTAATTTTTTTTCTCCATATGCGAAAAGTTTTCAACCTAAGTCTTTCTTTTTCAGTACGTTTAATTTTCAATCCCTCAAGAATTGTATCACATCTAAAAATGTCTGATTAAAAACTATCATTCTTACAATCAATTTCAATGTAGTATAAACACACCCATTAGATTACAGATTATATAATTATAACATTATTAGTCTTACAATCCAACTAAAGCAATTGGATGAAAAGCGGTTCTGACACTATTTGACTGCCCCAAAAATGGTTTTCTTTTTTTAAAGCAAACAAATACACACATAAACTCAGAAACTATGTTACGAAAATACACGATACAATAATTCCAAAATATTGCTTCAAGACAGCAACAAAACTGTCAGAGGCTCTGCTCTTCATTCTTGTTATAAATCCGTAAAAACATGGCAGACCAGATTTAAGTAACTTCGCTACAAAGTGCTGGACATAGACGTCCTGAGTGCCACACGCACATAATATGCTTGCACGCACGCATAAGTGCGCGCGCGCGTACACGTACACACACACACACACACACACACACACACACACACACAGCGTGTTCTCTGCTGTAGCAGTAATGGAAACGACACAACCGCGCAAACAGTAGCTAGTCTTCTAAGATGTAGCCAACACCACCACTACCCAAGGAGAAAGATCTACAGAAAATCACATTTTTCTTTGTTACAACAACAACAACACTAAAACAACATTCTGACTTTGTGGCCAGAAAAGAGCTACGGTTAATAAAAATCAAGACATCTTGACAAAACACGATTTCAAAACACTTTCTTCATAAAATTTCTGGAATTCTAGACATGTGGAGTAATCTGGTAAACAGCTCTTCAGTCATGTGCCCTAATGATTTCCCATGTAGCTTGAAGGGGGGGGGGAGTAGGGAAATTGTTTTTAATTGAATAAAATCCGATGCGCTGGGCCTGACTTGTCAGGCGCTTAACGGCAGCGCAACGCATTTACGTTCGTATGACAGACAACAATAGTTGCTGTCTGAGCATTCGACGAAGAAGAATGAGTGAATGATAGCGGAAACAAACGCACACACACACAAACCCACTATAAATCAAACCTTTGCAAAACAGTCCAGTCGTCGAGTGTCACCGAATAAGCAAAAATCAAACCAAATAGCGCATTCAAGACAAAGTCAAATAAAGTATTTTCTTTGTTCACAAAAGAAATGCCATCATTTAATCAATGAAAGATCGTTGGTGATAACAGTATGATGTGTTCCCTAACCGACATGCATCTTCTTCACTGCAAATTGAATATAAATATAGGAAATAACTGCAAATACACTGCTAGACATTAAACCAATGACCAATCTCTGGAATTAGCATCCTGACAATAATTCTGGGTTACTTAATCCCTCTTCATTTTACCCTATTCATCAGTCTTCAAAATCAACCTACATTCAAAATTATGTTTTAAAAAATGCGCTTTAATTTCAGACATATCATCTTTGATTATGTACAAAAACTCTCTGTGCTTGAATTGCAGAACTATCTTTGATTATTCCAAACTTGCTTTTATACAATTTTTTTTAACTTCTTCGATTGTATAAAACGCTATCAATCTCTTAAATAATGCACTGATGTAACCATTTTTCAGCATTCGCAAGCAAAACAATCTTAAGCAGTGGTTTTGGGGGTCAGTATTTTAGAATTTGGTTGCTCAAGAACATCTGAAATAATCAGAAATGGAGTGTTGATTAGTGTGTCTTGAAGGCTTTTTGGTGTTTGAAAGTGTCTTTAATGTTCTTTTGGTGTTTGAAAATGTCTGTTTTGCTTACATTGAATTACAACTGAAACTGTTTACTTTAATGGGACTATGGTAGAAATATGTGGAAATGACAAACTGCTTTCTGTAATGGGACTATGGTAGAAATATGTGGAAATGGCAAACTAACTTTGGATGCAAAGAAGCCGTCTGAAGTTAAAAGTTGTGTAAACACGTCTAGCGAAGTTCTTTGCCAAAACTGAACCCTCTGGAGGGAAAGGCCGGAACACTCAGTGAACATGCTCTCTGTCACAGCAGCCTCCTGCAACAGTCTCTCTTTGTTCGTTTCTCTTCTTAACAGCGGAACACAAACCCATCGTCAGATTTGTCTGTGTGTTGCTGTTTGCGTGACTTGTACTTATCAGTTTCAAACAACATAATTTTGTCTTTGCACTGAGAGTTCATCGAGAATGCTTTCATTTGTTCTGTCTGACCATTGGACTCTTAGAGGTCGCCTGTAGAACCATATTTTGGCTGTGTTTTTTGTCTATGTCCAATTTTTGTAGTGTCCAGGCTTCTGACCCATACAGTAATACAGGTCAGATTAGTGATTTGACAATCCTAATTTTGAAATATTAATGTATGTCTCTGTCTTTCCAAATGTTGTTTTTAACGGAACCATCTTTTGCTTACCATATCGATTCTAGCCTTGATATCTTGTAGACAGGGGCCATTATTCTACTTTACAGAGCCTAAATACTTGAAATGTTTAACGTATTCCAGATGGGTTCCATTGATTTTCATTTTCTGAGAGGTGAGTGTACCATGAATGTGCATCACTTTGGTCTTTTGGGCATTTAACTTAAGGTCAGCAGTGTTGCCTTCTGCATCGACTCTGTAGAGAAGTCTTCTCATGCTTGTGATATTATTGGCTATGAGTGCTGTATCATCAGCGTACCTGAGGTTGGTTAGGTTTCTGCATCCTGTATTAATGCCCATATCACCTATGTCAGCCTTTCTCATGATCATTTTTGTATAAATGCTGAAAAGATGCGGGGTAGTGTACAACCCTGATGGACTCCTTTTTATATCAAAGAACTCACAGTGCTCACTATTCCATCGGATTGTTGCCGTTTGGTATCAGCTGAGTAAATTATTTTATAATTCATTTATGAATGTCACTTCAGTATCATCAAGTTTGAAGCCGATTTTTACGAATCTTAGAGGATCGAGTAGGCTAATTAACGAGTCCTTCTTGATTGAATGTTTGCTAAACATTCTTCTGTCATATTGTCTCTTCTATTTTCAGTATATTTAGGGGGGGGGGGGGGGTAGCATTCTGAATATTTCTACTCTTTTCAGTGTGGATTGTACAGCGATTACAAACACAAAGAAGGCCTTGTTTGAACTTAGACAAAAGCTCAGAATTAATCAAAAGATGGTCTAGAGCTCGACTTCAAATGAAGGAGTTATGTGATGTTGTCTAGCCACGACCGCCATGTTTCAATTAGCCCAACAAGATCACGTGACGTCATTTTGAAATTCTCCACTAGAGCCGACCTCATGGAGGTGCGAGTTCCAAATGACAAATGTGTGCGTCACGTTACCTGTGACGTCATTTTCAACTCTGCATCGATATTCTTGATAACCTGATACTGTTCTAATAAATCCCAAGAAGAAGTGATAGTTTATCTTGAACCTAGAA
>CM054145.1:26798142-26820642 GCA_028751875.1 Rapana venosa | reverse complement strand
ATCGATAATAACTAACACTTACGTGTGTGTGTGTGTGTGTGTGTGTGTGTGTGTGTGTGTGTGTGTGTGTGTGTGTGTGTGTGTGTGTGTGTGTGTGTGTGTGTGTGTGAATAATATTTATCTCTGTGTGTCTCAGCGACTGGGCGCTACCAAATAGTACATGATCACACAATCACCTCTCACAAAATATGTATACCATTTCAAAGCATATTCTATATAAAATAAAAGAAGCTCTACAAAGTCACTCTAAACTCTATCACCTCAACACTTCTCTCTCAGATGGCTTATGACATCCAGACACGTTTCGGATGAGACTGTAAACCGAGACCCGTGTGCGAATGCACGCAGAACATCTTGCGCACACGTTAAATCCTGTTCCGCTTTTCGAAAGAGTAGGCCATTGTGTGCCGGTAGAAACAGATGACAAAATGTACAAAACCGCATACACACGGGGACTGGATGTAAAAAAAAACATTTGAGTGCTTATTCCATTATCCTCGATATAAAAAGAATAAATAAATAAATAAATAATAAATAGTATTGCATAGAAAAAAAAATCCTTTCAGAGGAAGAATGGTGAAGCAGCAGAGACCGGTTAGTCATCACATTCAAAAACAAACCCCCCAAAACCAAGTGGAATAATGATACTGTGTGTGAGGCAGTACGTACAGAAGTTTCTGTGGTAATGGTATAGTTTGATGTGCTGGTATTCAAGTTCTGTCTGTGGGTAATGGTATAGTTTGATGCTTTGGCTTCCAGTTCTCTCTGTGGTAATGGTATAGTTCGATGCTTTGGCTTCCAGTTCTGTCTGTGGTAATGGTATAGTTCGATGCTTTGGCTTCCAGTTCTGTCTGTGGTAATGGTATAGTTCGATGCTTTGGCTTCCAGTTCTGTCTGTGGTAATGGTATAGTTCGATGCTTTGGCTTCCAGTTCTGTCTGTGGTAATGGTATAGTTCGATGCTTTGGCTTCCAGTTCTGTCTGTGGTAATGGTATAGTTCGATGCTTTGGCTTCCAGTTCTGTCTGTGGTAATGGTATAGTTCGATGCTTTGGCTTCCAGTTCTGTCTGTGGTAATGGTATAGTTCGATGCTTTGGCTTCCAGTTCTGTCTGTGGTAATGGTATAGTTCGATGCTTTGGCTTCCAGTTCTGTCTGTGGTAATGGTATAGTTCGATGCTTTGGCTTCCAGTTCTGTCTGTGGTAATGGTCAACTTTGATGCTCTGCTTTCCCTTGATGGTTGTCTGCACTGGCCCAGCGTCCTTTGCACCTTAACAGGTTTAGTGGGTGTTGTACAACACTGTTCTCTCCCCTGACCTTTTCTCTCTCCGTTTTCTTGTAAGGCATACCCCCTCTCTCTCTCTCTTCTCTGATTCTCTCTCTGTCTCTCTTCCCTCTTCTCTCTCTCTCCTTCATCTCTCTCTCTTCTACTGTCTCTTCTCTCCTCTCTCGCTCTCTCCTTCTCTCTCCTCCTTATCTCTCCTCTCTCTCTCTCTCTCTCTCTCTCTCTCTCTATCTCTCTCTCTCTCTCTCTCTCCTCTCTCTCTCTCTCTCTCTCTCTCTCTCTGTCCTCTCTCTCTCTCTCCTCTCGCTCTCTCCTCTCTCTCTCCTCTCTCTCTCTCTCTCTCTCTCTCTCTCTCCTCTCTCTATCTCTCTCTCTCTCTCTCTCTCTCCTCTCTCTCTCGCTCTCCTCTCTCTCTCTCCCTCTCTCTCTCTCGCTCCTCCTCCTCTCTCTCTCTCTCTCTCCTCTCTCTCTCTCTCTCTCTCTCTCTCCTCTCTCTCTCTTCTCTTTCCTCTCTCTCTCTCTCTCTCGCTCTCCTCTCTCTCTCTTCTCGACTCTCTCTCTCCTCGCTCTCTCCTCTCTCTCTTTCTTCTCTCCTCGCTCTCTCTCTCTTCTCTCTCTCCTCTCTCTCTCTCTCGCTCTCCCTCTCTCTCTCCTCTCTCTCTCTCTCCTCTCTCCTCCTCTCTCTCTCTCTCCTCTCTCTCCTCTCTCTCCTCTCCTCTCTCCTCTCTCTCTCTCTCTCTCTCTCTCTCTCTCTCTCTCTCCTCTCTTGTGGGTTGCTGTCCTTGCCTGGCAGTCAGCAAGATATTTAAAACACCTTAACTCTTATCAACGTTGAAACTTGTTCTCTTCATTGCTTCAGAATGTCTGTTGGACACCCACCAACGCTAGGAGGTGTGATGCATGCCGTGCTCAAATAAGTGTCTGTGTGTTCATTTTGACTGAAGGCAGGAGTGCTTTCAAAATGTTGTCAGTCTATACCCCGTTCCCTTCAACTTCAACTCGGCGCCCGATAACAGTGGACAACGATGTTGACATAAGAAAGTGTCCTTCATCGATCAACAAAGACAGGAAAAGAAAGAACAACCATGGAAAATAGAATACGTGCGTAAGATAGTTGTGCCTTGGCACTCAGGGCTTGGGTATGTATGGTTCTTCAAATAGAACCAAAGTAATGTTGAACCCAATTATGTATTTATTTCATGTCAGAAATGGCTGAATGCGGGAAAAAACCAAAAATACATAGCAGGCAACCAGTACTTCATAAGTACACTGGGTTATAGAGTTTGGGCTAAAATGACAAGCAATATCAATTATTTGACAGAAATGTTGTATGTTACTTATTCCAGACACAGAAACACAACTCCAAAAGTAAAAAACAGAAAATTTTATAGTGTAATTCTGATATAAAACGAATCCTGTCCACTGACCCCCTCTCCAGGGGCCTGTCAGTATGAATAGCATCCCCACCTTCTGGAAATTATGTGCTGGAATTCCCTCTTTTCTATCCCTCTCTTTGTATCTACCCTGCTCCATTATTTCCTGTCACCTCCTTTTTGTGCATTTTCTGCTTCCCTGGTCTTTTACCCTGCCCTTTTTTCCAGAAAGATTCCAAATCAACAGTTCTCTCCCACGCCGAAGTCGAATGTGCTGGGCCTGATTTTTGGGGCGCTTAAAGGCAGCGTAACGCATTTTAGCTCATATGACAGAAAACAATAGTTACGGTCTGAGTGTTCAACGACAAAAAAGAACTCCGCCAACTCGTCTTGCCTATAACAGCAGTGTTGCACAACCCCATCTCTCGAAAGAAAGAAAAAGAACAGGCTGCATCAATGACAAGAAAATCGACAGTTCGTGCCAGGCACAATAGGGCTTTAAGCAAGTGGATGATGACGATGCTTAGGGTGAGACTCGTCCCTCCTGTTTTGTCACGTACAGTTTGCCTACCTGCTTGTGTGGGTGGCATTGCTTTCACTGGAGCTGAGAGTCTGCTTTCGTTGTTCATTGAAGGTGTTTTTTTTCCTGTAAATAGTAACAGCTCTGACTTTCTACAGCTTATTTTATTTACCTTGCCTGTTTCGGCAAACACTTAAGGCTTCTGTCCTCTCTGCCTTCTCTTACCAGATGGGAAGAATCAACTTGTAGCATATGTTCCTTTGTTTTAATTTTGGTTTTCTTTAGAGCAACAAAATCTGTAAAAGTAGTTCTGAAAACAGGTAGTTGACTTGGACTTTTGGGAACCCATTGGGCTTTAAAAAAAACTGAATTTAACAGAGCTACAGTTATGAAAGCAATAAAGGATGGGAAAGAATTATTTTCAGCCTGCTTCACTTAATCCTGGAATACCTGGGTCAGTTTGGGGTTTTAAGGGTGGTTTTCTGCTCTCAGACAAAGGTCAACCTGTTTAAACGCCTTGTGTACATACTTAGCTATCACATCAACAGCATACCAACACGTTCGTTGTACACATTGCATTGGTTTAAGTCAAATAGCTTATTCGTTTCATGAAAGGCAATGTAGTCTTATCATTGCATTATGTATGAATTATGTAAACGTGTGCATACAAACTGGTGATTGGCGTTTGTTCATTTTCAAAACAATTTCTCATCTCGTCTTATCTATGTATTATGTATGAATAATGTAAACGTGTACATAGAAACTGGTGACTGGTGTTCGTTCGTTTTTTCAAACAATTTCTCATTTGTCATTTTTCCTAGTCCTATACTGCGATACTATACACTCCACTAGTCCCCTACCAACGAGTATTTACAGGGATGCAGCACTGATAAAAACACCAGTCTCTCCACTTGTGGCGATTGTTCGCCAATGCCTAGGTCTCAGCGCAGCTCTGTGGAGTCCATTCCGTGATGTTGTCCACCCATGTCTTTCTCTGTCTGCCTCTTGTTCTACCTCCCAGCACTGTGCGGTGCAGGATGATCTTTGAAAGGCTTCCTGGTATTGTCCATGACATAATTATCTCAGCTTTCTCTTCTCGACTGCTGTGAGGAGGTCTTCACAGCGGTCTGTGGTCTGTCTGATGATATTCCCTACTTCCACATCCATCACGCTGTCCATGAAGAACATGCCAAGATCTTTCCCACAGCATGTGATTTCCACTGCCCGGATTCTTCTCTGCAGATCTTCTGTTCAAGCTCATGACTTACATACGTCTAGGAAGATGGAGAACCCGTGCATGTAGCAATTGTAGTTTTGTCTTCGTATTGAGGCTTTCGTCTTTCCAGGCTGCTCTCAACTTTGGCACAGCTGATGATGTCTGTCAATTCCTTCAAACCACCTCGGCTTTCTATCCCTCCCCAGAGATGATGGAACCTTTGTACTTGAGTCTGCGCACTCAGACAGCAACTACTGCTGTCTGTCATATGAGCGAAAATGCGTGGCCCTGCCGTTATGCTTCTAACAAGTCAGGCCTAGAGCATTCGACTTCGGCACGGGAGAGAATTGTTATCTTTTAAGTCTGACTGGAAGAAGGCGGGAGAATGGACCAATATGGCAGAAAATAGAACAAAAAATAGGCGACAGGAAGTAAAAGAACATGCCAGAAAGGAAAAGATGGATAGAAAAGAGGGAATTTTTAGCACAAAGTTTCCAGAAAGTGAGGATGCTATTTGTACAGAAATGGCCCCTGCATCCCCGTGGGGGGTGGGGGAGATGATTGAACCTATGTACTTGAGTCTGCTCACTGTCTGGGGGTCCTGTCTACTGTCTGTGATTTTAGTGAACACTGGACTTGCACTGTAGGTCACCAACTTGGTTTTTACAGCACTAGTCTCCGTGCCAAAACTTTGATGCTGTTTCATCTAGACGTTCTATGCAGGTCACAATCTCCTCTTCCTCCTTTCTTACAAGTCCATCAACGTCATTTGTTCAAAGCAAAGCTTAAAGCTGGATCTCCCTTCAGCATTTCCTAAGCCTTGGCGATCTTCCAGGGTATCACACATGATTCACTGCAAAAGTATTTCAAAGTGTGGGCGACAGAAGGCAGCCTTGGCGCACACCCAATGAAGTATGGAACCTCTCTCCCGCAGATCATTCATCACCCCACGTTGATTTATTCCCCCGATGAAATTCAAATACTTCCGCGACAAAAACGAACCCCTGTTCTTGTCAAGTTCCGGTGACCCCGTAGAGGTGACAGAAATGTCGATGCGCAGCTTCCGGTGATACATTCAAATACAGTCACGCGCGCTGAAGCCGGCTGGGCACGTGCACTCTGACTCGCCCGTTCTTTATGTTAATGACAAGGTGCCTGAAGGGCCTACCCAATAAAAGCCCATATGCTTCAGGAGCTGTTGGAAGCTGCGGTCCACAAACCTTTGATTTAATGTACAGGTGAGCTGTAAAGCAGGCAGCGGGGGACCATTATGGTCGTAGTATTCCATATCAAAGCTGAACAGTTACTCCTGCTCCTTTTTTTCTTTGCTGGTTTATAGGTTCAGGGGGAGTTTGATTTATAGGGAAAGGTAGTGTGAAGTGGGCAGATCTTGAGGCAAAAATGGGAGGGGGGGGGGGGCGTGTGAGTGTGTGTGTGTGTGTGTGTGTATGTGTGTGTGTGTGTGTATGTGTGTGTGTGCAGGCATGCACGATGATGTGTTATTGTGTGTGTGTTTAAAGCTATGTTTCAATGTGTGTTTGCATGTGTATGTGTGTGCATATGCATTTTTTACTAGGGGCACCCGAGTATGTGCGATTTTGCACTCGTTGAGATATGATGGTATCTATCAAAATAAAACAACAAAAGGTGTGGGTTTGTGTTTATGTGTGTGTGTGTTTAGATATGAGTTTGTGTGTTTTCGTTTTGCTCTTTTTACTTTTCTTTTTATAACGGGGGTGAATGTTGGTTTTGGAGCAGGGTTGTTCTTTTATAGGTTTTGTTGGCGTTGTTTATACATAACCTTTTTGTAACAAAAAAAATGGGAAAAGGATTTTAAAAAACTGTTAAAGTATTATCCCACCCCCTACCCCATCCCATCCGGAACAAATTTAACTTACAGGCCAAACTCTTGACTTCAAAGCAATTCTTTCACAGTAAAAATGTCCTTCAAACCTGAGGCCACTGACATTAACACTTGACCTCCGAAAGCAACTCTTTCCCCGATATGACGCCTACACACTGTGATAGCTTCTGCTGACTCAGGTGATGTCAGACCTTTTAATGCTTGGTTGTCTGATGTTAGTCCATCCCACCGCTTAAGAGCGCTTTGATTTGTTGCTTTACAAGATTCAGCGCTATATAAATTCCATACATTATTATTATTATTATTATTAAGACCAGACTCCCAGCTAAGAACATCAAACAATACCCCAAAAAAGTCTTTCATCCATTTTCTTTTGAGTCTGCTAGATAGACATCTTGGTCTTATGATGGAAGCACAGGTAGTACCGGTCTTTTTCTACCGGTCCTTCTGAACCCTTACCCCATCTTTGAAGAGTCCAGATCATTTCAGGTGCATGGCCACAATGTTTGTTGGGGGTCTATGCTGTCTGAGTGAGGGGACACATTTGTCAGATATGCAAACATTCTACCATTAGTTTAGAACACACAAATAAAAGAACATAGCTCCACATGCAGAGGTTTTTAATAGGTCTTTGTTTCATGCAGATCAAGAAAAACTTGTTTTTGGTGTGGGAGAGGGGACTTTGGGTTTTTTATTTTTGTTTCTTTTAATTGTTGCTTTGCCTGACATTTTTCATATACCCCCAAAACCCCTCCTTTTCCTCCTTTTATTTCTTGAGTGCTTTTCTTTCTCTTTCTCTGTTGTCGGCAGGGCTATAGACAACAGGATTGAATTGGATTGGATTTTCCTTTCTTTTTCTATCATTGATACCTTTCTTCAAATTTCTTTCAAATACCATTATCTTTTTCATGTAGCATCTGGCACAAATCGTGTAAGACTCTGCTCCAAACAGGGTTACTAGATCATAGGCATTGTGTCCTACCTCAGAAAAGTCATTTGTTAGTTTTAAGCTGTCCACATTTGCTTGCATCACATAAGATCACTTGTAGCCAGTGGTTCCTGTTTGTCCTGATCTTACTAGGTATGAGAGGAATCATTCGTCAAAGCTTCAATGTTGTTTGAAACAGTTTCTATTTCCAGCTGTCTGGACGAAAAGGTATGAACATAGAATATATTTAATGAGAAGAAAAAGCCTTAGTTTGAAACACAAAAAAACTATTTTACAAAATAAAGAATTATGAAATGAAGCCACACACACACACATATCAACACACACACACAATAATAATAATAAATATATATAAATATATATATGTATATATATAATAGTAATATAATAATATATGTGGTTGTGTGTAGTTGTGTGTGTGTGTGTGTGTGTGTGTGTGTGTGGGTGTGGTGGCTTTGTTGTTTTCTAATGTCTCTATAAACAAGAACCAACACCCAAAATACAGCAACAACAATGATAACTAAATCTAGTCACTCCCACAAAAACATTACAAAACAAACACACAAAAAACAAGCTGACACCCACACACAAAAAAATATATTGACAAAGTTGCTGCAGCTTAAGGCAGTAACAAACCCAAAATCCCAACATCAGAGAATGTCAAAGTGCGCTGTAGGTGCAAAAATGTACAGGACAAAGGGACAGAACCTTGGCGAGGACAGCATTGCCCAGGGAGTGAGCCTGAAGGGGGCTGAAAGGGTTAAATAGGCGTGGGGTGCGTTGGGTGGGAGAGAGAGAGTTAATGAATATTTCAGCAGCGTTATTTGGGGGGTGGCCAGTGCAGAGTGTGGGAGCTTCTGTGGCAGATGAAATTAAAGGGTGTGAGAGGCTGCTCCTGTGTTTGTGTGTAATTCTCTTTTCTGTCCAGCCCCTTGGTTAGTCTCCAGAGTGTGTGTGTGGTGGGGGGGGGGGGGTGATTTGTGAGTGTTGTGTGTGTGAAGAGTGTGTGGTGTGTGTGTGTGGTGTGTTGTGTGGTGTGGTTGTGTGTGTGTGTGTGTGTGTGTGTGTGTGTGTGTGTGGTGTTGTGTGTGTGTGTGGTGTGTGTGTTGTGTGTGTTTTTGTGTGTGTGTGTGTGGTGTGGTGTGTGTTGTGTGTTGTGTTGTGTGGGGTGTTGTGTGTGTGTGTGTGTGTGGTGTGTGTGTGTGTGGTGTGTGTTGTGTGTGTGTTGTGTTGGTGTGTGTGTGTGTGTTTTGTGGTGTGTGTGTGTGTATGTTTGTGTATGTGTGTTGTTGTGTGTCTGTCTGTTCTTCCGCTCTTCTCTCTTCCCCACCTCCCCCTCAGCTTCCTTTCTTGTTTGTCTGGCCAGCTATAGATCTATCTGTCTGTCTGTCTGTCTTCTCTCTCTCTCGCTCTCTCTCTCTCTCTCTCTCTCTCTCTCTCCTCTCTCTCTCTTTCTCTCTCTCTCTCTCCGCTGTCTGTCTGTCTGTTTATCTGTCTGTCTGTCTGTCTGTCCTCTACTGTCTGTTTTCTGTCTGTCTGCATGTGTGTCTGTCTATCTGTCTGTCTATGTGTGTCTGTCTATCTGTCTGTCTGTATGTCTCTCGGTCCCTCTGTCTATCTGTCTGTCCGTCTGTCTGTCTGGCATCTGTCTGTCTGTCTGCCTGTGTGTCTGTCTATCTGTCGGTATGTCTATCCACCCCTCTGTCTGTCCGCCTGTCTGTTCATCCCTCTGTCTGCCTGTCTGTCTGTGTATCTGTCTATCTGTCAGTCTGTCTGTGATTTTTCAGCTGTTTGGTTGTTTTTTACACGCGTGTTTCTTTGTCTCTTTTTCTGGCCATCTGTAGGTTCAACTATGTGCCGGTATGTCCGTCCGTCTGTCTGTCTGTCCTCTTTCTGCTTATCTGTCTGTCTGTCTGTCTGTGATTCTTCAGCTGTTTTACCTACGGCTTCCTTTGTCTCTGTGTCTGGCGATCTATTGATCTATTTGCCTGCAAAATTGTGTCTGCTTGCCTGCCTGCCTGCCTGCTTGTCTTGACTGGATGGATGGATGGATGTGTGTATGGATGGATGTACGGATGGATGGATGGATGTGTGTGTTGTGTTGTGTGTGTGTGTGTGTATGTATGTATGTATGTATGTATGTATGTATGTATGTATGTATGTATGTATGTATGTATGTATGTATGTATGTATGTATGTATGTATATATGTATGTATGTGATTATTCTCCTATGTGATTACTTATTGTTTAAATGCAGTTCTTTTGCGTGTGTCTGTTTGCCTGTCTTTGTGTTTCTCTGTCTTTCTGTCTGTCTGTCTGTCTGTCTGTCTGTCGTCTCTCCTCTCTCTCTCTCTCTCTCTCTCTCTCTCTCTCTCTCTCTCTCTCTCTCTCTCTCTCTCTCTCTCTCTCTCTCTCTCAGGGGCAATGTGCACGACCCGTTCATAATCAAAACAATAATCGCACAGCTATGCGGAGAGACATCAATCTACATTGTCCTTATATCTATTCTGCCATTGAACTGAAACGTCATTCGTAAAGAATGTCCACGCAAGTGTGTATTCAGTACTTAACAGGAACGAGTTATCTCTCTATGCGCGCCGCATTGCTTCCCTTTTTATTACAAGATACCGGGGACTTCTTTAGCCTTGTTATTCGCCGGCTGCACTACTGTATGCTCGTTAATACCGATTAACGACTGTATTATCCTCCTACACACAACTGAGCAATCGGTATAATTATAAAACCGACTCCAGTTATGCCTCACTGCTCGTTATAGGTAGAGGAAGGTATACTGTAGCAGCCGCGGGATTTCAGATGGCTCCGGAAACCACTCATGCATATTTTTAATGTACAAATCTATGCCCCGTTTTGTTCAGCTGCAGCCCATTTGGGGGCATAAATGCTTGATTACTTATGAAGAAAAAGGGTCGGGGTAGCTCAGTGGTCAGAGCACTTCGCTTTCCCCCCCAGCTAAGGTTAAGCAGGGTTGAACGTGGTTACCAGTTGGATGGGTGACCGTTTGCACGCCGTGGCTTCAGTACAGTCCCCCCCCCCCCCCCCAAGTTCCCCAGCTGTAAATAGGTACCTGCCCTCTTTAGGGTCAGGGGAAGGTAAAGCAGCGAGGGAGAGGTGATGGGCGCTGCCCTCGATATGCTGGTCCCTGGATCGAGAAGCTGAGTCTCTGATGCCTCGCTCCCCAACAAATCTGATGCCTCACTCCCCCTCAATATGCTGGCCCCTGGATCCACAAGTTGAGGTCTCTGTTGCCTCGCTCCCCAACAACTGCAAAGGTTATCGGACACCTTTACCTTTTACTCGTGATCATAAGCATTGCTTTTTGTACTCATTTTATATATTGGTGCTACGTTGGTTCTGAACGAAGAAAGTTATGTTTTAAACCAAATCTATTCCTCGTCACAGACTCTCGGCTCTTCATCCTGAAACACATGCATAGAAATGCTACATCTATGATCGAACAGGTCTCATGGTTTCTCCTCCTATGCTGTAGAACTTGTGGGAAATCTCCTGTTCACAATTGGATACTTCGATTCTATAGAATCCTTAGAGCAAAACAAAAAAAAGAACTTAAGACTCGCCTCTTCAGCCTGTCTTTTCAATACTATCTCTTCAGTCAGTCAATACAATACAACACAATACAGTACAAAACAATACAATACGGTTGGAAAGAGAAAGACTGTGCGTAAAGATCCACTGTCAAAAGTTTTAACATTTTTCATGATAAGCGATTATGACACACGAAATGTTCTCAACATCATAAATTTATTCGACAGGGGATGGGAGAAAGGGGGAGAAGGAGGGGGGAGGACAGGAGAAGGAGAGGGTAGGGGGAGAGAGGGAGAGGAGAGGGGAAGGGGGAGAGAGGGGCACAGATGGAAAACGGTGTAGTCATATGAGAAGAGTCACTAGGTCGAAACTAAAGCAGACGATGATGGTCATTAGATAACGGCTGTGTGGAGAAAGACAGGGAAAGGACACATTGGTAGTCATTAGAAAACTCTGAATTCTCCAGAGATAACGAACTCATCTGCAATGCCAGACATTACATGTGTGTATAAAAGTAAACCTACATAGCCAATTCGTAAGAGACATTGGATGGAAACAGCCAGTCTTATCCATGTTCTATAGGAAAGAGATAAGCCCCGCTATGTCTCAGAAGACGTATTATGGAGACTTTCTGTTAATGTTTGTATAGTCTCATAAGTCGACAGACGGAAGAGCCTAGTGGTAGAGCGAGGAACTGGTGGCGATCAGAACGACACCGAGGGCGTGGGTTTGAGCCTCCCGTTGAGCTGTCTGTGTGAGGGGACTCCGACTACAGAGTTGTCTTTTTTCCTTGGCTGCAATGCTTATGGTGTTGTTCATGGCTGAAGACAGTTTTAGCATGGCATTTGATAGCAGAACTACTTTGTTTTTTCGTTCCTCGGCTTGAGTTCTCAGGTTCACCAATGGTGAGATTTTGCGTGTGAGAAAGGAGAAGAGAGTCAGACAGTTAGACAGACAGTCAGACAGACAGACGGCCGGACAGTTGGATTGGGCCAGGACACAAGCAGAACCATCATATGAGATGGGATGAGTCAGAAACATTCAGTGAAGAAAGAGAGAAAGAAAGAAAGAAAGAGAGAGAGAGAGAGAGAGAGAGAGAGAGAGAGAGAGAGAGAGAGAGAGAGGAGAGAGAGAGAGAGAGAGAGAGAGGGGAGGGTAGGGAGACATACTGACAGAAAGACAGACAGACAGACAGACAAATTATGATACTTACTCCATATGTAAGAACGAAACACCGAGGGCAAAGCAAGCAAGACCAAACGAGCAAAAGAGAGAGACAGAGATAGACAGACACACAGAGAGACAAAGACAGACAGGCCAACACAGAGACAAATATGGAGACAGGCAGACAGATCAATATAAACCCTTGAAATAAAAAGAGACACATCTCCCCCCCCCTCCCCTCACTCCCAAAAAGTTGAACTTTACAAAGCATCAGTCAGTCTAAGCCATCCTTCATCAATCGTCCTTCCCATCTGCTATCTACCTATACAGCTTCATTCCCTTCCCTCTGCACTGTCATCACATAATCCGTCTTTGTTTTCTTCTTTTTGGGTTTTTGGTTGTTGCTGTGTGTGTGTGTGTGTGTGTGTGTGTGTGTGTGTGTGTGTGTGTGTGTGTGTGTGTGTGTGTGTGTGTGTGTGTGTGTGTGTCTGTGTGTGCGTGTGTGTGTGTGTCTGTGTGTGTGTGTGTGTGTGTGTGTGTGTGGTGGTGTGTGTGTGTGTGTGTCTGTGCATGTGTGTGCATGTCTCTGTGTGTGTCTGTCTGTGTCTGTGTCTGTCTGTGTGTCTGTGTCTGTCTGTGCATGTTTGTGTGTGTGTTGTTGTTGTTGTTTTTGTTTTGTTTTGTTTGGGGGGGGGATGATGGTTTGTCGGGGAGGGGAGGGGAGGGTTGGGGCAGGAGGGGGGGGGGTGGGGTGGGGGGGGGGGCTGTTCTCTGGGGAAGTCTCACTCCATGTCCGTTCCAGAAACAGGAGGGTGGGCGAGGATGACAGAGAAGCAGAGGAAGAACAGAGGAGAGGAATGAAGGGGGTGGGGTGGGGTGGGAAATGTTTGAGTAGCGGGGGCGGGGTAGGCGACAACGGGGATGGAGGGGGGAGGAGGGGGATGAGGGGAAGGGTTGAGTAGACAAAGAGAACGAGGTGGGTTTTTTTTAAATTTTCGACGAGAGAAGGGGTGGGGGGTTGTTGAGTAGGCAAAGAGAATAAGTTTTAAAACGAACTTTTTAGACAGATGAATCTAAACATACGAGAGGCAAGCATATGTTTGGTTTTGGTTGTCAATTTAAAACAAATATATGAAGAGGCGGGTCTGAAGTGGATACGTTCATTATTACATTCAAGTACATGTACACATTCAGGATTGCATGCATGCACACAGAGAAACGCATACAGAAACGCACGTGTACGTGCATGTGTACATACGCACGCGCGGACGCAGACATCTACCGTGTGTGCGCGCGCGCACACACACACACACACTCTTGCGCACACAACGCTTGCACGCACGCTTGAACGCACACACACACGCGCGCAAGGGCGCACACACATACGTACACACACATAGATAGATAGATAGATGTGTGTAGATAGATAGATAGATAGATAAATAGATAGATAGATAGATAGACAGACAGACAGACAGACAGAGACAGACAGACAAACAGACAGACACAGACAAGACAGACAGACAGACAGATATGTGTATGTGCATAATATATTTCTTCTTCGTAGTCGTGGAACGCTAATACAGCAACTGTTGTTAAAGTCCTGTCTAAAACAAAGGTTTTGTTCGTATCGCCATTTTGCCACACGTCCTTAAGAGGGATGAACACCCTGTCTGGTGTGTTGACAATGTATATGCTTGCTTGACCACTGTCCATTCTCTCTCTCTCTCTCTCTCTCTCTCTCTCTCTCTCTCTCTCTCTCTCTCTCTCTCTCTCTCTCTCTCTCTCTCTCTCCCTGAAATGCACCGCCCTCCTGTTTTCATCACTGGGTTTTTTCTGTCTTTTCAATCCTCTTTAAAATCTCATGTGTTTCTCTCTCCTTCAGCCACCAAATGTTAGATATTAGTGGATGTATTTTCTCTTTTCTCTTTTTGTTTTAACTTTTGCTGGTCTTAGCACTGTATGTGTGCATGTGTCTGTGTCTGTGTGTGCGTGTGTGTGTGTGTGTGTGTGTGTGTGTGTGTGTGCGCGCACACACATACACACACACACACACACGCACACTACCCAACCTTCAGCATTTCTATACTCGTAGTGGTGTGTTGTTGTTGTTTTTCCTGTTATCGTTTTCCGATTCTATATTCACTTCACACACTCACTCTTCACTACAAACCCAAAAACAAATTTCTTCACAACCAACCAACCAACCAATCAACCAAACCAAACCAAACCAAACAAAGGCTTTTGGGGGGACCCTCTCCATCCACAGAATTCCCAATGCTGCAGCAGTCACGTCCAGCAAGCACTGATGACATCCTGCCTCGCCAGACATCACCCCCCACCCCAACCCCCCACCCATAAACTGATTCCTCCAGAGTATCGCCATGAACACAGGAAGGAGGAGGAATTGCAGGGTGGGGGGGAGGGGGGTTGAGGAGGATGAGGAGGGAGGGGGTGATGAGTGAGGCAAGGTGGGGGGGTGAAGGGGGGGGGGGGGTTGGCGCATGAAGTGAGGTGTGGGGTGTGGAGTGGACTCTGGAGGGAACAAAAACTTTTATTTCGAAAACCAAACGGTGGAATTATGTGTAAGACTGTGTGCGAAGTCCCCCCAAGGTATCTAAGAGAGAGAGAGAGAGAGAGAGAGAGAGAGAGAGAGAGAGAGAGAGAGAGAGAGAGAGAGAAGAGAGAGAGAGAGAGAGAGAGAGAGAGATGGGACAAATACCAGTGACAAGGATGATGTTTTGTGGGTGGGTGTGGTTTTGGTTGTTGCTGTTTTTTAAAGTCTGTCTTTGTTTTTACCAAAAAAAAAGTATTGGTCGTGATGAGGTGTTTGGAGGGTGACTGGCCTCTGTGTGTGTGTGGTGTGTGTGTGTGTGTGTGTGTGTGTGTGTGTGTTGTGTCTGTGTCTGTGTCTGTGTCTGTGTGTGTGTGTGTGTGCGCGCGCGCGCGCGTGTGTGTGTGTGTGTTGTTGTTTTTTAATTAATTTTATTCTTTTATTTCCAGGATAACGGAATAAGCACTCATGTACTTTTTTTATCCAGCCCCCGTGTGTATGCAGTTTTGTCAATTTTGTCATCCGTTCCTACTGGCACAAAATGGCCTACTCTTCCAAAAAGCGGAACGGGTTTTAACGTGTGCGCAAGGTGTTCTGCGTGTGTTCGCACACAGGACCTCGGTTTATAGTCTCATACGAAGGACTTTTGGGAAGAGTGGAGTCGGCACTGATGTTGACTCCAGAGGAAAAATCCTCTTGAACGAGAATCGAACCCGGTATGTGTGTGTGTGTGTGTGTGTGTGTGTGTGTGTGTGTGTGTGTGTGTGTGTGTGTGTGTGTGTGTGTGTGTGGTGTGTGTGTGTGTGTGTTTGTGTTTGGCGCGCGAAGGAGAGATAGTATCGCACACCCCAAAAGTTTTGTCAGTTACTGGAGTACTCCAAGTGCCAAAGGCTGCCAGAAAATGCCGTTAGGATTTCAAATTACAAGATTCAGCGCTATAAAAATTCCAGCTATTATCATTATTATCATTAAGTGTTATGTTTGGATTGTCTCCATCCACGACAAGCTCCTAGTATAACAACCTATAGCCTCCATTTTTAAGGAAGAATTTTTTTTATCTGAAGACTGAGTATATCTGCCTACATGGTAAAGTGTTTAAAGATACCATACACGCAAACTTCTCATCCCGTGTGCACTCTCAAAGTGGTTCCCAGATGTGATAAGTGACTTAGAGTGCATCATTTATTCTGGGCAACGTTCCACAACGCTATAATTATGATGTTGCCATGGCTGCTTCAGTTGCATCGGGACATGAATTTTAAAATGGAATGAAAGTGCCGCGCACTCTTAGTGAATACTCGCATGAGACTATTAACCGAGGTCCCGTGTGCGAACGCACGCAGAACATCTTGCGCACGCGTTAAAACCCGTTCCGCTTTTCGGAAGAGTAGGCTATTGTGTGCCGGTGCGAACGGGTGACATTTCCAAAACTGCATACACACGGGGACTGGATGGAAAAAATCACGTGAGTGCTTATTCCATTATCCTCGACATATTTTTACGTAATAAAAAATAAAATAAAAATGAAAATACTGTTATGGACTGGTCCTCTTTATTGTCTGTCGAATGAGCAAAAATGCGTTGTGCTGCCGTTAAGCGCCTGACAAGTCAGGTCCGGCGCACCTGAGAGAGAATGGACGTTATCTTTTAAGTCTTTCTGCAAAAAAGGAAAAGGCAGGAGAATGGACCACGAAGGCTGAACATAGACAAGAAGGAGGTGACAGGAAGAAAAGGAACAAGGCAGAAACAGAGAGAGTGATTGAAAAGAGGAAATTCCTAGTATAGAATTTTCTTTTTTGTTTTGACCTGGTTATGCTTTGTTTGAGAATTTTCTGTATTTGTTTTTACACTACCCTTCGTATGTCCACAACTTTCGGACAAAATCGTCCGGTGAGTGGTTTTTCTCTTTTCAAGCCCCTTCTTGCTGGAATTCTTTCCCATACTCTCTCAGGCGCAGACACAACACAGCTATTCAATCTTTCGAGTCCAACTTTACAATACGTTTCTTTCAGTCTTTAAAGTTTATCGTTTAAGTAATTTCGTGTGTAGGCGCGTGCGCGCGTGTGTGTGTGTGTGTGTGTGTGCGTGCGTGCGTGCGTGCGTGTGTGCGTGCGTGCGTGCGTGCGTGCGTGTGTGTGTGCTTGCGTGCGTGCGTGCGTGCGTGCGTGCGTGCGTGCGTGCGTGTGTGTGTGTGTGTGTGTGTGTGTGTGTGTGTGTGTGTGTGTGTGTGTGTGTGTGTGTGTGTGTGTGTGTGTGTATACGCATTTGTGTTTTTGTACGGTAATCTGCATACTTCTGATGTACCTGTTTGTAATCCCTTAGAGCTTTGATAAGACGGATGAGGCGCACAAAATATCATTACTCACTTCCTTACTTACTTGCTTGCTTCCTTCCTTCCTTCCTTCCTTCTTTTCTTCCTTCCTTACTTCCTTCCTTACTTACTTACTTATTGACTTACTGACTCACTCGATACTCACTTATTTCCTTCTTTCCTTCCTTCTTTACTTACTCACTTACTTACTTACTCACTCACTTACTTATTACTCACTTACTTACTTACTCACTCACTTACTTATTACTCACTCACTTACTCACTCACTCACTTACTTATTACTCACTCACTTACTTACTCATTCACTTACTTATTACTCACTTACTTACTCACTTACTTATTACTCACTCACTTACTTACTTCCTTACTTACTCACTTACTTACATACATATTACTCACTCACTTACTTATTACTCACTCACTCACTTACTTATTACTCACTCACTTACTTACTTATCACTCACTCACTCACACACTCACTCACTTCCTTCCTTCCTTCCTTCCTTCCTTCCTTCCTAATTCACTCTCAACCACTACTAAAACTATGTGATCAAAGGACGGCATTTCCCGTCACGGTCCTCAACCACCACCCCCACCCCCACCCACCCCCCCAATTCCCAAACCTTCCCTCCCACTCAACACTGATGACCCACCCACCCCCACCCCACCCCCTAGCCGGAAAACACCCCATAATATTACACTGATTCCTCAGGGGTCCTGAAAACAAGGAGAGAGAAAGAGAGAGAGTAGGTAGGGACTGGGAGAGAGGATGGGGGTTAGGGGGGTTGGGGTGGGGGGGGGGGGTACATCTGAGCGGAAGATCTCATCTGGAATGCCACACAAACCCGACAGTGGAGTCGTTTGGAGATATTAAGGTAATCCCCCCCAGATCACAGCCGTATGGAGATGCGACAAGAAACGTCACAGTGATGGGGGTTTTTTAAACCCTCTACTAAAAAAAGACTTTTGCAAATTGCTAAGCAAACGATAGTGGAGTACTTTTGGCGATATTGAGAGAATCCCTAAAGGTCAAGCAACCATCGTAATGGAGATACGACAAACGCAGCGAGGATGTTTGTTTCAGGTCTGTGCGGTTTGTCCAGAAACGTTTGCAGAGTTATTCAGGGTGAATAAAATCTTTTTGAGCAATTATCTCTTATATGTGGAACAAGAAATTATTATCATCATCATCATCATCATCATCATCATCATTTTCAACTTCGTCTTCATCATCATCATAAACTTCATCATCGTCGTCGTCGTCATTATCATCATTGTCATCATCACCGTCTTCATCATCATCATAAATTTCATCATCATCATCGGCATCATTATCATCATCATCACTGTCAGAGTAGGCCATTGTGTGCCGGTGGGTACAGATGACAAAATTTACACAACCACGTACACACGGGGACTGGATGCAAAAAGGCACGTGAGTGCTTATTCCATTATCCTCGATATAAAAGAATAAATAAATTAATTAATTAATCATTGTCGTCGTCATCATCATCATCATCATCATCATCACTAGTATCATTGTTATAACTTTGAGTTGTCCAGGCTGGTTTTATTGCATGGGTGGGAATAACTTACAATGGGAAGAAATTGTCAAACTCTTTTTATAAGGGGGAGGGGGGGGGGGGTAAATGCTATCAAAACTCGGTTCTCCTTTGAACTTGAACACTAGGTCTTCACAATTTTTTTCCTATTTCTGGGTTAGAGCTCCGAGGTTCACCAATGGTAAGTAAGACCTTGCGTACGCGACCGTGTTTACCCAACCAGTAAGGTAGCCACAATCCGACTTCGTGGATTTATTCCCATAATAAACACAATGAAAAATAGTGGATTGGGGGTCCACAGATATAATAATAATAATAATAATGATAATGATAATAATGATAATAATAATAATAACTGGAACTTATATAGCGCTATATCTTGCAAAGACAAATCAAAGCGCATGCATTCAACCTAATCTTACACAGTCATGCAATCAATGACAAACAATCAATAGTTTAAACAAACAGATATTTACAAACATGGTGCGCTGCAGGCAAAATCTATGAAATAAAATTGCAATAGTCACATGTTTTACAAAATCACACACACACACACACACACACACACACACACACACACACACACACACACACACACACACACACACACACACACACACACACTCAAACAGGTCGTATACTTTAGCAGGGTGATAGGGCATGGGTTAGTGAAGGGTGGGATAGCTCTGATATGAAACAGGAGGGGGGGGAATCTTAGGTTTGAAATAAATAGGTCTTGAGGCTGGATTTAAAAGTATCATAACTAGGTTTCTGGCGAAGAGAGAGAGGGAGGGAGCTCTCTCCTCTCTCTTATTGCATCCGCCTCTGAAATGACAAGTCCCGGGATCGATTCTTCTCTGAATCCAGACTGTTTTCCTCGTCCAGTGTTGACGTGTGTGGCAGACTGTGTGCTCGGGGTGTTGGTTGTTTGGTGGTGGTTGTTGTTGTTGTTTTTTGTTATAGATTGGAGGATGGACTGGCGCCCCGTTTGAAAATCGGTTTTAGCGCGTGTGAAAGAAGCCACAGCAGCACAAAGTCTCTCCTGGCAACACTCTTAAGAAAGAAAAAAAGGGTTACTGTCATAGCAAAACAATTACGTGTGCTATAGAAAAGTGAACATAGACACGCGCACGCGTGTGAGCACACGTGTATCAAACTCACACACACACACACACACACACACACACACACACACACACACACACCATATCCTCGTGTAGGCCCAAACACATAATATAACCCCCTCCCTCACCCCTCTCCCCCACCCTACACCCCCCCACCCCCTTCACCTTACACAATATCCCCCTCCCACTCCTCCCCTCTCCCCCCCCCCCAACCCACCACCACCCACCACAACTACCCTACAACTCACACACCATACCACCCACCACCACCTCATCAACCACAACAACAACAACGAAAACCTCTAGCACGACAACCACCACCACCACTACCACCACCACCACCACCACCACCACCATCATCATCGCCACCACCACCACCACCATCACTACCATCCAAACTTGAAAACCGATCTCCCTAAACGCATCACGCACAAGCGCTATCGCTGCCACAAAGGCGGCAAGACTAGTACGGCCATGCCCAGCCAGCTGAAAGTCCTCTCACGGAACCTCAGCAGCAGCAGTAGTAAGTAGTAAGTAGAAGTGGTACCTCAGGCCCATCTCGGCCACATCAGTCCTCGGGTTTCCTTCTATCCCAACCATCATTTCGCCCTGATGAAGTCCCGCAGGGACAGCGCCTCCTTAATTCAGCTGATGAGCAGTCCTGGGGGGGGGGGGGGTGGAGCGAGGGGGGAGAGAGAGGTGAGAGAGAGGGGGGGGGGGGAGAGAGAGATAGAGAGAGAGAGGGAGGGAGGGGAGAGGGAGAGTGGTGAGAGAGATTTATTTATTTTTTTATTTTTTTTTATTCTTTTATATCGAGGATAATGGAATAAGCACGTATGTGCTTTTATTTACTACATCCAGTCCCCGTGTGTATGCGGTTGTGTAAATTTTGTCATCTGTTTCCACCGGCACGCAATGGCCTACTCTTCCGAAAAGCGGAACAGGATTTGACGTGTGCGCAAGATGTTCTGCATGCGTTCGTAAACGGGGCCAGAGAGGAGGGAGGTGGAAGGGAGACATGGAGAGAGAGAGACAGACAGACAGAGAGAGAGAATGAATGAATGAATGATCTATATTTTCCAAGGGTTGCAGAATAAGCATTCACATAAGTTTTTATTTCATCCGGCCCTTGCCCTGATTAAGGACTCTCAACAATAAAAAGAAACAACAACAAACAACCGAACTACAACAACGACCACTAAAGTTCAACCTCTGATTTAAAGAAAAGAGATATTGAACGTGTATTCAACAACACATAATCCCCGAAGACATGAACATTCATGTCAAAACAGATACATTGACTTGAATGATTTTGAGGAAAAAGAGAGAGAGAGATATGTGTTAAATAAACATATAATCCCCAAATGGCTCGAACATTAATATCAAAACAGATACATTGATTACAATTAAGTAAATTAGAGTAAAATAGGGGAGAGACAGTAAGAAGCGAGAGACTGACAGAGAGGAAGTATACCTTCAGATTGCATTTACATCAAACAAACCCAACACACACAAAAATATTAAAATATTTGCAGAGAGAGAGGGATTTTTTTCTTTTATTTCGAGGATAATTGAATACTCATGTGCTTTTTTTCATCCAGTCGCCGTGTGTGTGCAGTTTTGTCAATTTTGTCATCCGTTCCCACCGGCACACAATGGCCTACTCTTCCGAAAAGTGGAACAAGTTTTAACGTGTGCGCAAGATGTTCTGCGTGCATTCGCACACGGAACCTCGGTTTATAGTCTCATCCGAATGACTTTTTGGGAAGAGTGGAGTCGGCGCTGATGTCAACTCCAGAGAGAAAATCCTCTTGAACGAGAATCGAACCCGGGTCAGCAGATCACGAACACGTCACTCTAACCACTAGACTATCCCGTCCCCCGACGAGAGAGAGACAGACAGACAGACAGATAGACAGACAGACAGACAGACAGACAGACAGACAAGTGGGATGGAGGAGGGCAAGAGAAACTAGATGACACACTGATAATGGAATTACCAGGATACGTGAGACAATTCTGCGTGGGGTACGTCAGTGTAATGAGAGAGAGATAGTGAGAGAGAGAGAGAGGGGGAGAGAGAGGGAGAGGGGGAGAGAGAGAGACAGACAGACAGGGAGAGAGAGAGGGAGAGAGAGAGAGACAGACAGACAGGGAGAGAGAGAGAGAGACAGACAGGGAGAGAGAGAGAGAGAGAGAGAGAGAGAGAGAGAGAGAGAGAGCGAGTGGGGGGTGGAAGGGGAGAGAAGAGAGGAGGAGAGGGAGAAAAACAGAGAGAAAATGCAAAGTAAGGGAAAAATTCTTCCTTTGAGGATAATGGGTGGACGCTTGTCTGCTTTGTACTCACACCCAATCCATCAGGAGAGACAGACAGACAGACAGACAGACTGGCAGAGGCAAAGACACGGAGACGGGGACGGTGAGAAAGATGACATTGCTTTGTATAACACTGCGTTGCATTACATTACATCATGGTTACGTCACATTGCATTCATTACCATGATCACTCAATCTCTACTAACATAGGGGGGGGGGGGGGGTGGGGGGGGAAATAACCCAATTTTGAACGAGAGTCAAGCCATACAGTCCTCACTTGTAAGTTCCACATTAAATTAAATTATATTACATTACATTACATTACATTACCACCACTCAAGCTCTGTTGCAATGAAGACAAGAAGAATCCAGTTTCAAACAAACAAACAAAACAAAAAATCGTGCCATACATTTCGCCTGGCTTTTTCAAGTCACACACGACATTATTACATTACCCCCGCTCAAATTCTCTGGCAAAGGCAAGAGAGAAGACAGGAGCTATGTGAACGACACTACAGCCAGGGTCCTTCTCACGCCCTAGATGATGGGGAAAGAGGAGGGAGGGAGGGGGTGGGGGTAGTCATCTCCATGCCAATCGTCTGCATTCAGGCAGTTCCACAGCACACGTGTGATGCATAAAACATTTCTGTAACTTTTTCCGATCGCTCAGAAACGGGT
>CM054145.1:26783142-26788142 GCA_028751875.1 Rapana venosa | reverse complement strand
CTGCAGCTCCTATGTTTACTGATGGTGGGAATCTTTTTTTTTGGTATGCCATTGTTCTTGCCCCCCATTGAAGTAGCCGCATTCCGGCTTCCGAGTCCATTCCTTCTGTTCCAAATGTCCCAATTCCAGAGCTGACAGGCAGCAGAGAAGGGAGTGTTTGACTGGCTGAGGTATTGCTGGGTTTGTGGGCGCTTTTTATCTTATGATGGGTGCGTGCTGCTATTCGGATAGTGTGTGGTGTTTTGTGTGTGTGTGTGTGTGTGTGTGTGTGTGTGTGTGTGTGTGTGTGTGTGTGTGTGTGTGTGTGTGTGTGTGTGTGTGTGTGTGTGTGTGTGTTTTATTGATATTATGTTTATATGTTTATTGTTTTTATGTATGGCTCGTGACCCACCGGAATTTCTCTGTCTCTGAGATAATAAAGTTTTTTAAATTTGAATTTGTAAAGAAGTGTCAGTGTCAGGCAGCCATGAGGCCACTGGCATTTCCGCTTGTCTGTAGTGCTCTGTGATGCTCTGTTTATCTATCACCCGCCTCACACACACAGACACACCACACGCACGCACGCACGCGCACGCACACACGCACGCGCACGCGCACACACACACACACACACTTAGACATTGCCTGTAAAGGAGGGTGGCTGTGTCAGTTCTTTGTGTGCGTGTGTGTGTGTGTGTGTGTGTGTGTGTGTGTGTGTGTGTGTGTGTGTGTGTGTGTGTGTGTGTGTGTGTGTGTGTGTGTGTGTGTGTGTGTGCTTGGCTGTGTTTGGGGGCTTGTATTGCATTGTATTGTACTGTATTTAGGCCTATACCACATTTAAGTCACGGTAGATTTCTCTGTGTGAAATTCGGGCTGCTCTCCCCAGGGAGAGCGAGTTGCCACAAGAGCAGCGCCACCCTTTTTTTTTTCCTGTCTGCAACTGTACTATTTGGTTTCCCTATCAGAGAGGCTTTTTTCTACATAATTTTTCCAGGGACAACTCCCTTGTTGCTGGGGGTTCTTTTACGTGAGCTAAATAAATATGTGTAACACACCTTTTATCGACTCATCCGAAAGACTAGCACCCAGACCACTACTCACGGTCTAATGGATGGGGGGGGGGGTTTTGGCCCAAATGGGGATCGATATATCGCACACTTCCGACCATCGATCCACTTGCCACATGGCAAAAAAGGAATGCTTGATTACACTACATTACGTTTTGTAGCAAAGACAAAGTACATTTATTTCTTTTCTTTTCAACGTTGTCAATTTGGTGTATCATTTGAAATGTGACTGTATGTATTGTGGAATGGGTGGTTCTTAAGGAACTACTGTATGTGCCAGGACTTAACACACTCATGCCGGCGTCTGTCTGCTAATTCGCATAATGTTCAATTTCGTGTACATTCCAGTGGTGAGGGAGGGGGTGGAGGGGATGGATGTTACAATCAATTCTGAAGGAGGAAGTGACAGGACGGTTAAGACGTTCACCTGCCTAACAAGTAAACAGTGAGGCTCTGGGTTCGATTACGAACCTTGCCCTTCCTTCCCAGTTTGACGAGAAAATCGAACTGGATGTCAATGTCCTTCGGATGAGACTATAAACTGAGGCCCCAGTGTGTGAATGCACGCAAAATATCTTACGCCCACTTCATAAACCTGTTTCGCTTTTCGGAAGAGTATACTATTCCGTGCTGGTAGGAACGGATGACAATATTTTAAAGAGAAAAAAACCCACATGAATACAGGTGTCGTGTTTAGACACCATCCCCGAAGGTTGAATGCGGCTACGTTACTACATAAAGGGGAGGGATAGGGGGGGGGGGAAGGGGGGGGAAAGGGGCGGTCCATAGGCAAAACCACTTGGTTTAAAAAACTCAGAGCATAGCGAGGAACGAACTAAACATGCTTGAGCTTTAAATAAGCCTGAACATGCTTGAAGCCTCAAATAGCCTGAACATACTGAAGCCTCGAATAAGCCTGAACATTGCTTGAAGCCTAAATAGCCTAACATGCTTGAAGCTCAAATAAGCTGAACTACTTGAAGCCTCGAATAAGCTGAACATGCTGAAGCCTCAAATAAGCCTAAACATGCTTGAAGCCTCGATTAAGCTAAACATGCTTGAAGCCAAGCTCAATAAGCTAAACATGCTTGAAGCTAAATAATCATAAAACTGCTTGAAGCCTCAAAATAAGCCTATCATGCTGATGTTTAATAAGCCTAACATGCTTGAAGCCTCAAATAAGCTGAACATGCTTGAGCTCAAATAAGCCTGAACAGCTTGAGCTCAATAAGCCTAAACATGCTTGATGCTTTAAATAAGCCTGAACTGCTTGAAGTCCAAATAAGCCTAAAACATGCTTTGATGCTTTAAATAAGCCTAAACATGCTTGATGACTCAAATAAGCCTAAACATGCTTGAAGCCTCGAATAAGCCTACACATGCTTGAAGCATCAAATAAGCCTAAACATGCTTGAAGCCTCGAATAAGCCTAAACATGCTTGAAGCCTCGAATAAGCCTAAACATGCTTGAAGCCTCGAATAAGCCTGAACATGCTTGAAGCCTCAAATAAGCCTAAACATGCTTGAAGCCTCAAATAAGCCTGAACATGCTTGAAGCCTCAAATAAGCCTAAACATGCTTGAAGCCTCAAATAAGCCTAAACATGCTTGAAGCCTCAAATAAGCCTAAACATGCTTGAAGCCTCAAATAAGCCTAAACATGCTTGAAGCCTCAAATAAGCCTAAACATGCTTGAAGCCTCAAATAAGCCTAAACATGCTTGAAGCCTCGAATAAGCTTTAAACATGCTTGAAGCCTCAAATAAGCCTAAACATGCTTGAAGCCTCAAATAAGCTTAAACATGCTTAAAGCTTGCTACTGACGACAATAACCAGTTAATTCCCGTGCGGCAGCCTGTCTAACCTAGCGGCTGCTGCAGACAAGTCACTCCTGTCACAGCTTCTTCACAACAGCTGCACTCCCTGAAGACTTTTTTTTTTTAACATTTCACTCCAGACACCGAAGCAGACGACGAACTGAAAAATTAATGAGGTCACCCTGTGACAAGAGAACTAATGAACTTGACATAGAAACAGTTCTGGCCTAAGTTGTCCTCAGAAGTTGTTCAACAAAGATGCTTTAAAACTGACCAGCGCTTTGCCGCAGTGGTTAGCACCTTAGATTACAGGACTGGAGGTCGTGAGTTTGAATCCCATAAGAGTCATAGGGATTGTTCGGACTCCGACAGGCTCCTACCCAGAGTGAGTGTGCTGTGGGCTCAGTGGGAAGACTGGGACCACACAGTCAAGCTTCATCCACTTAACGGATGTGAGTTTTAGAGTGTTGCTCAAATTACCTGACCAACACTGCAGGTGTCTGTATCTCTTGGGCCTGGTTGAGGCCGGAATATAAATTATAATGATAGAAAGCGAAGAGTACAACCCTGTCAAGTAATCTCAAAGCATATTAATTCCATAACTGCATCATTATATTATTCTTATTATCACTGATCGCCATGCAATAAAAAAAAAATTGCCTCTGATTCGATGGCTCCAGTTGCTCTGGTTTTATGGTGACCTCAGATTCGGTTTCCCCGTACACTTCTGTGCCTGAGGTGGGTTTGTGTCAAAGCTTTGGGTTGGGGTTCACGGCGGATAGTCACTGGAGGGACGTGGTGGTGGTCGCCACCATGACAGGGCGACTCACTCCGTCTGGCTCCGCGACTGAGCTAACACTGTGTCAGTAGGGAGCTGAGTAGGTGGTGTCCTGCGTATGTTAGCTCGGAACAGACACTACGAACACCACCAAATGACCCAGCAGCAGTGCAGGGCCTCTCTGGCTGGTGGTCCCATGATGGTCTGATATTGGATGGGCTCCCTGTGGACTTCTGTCCCTGAGGATGCGACATAATGAACCGGGGTATGGGTTGGGCAGAGAGACTGAAATGAGCGGCGTGGGAACAGCAGGACGGGAACGTACAGAAGATGAGGCAACAACAACAAAAAAAGCTCCAAAGTCGGAAATTTTGAGAAAGTATGCGAGTGAGGCAAGGTATAGAATTTCTTTGGACAAGGCATTGAAGCAAAATGGGCTAATGCTGTTAGGAAACATTGTAGTGGGTTGGTTTTTTCCTTTTCTGTATTATTTCCTTTTTAATTCAGGTTTGGGGGATGTTAGCCATTAGCTTCTTTTTTGTTGGTTGCTTGTTATTTTTGTTCTTTTTGTTCGGAGGCCGTGGTCGTTGTTTAGGCGGTCATCGTGATCAGAGTCGCGGTTCGATCCGCTCGGTCGTTTGTGTCTTGGAAAGACACTTTATCTATTTTCTCACTCCGGTGTACAAGTGGGGTCCCAGTCTGTGGGGAGTATCTGGCGACAGATAGGTCCTGTCACAGGGGTGGTGAAACATCAGTTCTCTTACGCTCGAACCGGGATAAGCTCCGGCTCTATGGGCCTTCTGGCTCGAAAGAACATACCTTTGTATTCGTTCATCGTCTGGTTTTTTCCTTCCTTTCAAGTGAGTTCACGTTCCTTTGGTTTATATCCTTTCACTGTGGGACTGGCCTGGAGTTGAACAATTTGCTACAGAAAGCAAAGGACCGTGGAGAGTGGAGGAAGCTGGTTACAAAATCTTCATTGGTGCCTCCACGGTCCGGGATTACGGATAGGTGAAGGTGGTGAAAGTGAACTGGGGGGTGGGGGGGGGGTCACTTCGTTTTTCTTTCCTTGTGATTTTTTTTGGTTCTTCATTTATTTTTTGTCTTTTTAAAATTTGTTTGGGTTTCAATACCTTCTTTGTATTTCCCTTTTACTCCAGTCTGTTGACTTTTTCTTACCTTTTTTTCTTGTCCTACTGTTGTTAGTTAGTCCTTTAATTCTGTTTCTTTTCCTTTCAATCTTTCTTTTCCTTTCTTTCTTTGGAGCAGTTTGTTTTGTGTTGAGACTTTTTCTTCTATTATTTGTGTGTGGGAGGTTAATTTTCATGTTTGTGGGCTTTTCTGTCCATAATTGTTGTTGC
>CM054145.1:26770642-26778142 GCA_028751875.1 Rapana venosa | reverse complement strand
AAGGGAGATGATCATCACGCTATGGATGCTTTGTTCTGTTTTGTCGTTGTTGTTGTTGGGGGAGGTTGTTGATGTTGTTGTCTGGGAGTGGCTCTGTGTGGTTTTCTTTTCTTTTCTTTTCTTTTTTTTTTTTGGGGGGGGGGGGAGGTGTGCACTTTGAAATCCGTATCCTCACTTTCAAGAAGAAGAAAAAATCCGACGAGGAAAGAACTCTTTTTATTTTTTTTAATCAATAATAAAAATCATAGGTAGATTTTGGGTGTGGTAGAGATTACGACCTAACGTGGTGTAAAATACACCTGGTTCACTTTGTCAGGAGTCGTGGTGTTGATGGTCGTCACCGGGTCAGCCTGAACTGTAGCGGAATGCAGTGAACCTGGCGGCAATGTCAACACCTTTATTGCCTTCAAAACAAAAATCGTGCACGCACACGTGCAATTCTGCGCGTGCACACGCGCCGGTATGCACAAATATGTGCGCATAAGTGCTCGTGCATGGGGTACTATGCGCCCACGCGCATGCGTGCGTGCGTGCACACACGTTGCACATATGCGCGTGCACAAATGTAAGTACACAAGCGAGTACCTGTTCTCGTATGGACTTAATGCACACGCACCTTTGCAAAGTGTACACTCGCGCCCGCGCGCGCGCGTGCCGCACACACACACACACACACACACACACACACACACACACACATATTGGCGCAGGAAACTTCGCACGTGTTCACATTAAAGAAAGAGAGGACTACAGAAATGAGAGAGACAGAGAAGGGGAGGGGGAAGAAAAAAGACAGGTAGGAAGTGAAGAAGGAGAGAGGGATGGAGGAAAGAAAGAAAGGAAGGAAGAAAGAAAGAAAGAAAGGAAGGAAGGAAGTAAGGAAGGAAGGAAGGATGGAAAAGAAGCCAAGAAAATAATTAGCAAGAGGATGATGACGGATGAAAATTGCTGCCAATGGAAAGAAGGAGGAGGAGGTGACAAAGACTAAAGAGAGAGTGTGAATGAACACGAGGCAGAGAGCGAGATAGGTAGAAAGAGAGTGATGGGAGGGGTGGGGGATCGGATTCAGATTCATATAATTTAATCATGTATATGCCATTGCCCTTCATGAGGAAGTGTTGAAATGAAAGTGACAACAATGATACAGATAATCGGTCATTGCAACCTAAATATTTTTAAGCATAATTATAAGGACTGGCCACCGTGGAAAAGCTTTAACATGGACAAATTTCTAATGTTTATTCATGTGTGGACGCCATCAGCATAGCTAATCTCAACTGGTTTAGGAATCTGGACAGTTTCAAAGGAATATACTGTTTTCGCGACTCATGGAGAACAAGACAACATATAACTTTTTTTCTCTCACTTGTTTCTATGCTTTAAAAAGAAGACAGTAAATCTGCTTCGCCATGCGTTCTGTAACGATAATAACAACCCAACTGTCTCCATCGCCGCTGTCGTCGGTAGGAGCTCCATGCAATGCCACCAGGGCTCGCCATCTTTCTCTGTGTGTTCTGAGTTCTACGATCTCCTGTAGTCTCAGTGATGTTGGCTATGTAGGATGTTGGTGGTCTGCCTCTTTTCCTTCTGCCCTCAACCTAACTTTGGCTAACTGTCGTCATCAGATTTGTCTGTGCGTTTCTGTTTGCATGACCAACATATCCCGGTCTACGCTTACCAATTTCTTTCATCAAGAATAATTATGCTTTCTTTTGTTCTTCAGTCTCACCATTTTCATTCTTAGTAGTTGCCTGTAGAAACACACTTCAACTGCGTTTATTTTGTCTCTTCGCAATTTTCGTAGTGTCAGTCTTCTGACCCGTACAGCGGTACAGGCCAGATTAGTGTCTTTGTTCTAATTTTGATATATTTAGGTATGCCTCTGTTTTTTCAAATGTTGCTTTACGGAATCGTCTTTTGTACGGCCATACTTGGAACACAAGCCGAGAGGCGGACACACAAAACACCTGCCTGAGACACAAAGACAGACAGGTAAACAGACAAGCATTTTTTTTTAGAAAAGGTAAAGGAGTCCCATAACCTATAAGGTCGTAGGGGAGCGAGGCGTCAGAGACCTCACTTCTCTAGGGCCAGCATATTGAGGGCGGCGCCCATCTCCTCTCCCTCGCTGCTTTACCTTCCCTGACCCTAAAGAGGGCAGGTACCCATTTACGGCTGGGGGAACCGGGGGAACTGTACTGAAGCCAAGGCGCGCAAACGGTCACCCATCCAAGTGGTAACCACGCTCGACGCTGCTTAACTTGGCTGGGGGAAAGCGAGTGCTCCGACCACTGAGCTATCCCGTCCCCATTAGCTACAAACAAAAGAAAATGGTAGCAATCGGCGGTGAACTGACGATGAGTGCTGTGAACTGCAGGGTAGCAAGGTGGCGCTCTTTTATTACAGCTGCACCTGGGGGCCTTCTTTACTGCCGCCATCGCTCCGGTCAAAATCACTGCAGAGAGAGAGAGGGGGAGAGAGAGAGAGGGGGGGGGAGAGAGCGAGAGAGAGAGAGAGGGAGAGAGAGAGAGAGGGGGGGGGAGAGAGAGAGGAGAGAGAGAGAGAGGAGAGAGAGAGAGAGAGAGAGAGAGAGAGAGAGAGAGAGGAGGGGCTGCACAGCTTGCAGAGTTGTTATTGTTGCTGCTGCTGCTGCTCCTGCTGCTGCTCCTGCTGCTGCTGCTGCTGCTGTTGCTGCTGCTGCTGCTGTTGTTGTCGTTGTTGTCGTAGTAGTTGTTGTTGAATGGTCTTAATCACTACTTCTCTGGAGAGACTGGCTTTGTGTGGTCTTCATTTTCAGGTCTATTCCCATGAAATGATAGTAGACACGTTCTTAATTTTAAGAATACTTTGATGATAACATGAATTATATGCGTTATTTATTTATTTTAGTTGTAGGATATGTATTCTTTTTATTTCGAGGATAATGGAGTAAGCACTCATGTGCTTTATGTCATCCAGTTCCCGCGTGTATGCAGTTTTGTAAATTTTGTCATCCATTGCCACCGGCACACAGTGACCTACTCTTCCCAAAAGCGGAACGTGTTTTAACGTGTGCGCAAGGTGTTCTGCGTGCGTTCGCACACGAGACCTCAGTTTATAGTCTCACCCGAATTTTCTTCTTCGTCGAACGCTCAGACAGCAACTACTGTTGTCTGTTATATGAGCGAAAATGTATCACGCTGCCGTTAAGCGCCTGACAAGTCAGGCCCAGCGCATCCGACTTCGGCACAACAGAGAATAGTTACCTTTTAAGTTCTTTCTGGAAAAAAGGCAGGAGAATGGACCAAGAAGGCAGAAAATAGACAAGAAGGAGGTGACAGGAAGAAAAGGAACAAGGCAGAAACAAAGAGAGTGATAGAAAAGAGGACATTTCTAGCACAGAATTTCCAGAATGTGGGGATGCTATTTATACTGATAGGCCCCCGGCATCCCCTCGGGGGAGTCTCACCCGAATGACTTTTGGGGAGAGTGGAGTCGGCACTGATGTTAACTCCAGAGGAAAAATCCTCTTGAACGAGATTCGAACCCGGATAAGCAGATCACGAATACATCACTCTAACCACCAGGCTATCCCGTGCTTGAGTGTGTTTGTGTGTGCGCGCGCAAGCTTGGCAAGTGCAACTGATATCTAAAGATAGCCAGCACTAGTACTAAGTCTAAAGGATTATAAATTTATCTCGAATTTTTCACAACTTAATAACATAATCCAAAAGAAGTATTAAAACATTTGAAAGAAAAAACAAAAGAACCAACAACCCGAACAAATAAGCTAGCAATAGCAAACATAGCAATATTAACCCAGCACTAACAAAACTGGCAATGATAAACTAGCATGAACAAAATGTTCTTGTGTAAAAAAAAAAAAATAGCGATTAAATCTGTCAAAACTGTATACCTCTATGTAACTGAGTGATATATGCAGTTTCAGTTCGAGAGTGTGTGTGTGTGTGTGTGTGTGTGTGTGTGTGTGTGTGTGTGTGTGTGTGTGTGTGTGTGTGTGTGTGTGTGTGTGTGTGTGTGTGTGTGTGTGTGTGTGTGTGAGTGAGAGAGAGAGAGAGAGAAAGAGAGAGAGAGCGTGTGAGAGAGAGAGAGAAAGAGAGCGCGCGCGTGTGTGTGTGTGTGTGTGTGTGTGTGTGTGTGTGTGTGTGTGTGTGTGTGTGTGTGTGTGTGTGTGTGTGTGCTGTGGCGCGCGCGCGCGTGTGTGTTGTGTGGTGTGTGGTTTTTGTGTGTGTTGGTGTGTGTGTGGTTGTGTGTGTGTGTGTGGTGTGTTGTGTGTGGTGTGTGTGTTGTGTGTGTGTTGGTGTGTGAAAGAGGATAGAGGGTGTGTGGTGTGTGTGTGTGTGTGTGTGTGTGTGTGTGTGTGTGTGTGTGTGTTGTGTGTCTTGTTTGTGTTGTGTGTGTGTGTGTGTGTGTGTGTGCGTGTGTGTTGGTGTGGTGGCGTGCGCGCGTGCCGCCACTTAAGTGTGTGAGTAGTGTATACATGCAATGTATGCGTTCTTTGCATGTTTTTGTACTAGTATCGGTGTGGGTGGGTGTGTAGGTGGGTACGCACATGTGTGCTCACGAGTATGCTGTGTGAGTGGATGGGTGGGGGGTGGGTGGTGTGTGAGTGAGATTGTGCACGCACACGTAAGCGCGCAAGTATGCGTGTGTGTGTGCGTGCGTGTGTGGATTGTTTTTGTGTTAGTGTAGTTGTGCAGGTTCGTATGTGGTGTTGTGTGTGTGTGTGTGTGTGGTGTGTGGTGTGTGTGTGTGTAGTGTGTGTGTTGTGTTGTGAGCGCAGCCCGTGCGCTTAATTACGTGAAGATGTGTGTGGGTTTTTTATTTATATATTCTTTTATTTCGAGAATAATGGAATAAGCACTAATGTGCTTTTTAACATTCAGTCCCCGTGTGTATGCGCTTTTGTAAAGTTTGTCATCCGTTCTCACCGGCACACAATGGCCTACACTTCTGAAAAGGGGAACGCGTTTTAACGTGTGCGCAAGTTGTTCTGCGTGCGTTCGCACACGGGACCTCGGTTTATAGTCTCATCCGAAGGACTTTTGGGGAGAGTGGAGTCGGCACTGATGCTAACTGCAGAGGAAAAATCCTCTTGAACGAAATTCGAACCCGGATAAGCAGATCACGAATACATCACTCTAACCACCATTCTATCCCGTGCTTGAGTGTGTGTGTGTGTGTGTGTGTGTGTGTGTGTGTGTGTGTGTGTGTGTGTGTGTGTGTGTGTGTGTGTGTGTGTGTGTGTGGTGTGTGTGTGTGTGTGCGCGCGCAAGCTTGGCTTGTGTATGGGACAACAAGTGCAACTGATATCTAAAGATAGCCAGCACTAGTACTAAGTCTAAAGGATTATAAATTTATCTCGAATTTTTCACAACTTAATAACATAATCCAAAAGAAGTATTGAACATTTGAAAGAAAAAACATAAGAACCAACAACCCGAACAAATAAGCTAGCAATAGCAAACCTAGCAATATTAACCCAGCACTAACAAAACTGGCAATGATAAACTAGCATGAACAAAATGTTCTTGTGAAAAAAAAAATAGCGATTAAATCTGTCAAAAACTGTATACCTCTATATTACTGAATGATATACACAGTTTCAGTTTGAATGTGTGTGTGTGTGTGTGTGTGTGTGTGTGTGTGTGTGTGTGTGTGTGTGTGTGTGTGTGTGTGTGTGTGTGTCTGTGTGTCTGTGTGTCTGTGTGTCTGTGTGTGTGCGCGCGCGCGTGCCCGCCACTCTGAGTGTAAGCGTACGCGTATACATGCATATGTATGCGTATCTTTGCATTTATACTTGTACTAGTATCAGGTGTGTGTGTGGGTGGGTAGGTGGGTGCACGCGCTCGCGTGCGCGCGAGTATGCGTGTGAGTTGGGTGGGTGAGTGAGTTTGTGCACGCACACGTAAGCGCGCAAGTATGCGTGTGTGTGCGTGCGTGTGTGGATGTGTGTGTGCGTGCGTGTGTGGATGTGTGTGTGAGTGTGTGCGTGTTTCGTGCGTGTGTGTGTGTGCGTGTTTCGTGTGTGTGTGTGTGTGTGTGTGTGTGTGTGCGCACGCGCGCGCGCGCGTGCGTGCGTGAGAGTGTGTGTGTGTGTGCGTACATGTGTGCGAGCACATACAGGCGAATGCCTGCTTATGTTTGCATGTGTGCGTGCGTGTGCATGTGTGCCTGACTAGCCAACATCGCGTCCAAAGGCTAACCCCCATCTCATGGATCAAGCCTTAGGGCCAAAGCTGGGTAAAGCACAGGCAGCAGTTAATCTCTGCAACAGCCACTTCACTTTATGGCAGCAGTTGTAACGACCCCATCGATTTATGCAGGCTTAAGTCACACCGGTAAGTCTGTCTATACTGCTGTAAATCCCTACACCAACCACCCTTGTATACTTACCCCCATCGACCTGAACACAATCCCTGTGTGTCCGATATCTCTCGCTAGCCTTTTTGTTGTTGTTGTTGTTGTTGTTGTTGTTGTTGGGGTGTGTGGTTTATTTTTGCTCATTTGTGTGTGTTTGTTTTTTGGCTTGATTATTTTAGGGTTGGTTTTTTTTATTTGTTTGTTTGTTTGTTGATTGATTGAAAGACATGCTGCTGTGGTGATTTCCGATTCCCCAGAAAAAATTTACACTTCAGGGTATTCACTAAATACCTGTTGCAATTTTTTTTGGGGGGGAGGGGGGGGGCGTTAGGGAGTTGGAGGTGGGTTGGTGGGTGTGGTGGGGTCTTTTATTGATACAAAAAATTCAGCTCGTGTGTGTAAAGCTGCATTTACTTTCTCTCATTGTGTGTAAGATAGAATGTGTAGGCTTTGTGTAGGATATATTTTGTGTATCAAAGATGTTATAGAAAGAAACTTGTGAGAACTTGGATTTTTTGTGTGTGTACGAATGCAGTGTGAGCGTGTGTTTGTGAGTGAGGTGGTGTGTTTCCTACCTGCCTCTCTTCTTGCCTGCACCACTTGTATGACTATGTGAACCTGTCTTTCCGTCTGTCTGTCTCTTTATTTCGTAGCTTTGAGTCTGCGCGCATATTTTCCCTCCTTTTCAGTCATTTCAAGAGTAAACCTATCGATGATAACTGGAAAGAGCAGGACTACAAGCGACACCTTGCTTGACACCATTTTCAGACACTTTGCAAAACTTGCAGAAGTTTTTCTGGTTTTTATTTTTATTTTGTATCTTCATGCTTTTTATCTTACACAACTATATAGTTATCCTTTTATACCATTTCAATAAGAATTGGCCATGACAGTTTCCTTGAACTGAAATCAAAGGCCTTTTTAAAATCAAAAAAAATAATATGCCATTTGTAAATATTTGCACACTGTTTCTAGGAGCAGTTAACTGAGTGACAAAGACAGCACTGTGGTTTTTGTTTATACCAGCCTGGTGTTCACGGATTGTTAAAATTCAACCCCTCCTTTTGTTGATAGTAAAACCATACTTCGTTCTTGTGATGCTACATAACCGTACTCATTCGGATTACCAGCGTCAGT
>CM054145.1:26715642-26765642 GCA_028751875.1 Rapana venosa | reverse complement strand
AGAAGCGCTTTCCCAAAGTGGCGGACGGGTCGTGGCGACGGATGAAGCTGCTGGGCGAGCAGGAGAGGCAGTTCCACTGCCTGTACTGCGGGGTGGGCTTCTCCCGCCTGCACCAGCTGGCCGCCCACGAGACCTTCCACAGGGAGATGCCCCTGACTTCTGCCGGGGAGCCCCAGCTTCACCTGCCCTCTGTCGTTGTCAACTGATGAGCTGTGTTGTGTTGTGTCCTCTAAGTGTGTGTGTGTGTGCTAGTGTTGGCTATATTATTGGTGGTGGTGGTGCTGTTGTTGTCGTTGTTGCCATTGCCGCTGCTACTGTTGGTGGTGGTATTGCTGTTCCTACTACAGTTGCTGCTGCTGCTTCTTGTTTTTCTTCTTTTCTTCTTCTTCTCTCTTCTCTCCTCCTCCTCTTGTTCTTCTTCTCTCTTGCTGCTGCTTTTGCTTTCTTCTTCTTCTGCTCTGCTGCTCCTGCTTTCTGTTTCTTCTTCTTCTTCTTCTTCTTCTTTTTCTTCTTCTCGTCCTCTTCTCCGTTCTTCTTCTGCTGCTGCTGTGTTCTCTGTTTCTTCCTTCTTTTCTCTCTGCTTCTGTTCGTTCTTTTGTTCTTCTTCTCTGTTTCTACTTTGCTGCTGGTGTTTCTTTTCTTCTTCATGCTGCCTGCTGTTCCTTTTCTTCTGTGTCTGTTGCTGCTGCTACTGATGGTGATTTTGTTTTTCCTGTTGGAAATTTTGATGTTTGGGTTGTTTTTTACCATTATGACGTTGGTTATTGTTTGGTTTTGCTGTTGCTGTTGCGTTGCTGGCTGGTTGGTTGGTTGGTTGGTTGATTGGTTGTCTTCTTCTCATCCTCCTCTTCCTCCGTCTTCTCTCTCACCTCCACCCTTTGATCGTTATTGTCATATCCATTTTTTTTCTTTAGACTATGAATTTGATGTGCCCTTCTGCTGGTTGCGCTGTGTCTAGAGCAGGAAGGAGGGGGGGTGCTATTCTTCTCCCCCCCCCTCTCTCTCTCCACACACACTACACCTCTCCAACACTCACTCATACACAATCCTACACCACACACACACACACACACACACACACCCCACACACACACACACACACAATATATATATATATATATATATAGAGAGAGAGAGGAGAGAGAGAGGAGAGAGAGAGAGAGAGAGAGAGAGAGAGAGAGAGAGAGAGAGAGAGAGAGAGAGAGATGAGGTGGGTAAGTGTGGGGGGGGGGATTGATGGGGTGATATTTTAATTTTTGTTTTGTTGCTGTTGTTATTGTGTTTTATTTGCTTTTCTGTGTCTTTTAAGGGTGGGTTGGTTGTTTTCATTCCAGATTTTTTTTGTTGAGGGTTTTGGTTGGTTTGTTGTTGGGGTGTGTCTGTTTTTTTGGGGGGGAGTGTTGTATGTTGTTTGGGGTTTGTTTTTTTGTGGGGGGTTTTTTTTTGGGGGGGGTATTTTTTCTCTCTCTTTTGCTTGAATAGTCGTTGGTTTGTTGATTTGCATTCCGTCATCTTCTTTTACCACTGAATTAACTCTAGATGTGCAGCAGTTTTTGTGCAGGATGACTAACTAACAATTATGCTATTAAGTCAAGAGAGAGTTAATTTCCAAGACGTGTTTTCCTTTCATGCAGTGTTTTCCTCTGTCTGTACGTGTGTGTCTCTGTTGTAAACGCATTTTTGTGAAGGGTGCTTATTCCTCACCTTTTGTAATAATTATTATCCTGTGGCTTGCAAGTGAAGATGGTTGAGTGATGAAGTGTGTGCTGTCGAGTCCTTTTCGTGTATTTATCTTTATGATCGTTACTGCGTCGAATGGTTGAATGGTGGCTCTGTCCTTAAAGGAAAACTGTTTGTAAATCACAAGTTTGAATTGAAAAATCATGCTGTGAAGTGACGAAATAACGAACAGAATCAAAACGATTTTGCTGGATTTTTTGGTTCGTGCGTTTGTGCCTATTTGCGTGAGTGATTGCAGCCGACAAGACTACTCATACCACACTAAAGGAAAATAAAATTAAAATAAAAAAAAGAATGTTAATGGTGTTTCCATAGCCTATGCAGTCGTTGTGGAGTGAGGTGACAGAGACCTCCTCAGCTTCTCCAGGGGCCAGCATAGTGAGGGGTGGCCCCCATCTCCTCTCCCTTGCTGCTGTTATCTTTCCTGTCCCTAAAGAGGGTGGGCACTAATTCACAACTGGGTGAACTGGGGGACTGTACTGAAGCCAAGGCGCGCGAACGGTCCCATCTACGAGGGTAACCACGCTGGACCCTGCTTAACCCTAGCTTGGGGAGAGCGAGTGCTCTTTAAAAAAAAAAGTATTATAATTATATCCCGTCTTCTAACTATAAAGAAGAAAAAAGCTTCTCTTTTTTTCTTTGTTGCATGATGATCAATGATAATGAGGATGACGTAATGATGCTGCTATGGACGTGCATGTGCTTTGAGACTTCTTATCAGGGTTGTACTCTAGGCCTACTATCATAATATATCCCCGGTGTCAACAGTCCCGAGAGATACAGGTACCTGCATTGTTGGTCAGGTAATTTGAGCAACACTCTCCAACTCGCATCCCTAAAGTGAAAGTCTGCCTGTCTGTCATTCTAAGTTCTCTGAAAGGGGATCTGGCTTTTTGGGAATAAAGCTTGTGCACTTATAATAGTAATAATAATAATAATAATAACAACAACAACAACAACAACAACATAGAATGTATAATTATTGTGTCTAATATCACTTAATGTGAATTGACGTTAAATTGAAGAACAACAACATAGAATGTATATAGCGCTGAATCTTGTAAAGCAAACAAGTCGAAGCGCTTGCACTCAAATCAATTACACGCGTGCAACATTCCACAAACATAAGGATTAAAAGATGTAAAATGCATGCACACACACATACACATACACACACATACACACACACGTGTGCGCGCGCACACACATACACACACGCACGCACGCACGCATACACACACATAATTATGTGCCCGCGAACACGCTTATGAAGGGTGGTGGAGATGAAGGAGGCTGTTGAAAAGTAGGAACATGTAGATATGAGGAGAAAGTCTCAGGTAGGAAATAAGTGCGTTTTGAGGCTGGATTTGAAAGTATTACGTCTAAGCTTGTGGCGAAGGGAGAGAGGGGGGTCATTCCAGGTGGATGGACCAGAAACAGAGAAGGAGCGACGGCCAACAGTGGTTTGTTTGAACTTATATAACGTGCATTTATTTATTTATTTATTTATTTTATATCGAGGATAATGGAATAAGCACTTATATGCTTTTTTACATCTAGTCCCCGTGTGCATGCGGTTTTGTTAATTCTGTCATCTGTTCCCACCGGTACACAATGTGCCTACTCTTACGAAAGGCGGAACAGGATTTAACGTGTGCGCAAGATGTTCTGCGTGCGTTCGCACACGGGGCCTCGGTTTATAGTCTCATCCGAAGGACTTTTAGGGAGAGTGGAGTCTGGACTGTGCATGTTTAATTAAGCACCAGATCATGTTTTCAGATGGATCAGCTTCTTCTTATCCCACCGCGCCTGTCAGTTTTGATTAAACCAATGCCACGTTCGAAGACTTCATACCGCAGTGCATTTATTTTTATATAAAGATTGAAGACAAAAACGATCGCATTCCTTTTTTATTTTATTTTTTCCTAACCAGCTGAGAAAAGCGTTATCATCGTTATCTTCCGTTTTACAACTTGATCAGCAGTGGAGACAACTGCAGTTTTCAAGTTACAGCTTTTATCCTACCTCCCCTTGCAATCTTCTTTTGGGGCTTTTTTTGGTGTGTGTGTGTGTGTGTTGTGGTTGGTGGGGGGCGTCATTTTTCTCTTTTTTGGTGCCTGCTTGCAGGAACTTTAGACAAAAGAAGATTTGTTACCACTGCTGATGTGTTGTCTGCGGACATTTCTATGATGAAGTGCTAAAGCCTCTGCATAAAAACCACCAGTTAGTTCTTGCTCTGTACTCAGTGAGGGTCTTCGTGACATCTGTGAGCTAAACCAACACCCGTGTGATTGCCAGGTGTGATGAGTGAGACTGAGTGTATATTTATGCTATTCCGGCTGACAATGATTTTCCTGCTTGTTTGGGGAGAGAAACATTACAATGCCTTACGCTGCCCCACGTCACCAAAACAAACCCAAAACAATCTTCTTCTTCTTCTTTCTTCTTCTTTCATCTGCCGCTGGTGCCCTTCGGCGTCGCGGGGAGACACAGACGTCTGTCTGCAGCTAGGCGGGAGGCTTGATGTAGTGACAGGTCATGGGCTCGCAGGGTGTCAGCCACGGAGTCGCTCCATCGTCTCCTTGGTCTACCTCTGGCTTTCCAGCCATTGTATTTGATGGTGTATGCCCGTGGGGCCCTGGTTGGTTGGGCGGCTTTAGTGAGGTGACCAAACCCACCTGTCCTTTGTTGTTCGATATGGTGGAGAATTGGTGTTAGTCCAACCATGTCTCTGACCCACCTCATTCTGATCTTGTCGCGTCTGGTCTTGTTGGGACGCTTTTTCAGGCAGCGAATTTATATGTGCCCAGTTTTCTCTCTAAGGCTTTTGTTAGGGCCATGTCTGACACTGGTATGTGAGTGTTGGAACGAAGATGGCGTTGATGAGTTTTGCCTTGGTGCTCATTGGGATGCTGGGATGTTTTAGAAGGGGGGGCGAGTTGGTAACTGATGCATTCGCTTTCTGGCATCTTGTTTCTATCTCTCGTCCAATTTTCATCTTCAGTGAAGAGGTGCAAGGTATTTAAATTCTTTGGTCTGTTTCAGCTGGGTGCCGTTGATGTTGATGTCCATTTTTCCCTGGATTTCTGCTGACAGACATAACTTCTGTTTTGGGGGATACTAATTTATGTCATACCTCTCGCAGCTTGTGTTGAGTTGGTCTGGTGTTCTTGAAGAGCTGCTTTGTTCTGATTCATCAGGGACTGGTCGTCAGCAAAAAATAGTTCGTTCGGGGCCTCAGGATCTGGGTTGGCTTCCTTTGTAATCTGGCCCATGTAGATCACGAAGAGAAGGGGGGAGAGTATGCAGCCTTGCCTGACCCCTGATGTAACCGGGAACCAGTTGGATGTTCCACTGGCTGTTCGGACTGCACTCATACTGTTGGCATAGATTGCTCTGATGTTATCAAGCAACTGCCCCTTCACGTCGTACTGCTCCAGGATCTTCCAGAGCTTGTCTCTGTTGACTCGGTCGAAAGCTTTTTCTTGATCAACGAATACTGTATGCAGGTCTTGGTTGTATTCGAAACAAAACAATACAACACCAAAACCAAACAAAAGAAAAACAAAACGAATCCAAACCCAAACAACAGAAAAACACAAACACAGCCACAAAAAACATACACTTTCTATCACCCCCTCTTCCCACCAACAAAATGTGAATAAAAAACAAAAACCCAAACAAAACCTTGCGCAACAAGTACAACTAAAAACAGCAACAACGGAGAGGGAGAGAGAGAGGGGAGAGGGGGAGAGAGAGATGGAGGGCTTGCAAAGATGGAGTGAATTTGTAAGCTGAAAGTCAGGTGTATATTTCCCGTCTTATTAAGGAGGACTCCAAAACAAACTTTTTTTGTTTCAATTGAAGTGTTTGGAAAAAACCCAGCAGAAAATATTAAGATTCTCGTCGGAAACTTGGGGTGGGGGGGGAAGGGGGGGGGGGGGGGGGAAGTCGGGTAGTTGTGTTGTTTTTTTTTCAACTCTGATGAGGTAGAGGTGAGGCTCAGCACACCAATGCAATACCAACACTTTATCTCTACAGGTAGAGGAACTCGTGCTGGTTACAAGCCATAAATCTATCTGTATGAGAACAATAAACACACAGTAATAAAATTCAGTCTTGAAAAATTGTCACACACACACACACACACCCCCGCACACACACACACACACAACCCCACACACACCACACACACACACACACACACATATGGGGACGGGATAGCCTAGTAGTTAGAACATTGTGCTCGCAATCTGACGACCCGGGTTCGATTCCCGTTCAAGGGGATATTTTCCCCTGGAGTTAACATCAGTGCCGACTCCACTCTCCCCAAAAGTCCTTCGGATGAGACTATAAACCCGAGATCCCGTGTGCGAACGCACGCAGAACATCTTGCGCACACGTTAAATCCTGTTCCGCTTTTCGTAAGAGTAGGCCATTGTGTGCCGGTGGGAAAGGATGACAAAATTTACAAAACCGCATACACACGGGGACTGGTTGTAAAAAGGCACTTAAGTGCTTATTCCATTATCCTCGATATAAAAGATTAAATAAATAAATAAATAAATCCCAACATATAACATACCCCCTCCACCCCCACCCTTTCTCGCGTGCACGCGCGCGCGCACACACACACACACGCGCGCGCGAGCACGTACGCTCGCACAGAACACGTAGGCACGCATGCAAGCAAAAACAGCACCCATACACACATACCAATGCGCAAATGATAATAGCAAGTTATACAATAGCCTAATTTGCTACTGCCTGCATTGTCAAGGACGATCTGTCTGCATTGTCAAGGACGATCTCTCTGCAATGTCAAGGACGCTCTTCCCTATCCGTTTCCGTGCCCGCGGAATTTGCACTCTATTTTGCACTGCTTGTCTCAAGTTTGCATGGTATTCCATAAAGCGGGGACCAATTTGTAAGGATGGATCGCCACCTACTGTCAGAAGGTGAGTATTGCTGCATGCACTCACCACACTTACATATAACAAGCACACACGCCCAAAAAAATTTGTGTGGTTATCAGTTATGCAATGTCATTTATCACATACGATTCTGATCTGCCCACACACCATTGGATGGTTTCAGTCAGTGTATTTTACTGCAGGCCTATAGATTTAGCTGCTCTTGTCTCACTTCCTTCACAAAGCCTTCAAGCTGAGAGAAATTGCAACATCATAGTTCATTATTATGATTATCATATTGTTGATTGTATGTTTGTTTTTAATGTTTCTGATGATTTGGTTTTTTGTTCACTTTCCCCTTCATTATGGGCTATGGCCTAATGAATAAACAACCCAATCCACTCTCTCTCTCTCTCTCTCTCAGTTTTTTTTTGGGGGGGGGGCCTTTTTTGTTGTTTTTTTTGTTTTTTTGTTTATTGGGGGGGGGGGGGGGGGTTGTTGGGGGTTTTTTTGTTTGTTGTTGTTGTTGTTTTTTTGGGGGGGGGGGTGTTCTGGGGTTTATTTTGTTTTTTGTCTGTCTGGGGGTTTTGTGTGTGTGTTTGTTTTTTTCTCTTTTTTCAAAAAGTTTTGTTTCCCCCTTTGCTTCTACTGTTTGAAAGTATGATTATTGGGTTCAGTATTAATGTGACCCTACGGTCGGGGACTGGATGTAAAAAAAGCACATGAGTACCTATTCATTATCCTGGTAAAAAAAAAAGTCTCTCTTACTTACAATGTGTAGATGTTCTTTTTATGACTGTATTGGGGTTTTTCTCCCCTCTTTATTGTGTGAGTATGTATGGGTATTGCACTTCCTTTATCATCATGACATTCAATTTGTATGAGTATAATCAAAAAGTGTTGGTGTTGATCCTGTGCTATGTGAGATTTATATAATTAGTATTATCCCTAAAACACACACACACACACACTCACTCACATACACACACTCTTACACACATTCTCTCTCTCAATGACTGTATAGGTTTAGATTTCTTCTTTTGTTTTGTTTCTTGTTTTTATTATGTGATTGTATGGGTATTGGGTTTATTTCATTATCATGACATATAATTTGAACGAGTATAATCAAAAATGAGTGTTCATGGTGATTGTGTACTGTTTTGGGAATTATATATTGGATATTATCTCTGAAATACAAAACAACACACTTCTCTTTTCTCTCTCTCTCTCTCTCTCTCTCTCTCTCTCTCTCCCCTCTTTTTCTCTCTCTATCTATCTCTCTATCTCTCTCCTACCTTTTATCATTTGCTTATTGTTATAGTGTATCCTGATGAAGGATTCATATTTATATTTTCAATACTTTATTGGGCTTGTCCGTGTACTTAAGTTTTAATGAGTGTCCCATTTTCAATATCTTATTGTTTTATGTAACAAGTATATGTACCATTTGACAATGTGTGGATGTTTATCTTTATGACTTATTAAGTTTGGTTGTTATTTTTCTTGGTTTTGTTGTTGTTCTTGTTGTTGTTTGTTTTTTCTTTTTTTTCTTTTTTCCCTTTTTTTGTTGATTTGGTTTTTCTTTCTCTTTGTTTGTTTTTGGGTTTGGGGTTGGGGGGTTTTGGGGGGTGGTGGGTGTTTTTAGGGTTTTTTCTTTTTTTTTTTTTTGGGGGGGGGGGGGTTGTTTTATTTTTTTTTTTGTTGGGGGGGGTGGTTTGTTTTGAAAAGGTTATTTCCCTTGTTTCTACTGTGAGAGTGTATAAGTGTTGGGTTATTATTAAGAAAGTATCCTCCGGGCGGGGGGACTGGCTGTAACAAAGCCATGAGTGCATATTCATTATCCTCGCAAAATAACAAGATTTGTCAAAGTCTCTCTTCTCTTCTCTTCTAATTTTATTAATCATATCTGAAATCCCTCACGGGCTGGGGACTGGATGTAAACAAAAAAGCAAGAGGGTGCATGTTCATTCTCCTCCATATAAAAGAATTGTCAATGTACATATCAATATACCCAGATGTGTGTGCCACACACACAAGCAAGCCCATTAAGTAAAACCACACCAAGATATTGTGTTACACACCGCTGCCAGGGCCCAGTGAATGTGTTAATATATATTATGTAATACATCATCATGATATATATGGAATTATCTAGCGCAGCATCTTTGTAAACAAAACAACAAATCGAAGTTCTTGCACTCAATCATTTACCGGCATGCATCTCTTAACAACCTAATGAGCACCGATTTCAAATCTCTATACGCGCGCCACTACGCTGCACCCGCTGCGGCACGCACACACCACACACACACCCAAACACACCACCGGAACAAACCACTCTTAGAAGGTGACAACGTGCTATGAAAATAGGGACAGATTGTGGCGGGAAAAGTTCAGGTAGGAACCAAAAATGACGTGTGTTTTGAGGCTGGCATGAAGGACTCACGTGAAGGTTTTGGGCCGCAGTGAAAATGAAAGAGGGAGGGTCATTCCCGGTGGTGGACCAGAACACAGACGGAGCGCCGGCCAACCGTGGTTTGTTTAGCCTTCTGGGTGTTCAAAAGTCACAAAGTCTCTGCGGATTGAACGAAGGGGACGGGATGGAGGAGTAAGGTGAGCAGTTACAAGAGATAAGGGGTGCACATTTGTGGAGACATTTGAAACCGAGGGTATTGATTTTATTACTCAGACTTTGTGAGACAGGAACCATGAAGCGATGCAGCAAAAGAGGCGTGAGATGTGTTTTCAGATTTCTTTTCTTTCTTAGACCAGTCGAGCTGCAGCGTTTTGTCTACGTATGACGAGAGTGGCTAGATGAGGCTGGTAGGCCCGCCAAAATGAGAATTACAGTAGTCCTAACCGTGACAGAATAAGAGATGTGAAGCTAGGAAGTTGCACATCAGCGGACCGATTTACTTGCGAATCGCGTTATGCGGCCATAATTGATTGTAGCAAGACTGGGCAGGTTGGGTTGATGAATTTTTTTCATAGAGCGTGTGTAGGTCAAGAACTACTCCTACAAATTCACAGAGTAGGCCAAAGGAATGCGTATTGCGAATTCTATTGAAGTTTGTGTGTTTAGAGGAACGTTTATGTTGGGTCCTATGAGATGGTTCGGTTTTATCGGCATTAAGTAGTAACTTGTTCTGAGTCATAGTTTTGAATGTCTTGCAGGGCAGTAGGACATTTTGACAGGAGGGAAGGCAGGTGTTTCAAACAGTATGGCTGCCCTGAGTTGGTATCATCGGCCATAGCCATGTTGATCATAGGGTGGTTGTTATTTATATGTGAGAGTGGAGCAGTGTAGAGAGTCAAGAGCACAGGGCCCAGGACCTGATCCTGCGGGGAGCCACAGTCCTTTTTGACCGGTTTTGATTGATTTATGTTTTTTTACAATAACTTTCTGGAACCAGTCCTGTGAGGTATGAACGTAAACCGGTTGCGGGCTGTGCCATTAATACCAAAACGTATTTGGAGGCGCGAGAAAGAAGAATTGAGTGATCTATGTATCAAAGGCTGGCAGGTAAGTCATGAAGAGTGCAGGAGGGAGATTTTTCCTGCATCAGCATCAAGTAGAAGTGTATCTATGTAAGGACTAGGGTGTTTCGGGGTGTGTGGTTGGGGGCGATAGGCAGAATGACAAGTGGGCAGATGATCATTGGACTGAAGGTTGATGATGAGCTGTTTGAGAACAAATATCCCTAGTTACTTAAGAGACAAAGGGTAAGTTTGAGCCAGGCTAAACTTCTACAGATGTTGGGATCAGGTCGTGCTTTATCAGTGAGGTGTTGCTAATGCTGTTTTAAGAGCTGGCTGGACAAATTTGATGAAGAAGAGATGAGTTTACTATTTTAGAGATAATAGGCCCAAGTTGTGGGCAGGCATTGTGGAGGACACCCGGAGCAGGTATGGGCTCACGGTGCATGATTTTATAGTATATCCTTCCGGACAAATTGTATGATTTCTTTTTCATTGTGTGTGGAAGGACAATGAGGAGGAGTGAAGTGCATTGGGGGTCAGGAGGCGGAGCGGCTGGCATTGAGTTTGATCACAGAGTCTGGAGCGAAATGTTTCGAACTTTGTCTGAACAAGAAGGCAGAACATAATGATGGACGATCGACAGGTGTGGGTTGTTAGGCAGAGGCGTTGTTTTTGCAGAGCTCCAGGCGGCTTTGAGGTTGAGGGAAAAAAGCGATTTTAGGGATGTAGCACAGAGAATTTGGGGAAAACCGAGTAGTGTCTGTCTTTGCTGAATGGATTAAGCGTTTGACTTTGTTTATTTGTTTTCGGAAGGAAAGAAAAGCTGTTTGTTGATTTTCGGTTTTTTGACTTCCGCCACGGCCGTTCTAGTAGCCGGCGTTTGCGCTTCGCTATCAAATAACTTGGTATACCATGGCGAACCGGGTCAGTCAGGGAGGGAGATGATCGTAGGAGGTGCCATGCACATCAAGGTTGGCGGAGATAGTGTTATAGTAGATCAGAGAGGTCGTGTGGTCAGAGGATTGTGACAAACGTTGGCACGCTTGGGAAGAGAAGGTATGATTGTCTAAGGCCTTAGATTTACGCACGAAGTAACATATTTCTTCTTTTGACAGGTTTTGTGATGTTGGTGGAAACAGAATGGCGGAATGATCATGGAAATGCAGTTCGTCGGTGACCAGAAACAGATGTGACAAGATGAATGAAGCCTTGAAATTCAGCCCGTCTAAAATTTGACCAGTCAGTGGTTTGCTACGTTTACCAGTTGAGAGAGAGAATGGTTGGACAGAGAAAGAGAAAGACGTTTGGACATCTGGAGAAGGACTGGTATGTCGAACTGGCAGTTGAAGGTCACAAGAATTATACGTTTAGTGGGGGAGAGCAGAGCGGCTGTAGTGGACGCGGAGAGATGGAATTTTGGTGGAAACAGGATGTTAGGTAGGTTATTTACGGCTGGGGCGGTGTGGGCCGGTCAAGCAGCAGTTTAGTAATTAGAGTGGCCAGGTAGGTTGAGGATAGATTTCCGCCAACTTCCCCAGATACAAGTGCGAATTGAAGGTTTGTGTGCCTGAAAGAAAGAGATGGTTCCAAATAAGGCTTTGAGAATGATGGCAAATCCCACCTCCTCAAGAGAGTCTAGGGGGACGGAAGGATAGGGAAAGCGGGACGAGAAAAGAATTGGTTTTATAATCCAGGAGGAGTCCGTTGTTTTCTTTTTGGCTCCAGGCCATGGGGTTTAGCCCAGTTTCGGTGTGAGGAAGTTAAGTCCATGTTTTTTTCAGAGATAGAAATCCGCTATGTCGACGGCTTTTCCCTGTGGAAGACCGCTGCACATTGAAAAAAAAAACTTGAAGGAGATTAGACGGAGGTGGAGAGGTTTTGAAGATGAACGTGGTGAGGTAGGAACCAGCATCAGAGGACGAGGACGAAGGCGATGGTGGAGATGCGGCTAGCGGAAGAACACACCCCCCCCCCCCCCCCCCCACCCCCCCCCCCCCCCTACCCCCACCCTTGACTCAAAATACTGTTACAAAAAGAACTTTTAAGAAGTGCTTTCCTGTAAAGACATCCATCAAGTGTGTTTTCAATCTGCTTTCTGTTTGACTTTTGAGTCTTCCTCCCTCACACACACACACACACACACACACTTATCACTTCAACAGTTCAAGGACAAGAGCAGCTCAGTGATTGGAATACTGAACTCATGACACTGACTAAAGGCAGAGCTGAGATGGAGGTTTGGGTCATCGCTGGAGTTAAATTTGGATCTGACCCCATTCCCCAGCCAGTAGAGTCTTATTGTAAAAGGTCACATAGCTTCTTACCAACCAAACCAAACCCTCCTTCATTCATAGTAGACCAGCTGTGGCCAATGGTATGAATGCTATGAACACATCATGCCTATAATCTGCTGAACTTCATCATGGTTCACATGATGACTGCAAGTGCTGGGGCAGCTTAGTATACCCATTTGTAAGACCCATATATATTAAATACTTCTATTGTTCTGATGCTTAGAAACAGGAAAAGAAAAGCTGCATATAGGCCTACAACAATTATTATTTGACACAATGGACCCTAGACTGTGTATGTTTACAGGATATCCTGCAGTGACCCTAGACTGTGTATGTTTACAGGATATCCTACAGTGATCCTGGAGTGTGTAGTTTACAGGATGTCCTGCAGTGATCCTGGAGTGTGTAGTTTACAGGATGTCCTGCAGTGATCCTGGACTGTGTATGTTTACAGGATGTCCTGCAGTGATCCTGGACTGTGTATGTTTACAGGATGTCCTGCAGTGATCCTGGACTGTGTATGTTTACAGGATGTCCTGCAGTGATCCTGGACTGTGTATGTTTACAGGATGTCCTGCAGTGTGTAGTTTACAGGATGTCCTGCAGTGATCCTGGAGTGCTTATGTTTGCAATGTCCTGCAGTGTGTATGTTTACAGGATGTCCTGCAGTGTGTATGTTTACAGGATGTCCTGCAGTGATCCTAGACTGTATTTTTACAAAATATCCTGCAGTGATCCTAGACTGTGTATGTTTACAGGATATCCTGGAGTGTGTATGTTTACAGAATATCCTGCAGTGACCCTAGACTGTGTATGTTTACAGGATATCCTGCAGTGATCCTAGACTGTGTATGTTTACAGGATATCCTGGAGTGTGTATGTTTACAGAATATCCTGCAGTGACCCTAGACTGTGTATGTTTACAGGATATCCTGCAGTGACCCTAGACTGTGTATGTTTACAGGATATCCTGGAGTGTATGTTTACAGGATATCCTGCAGTGATCCTGGGGTGTGTATGTTTACAGGATATCCTGCAGTGACCCTGGGCTGTGTATGTTTGCAGGATGAATCGGGAGTGAACCTGTTCACTGGGGGAGAGCAGGAGGTGACCAGCCCTGAGGAAGACATTCTGCAGTGGATCCAGCGACAGACTGAACTCCTCATCTCCCAGCATCTGCTGTGAACAGCTCGCAGATCCACCCCCACCCCCAACCCATCCCTCACCTGGAGCACCAGCCAGGACTAGCGGACAAAAGGCTGTGTCCATGAGCGCTGACAGTGGTGGTTAAATAAGCACTGCTACACTTTAGCGGACAAGAGGCTGTGTCCATGAGCGCTGACAGTGATGGTTAAATAAGCACTGCTACACTTTAGTGTGACATTGTGCAGATCTGCTATGTCCGTTCAGAATGGTTGAAGTGATGCTTAATTAATTAAACACTGCTATGATAGTGTGACATTGTTCAGATAAGCTATGTTCATTCATAATGGTTGACAGTAATGGTTAACTCAATGAGTTAAAATTCGGCAGAATTACGATGATTTTTTTAATACACTGATGTCGACCTTAATCCGGGTCCTTAACCCACCCACACCCCGGTAACCGCTTCTTCTGGCGGGCGAAACATTGTGAGGGACTGGTGATTTCTTACTCACCAGTAGGAGTCTTGGAGAGGAGATGGGCGCCACCAAGCTTCCTCAAGCCCACTGCAAGGACATGATGGGAAAAACGAAACAGAAAGACATGCCGGATCGGTCGAGGCCCGGATTAACAACGACCGCGCTACCCACTGCAAGCCTCCAAGGTGGGAGTGACAAGTGCGCTACTGGAGCAGAACCAACTCTTAAAGCTTCCAGCTAAAGGAGTAACCATCAGAACATTGAATGTAAGGACTCTATATCAAACAGGAAGAGTACAGGAACTCACACATGAACTAAAATATATAAATGGGACACCCTAGGACTTGCGGAAGTCAGATGGATTGGCTTCGGAGAAACAACCACGCAAGACGGCCACAAGATATGGTACGGTGGAGAAGAGAAACTACATCAACACGGAGTAGGCTTCATTGTCAGGAAAGAGATTGTGTCAAGCATCGTCAGCTGCACACCAGTATCCAACAGACTCATCTCAATCAGAGTTTCTGCAAAACCCCAGAATCTCACCATCATCCAAGTGTATGCTCCACATCTGACTACGATGATGACCAGATAGAAGAATTCTATGAACAACTTGAAAACGTCATCTCCAAAACGCCAATAAAAGACATTCTTATTGTGGAAGGCGACTGGAGTGCTAAGGTGGGACCTGATGCCTATGACACCTGGACAGGAACCACAGGACGCTTTGGACTAGGAGAAACAAATGAAAGAGGACAGCGGCTGCTGGAATTTGCAAAGAAGCACAAACTAACTCTGGCTAACACACTCCACCCTCACAAGCCATCTAGAACATCAACCTGGCACTCACCAAATGGTCTGATTCACAATCAAATTGACTACATTCTGTCACCCCAAAGATTCAAATCCAGTATAAACAAGGCCCCCCGTGAGACTCCCGGGGTATGCTTGCAAAGCGAGCATTGCAAGAATAGGATCTCTGCCCTCCAACCAGGCATGTCGTAAAAGGCGACTAAGGTGGAACCCTTCCCCCAGGTAGGGGGTTAGACACAGGGCTAACAACCCTGTTCTGTAAAAAAAACATTTGTTACGGAAACAGCAACAAAAGAAATAAACAGTACTGGGTGTGACGGGCTTCCAGAGCCATCGGAAGATGCTCGTATGAAGGTCAGTGGTGAAAGCCAAAAGGAAGCCACTGACAGGAAGATGGAAGTCTTAAGCGCCAAAAATAAGACCAAAATAGGATTCTGGAATGTGAGAACAATGTTTGAAACAGGAAAACTAGTGCAAGTTGCAGCAGAGATGAGACGCTACAATTTGCATATTCTCGGAATCAGTGAAAGCCGATGGACAGGATCAGGCAAATACAGAGCCAGCACAGAAGAGACAGTGCTGTACAGTGGTAGAGATGACAGCCAACACCATGAGGGAGTAGCAATTATGAAGAAAGGAATGGAGAAATGCCTGATGGAGTGGAAACCTATCAACAGCAGGATGATGAGGATAAGAATGAAAGGTAAGCATGCTAATACCACAATCATACAGTGCTATGCACCAACCAACGACAGTGGAGAAGAAAGCAAAGATACATTTTATGAACAATTACAGGCTGAAATGGAAAACACACCAAACCATGACATGAGGATAGTGATGGGTGACCTAAATGCGAAAGTCGGAAAAGACAACACAAATCAAGAAAGAGCCATGGGAAAAGAAGGATGTGGCAGCATAAATGACAACAGAGAAAGATTGGGGGAATTCTGCATGACAAACAACCTGGCCATTGGAGGGACATTATTTGCACACCCTGAGATCCACAAGCTTACCTGGTGTTCCCCCAATGGAAGACAAAAGCCAGATCGACCACCTGGTGATCAATGGGACATGGAGGAGATCGCTCCTAGATGTAAAAGTAAGGAGAGGAGCTAATGTTGGCAGTGATCACCACCTTGTCACTGCAACCCTAAAAGTGAAGCTGAGAAAAAATGGATCTGGGAAACCAAGACAACAACATTTTGATGTGGAAAAGCTGCGCAACACCAAAGTAAAGAGTGCTTTCACCCTCCAGCTCAAAAACAAGTTCCAAGCACTGGTGGATACTGAAAACTACACACCTCCTGACACGACTAATATAAACACCATGTGGAAACAAGTCAGGACAGCCTACACACAAGCCAGCGAAATGTGCTTAGGACAGAGACAGAGAAAGAGAAAAAGGTGGATTACAGCAGACACCTGGCAAGCCATTGAGAACAGGAGAGAACTGAAGAAGAAAATCCTAGAGACAAAGTCAGAGAGGATAAGAGAGAGGTACAAACAACAGTACAGAGAAGCAAACCAAACTGTGAAGAGAATGACAAGAACAGACAAGCGTACCAACATGGATGATATTGCAAGACAAGCAGAGGAGGCCGCCGCAAAGGGAAAACAAGGACAGGTGTATAAGATCACCAAGACTGTCAGTGGCAAGTACCGGAGCAACACCGAAACACCAATCCTAGATAAACAAGGCCAAATACTTACCACAGAAGCAGAACAAGATGCAAGATGGGCAGAATATTTCAGCGAAGTTCTCAAAAGACCACCACCAACTGAAGAGGCAGATGTACAAGACCCTGATGCTGATCTCAATGTGAACAGCTCACCACCAAAGAAGGAAGAGATTATAGCAGCAATCAGCTCTCTCAAGAATGGAAAAGCCCCTGGCCAGGACAAACCTCAACGCAGAAACTTTTCAAGGCAGATCCAGATTTTGCATCTAAAGTTCTAACAGCCACTCTTTGCAGCTATTATGGGAGGAGAAACAGCTACCAGCAATTGGACAGAAAGGGAAACATCGTGAAGATCCCAAAGAAAGGAGCCCTGAACAATTGTAACAACTGGAGAGGAATCACTCTGCTATCTGTTCCAGCAAGATTCTGGCAAAGATCATCATCGGACGAATCTCAGAGGCAGTGGACCAACAACTCAGAAAGGAACAGGCAGGTTTTTAGACCAGGAAGAAGATGCATAGACCAAATCTTCACCACTGCGCAACATCATCGAACAGTGCACGAATGGCAGAGACAGCTGTATATCAACTTCGTAGATTTTGAAAAAGCCTTTGACAGCATTCATCGAGAAAGTGTATGGCGCATACTCCGAGCATATGGAATTCCACAGGAGATTATCCAAGTCATTAAGAGCTTCTACAACAACTTCACCTGCAGAGTAGGAAACAGCAAAACCAGTTTCAGTGTACAAACCGGCGTCAGACAAGGCTGCCCCATGTCAGCACTACTCTTCAACCTGACAATCGATTGGGTGATGAGACAAACAACAGCTGACCAGTCACGAGGCATCAGATGGACCCCCTTCTCAACGCTTGAAGACCTAGATTTTGCCGACGATCTGGCACTGCTCTCACATACCCACCATCACATTCAAGAGAAAGACATCCGTCCCCTGCACTTTTGCACAGCAAGTAGGCCTGAAAATCAGTCAGAAGAAGACAGAGGTGATGACACTGAACGTTCAGAACCCCTCACCGGTCACAGTGAATGGAGAAGATTTACCAACAACTGAAGAGTTCACGTACCTCGGGAGCACTGTTAGGCATGACGGCGGAGCAGGCAGCGACATCAAGAACCGGATTAGCAAAGCAAGAAATGCTTATAGAAATCTGAACAATGTGTGGAAATCGTCCCGGTACAGCCCAGAACCAAACTAAGACTATACCAGAGCTGTGTACTTTCCATCCTTTTGTATGGCTCGGAGTGCTGGAGGATGACTGAGAGTGACCTCGACAAACTATCCACATTCCACACGAAGAATCTCAGAAGAATCTTGCACATCTTCTGGCCTGAGACCATCTCCAACCAAGAACTTTTTGCCCGTTGCAACCAAGAAAGTATGGACAACATCATCATGCATAGGCGATGGGGATGGATAGGGCATATCTGCCGTCGGGAACAGGGAAACATCGCCCGAACAGCCCTCCACTGGACACCAGAGGGAAAACGCAAACGAGGACGACCCAAGAACACTTGGCGTCGGACTGTTGAAGCAGAGCTGAAGACCTTCCAACATACCTGGGGAACCATTCAGAAGCTGGCCCAGGACAGACAGGAGTGGAGAACTTTTGTTGCTGCCCTACGTGCCAATAAGGCACAAAGGCATTGATGATGATGATAAACAAGGCAAACACAAGAACATTCCCAGGATCGGACATTGGCAGTGACCACGACCTTGTACTTACCACCATCAAGCTGAAACTGAAAGCAAAACAACAGCCAAAAAACCCACGCATAAGATTTGATCTGGAAAAACTCAAAGACCCAACAGTGGTTGAGATCTTCCAAGCCAACATTGGAGGAAAGTTCGCCGCACTCACAGCCATCGACAATTATGTGGACACACTAGCCAACAACATCAAAGAAGTGCTATTGACAGCAGCAGAATAAACATTAGGAAGAAGCAGAACAAAGAAATAACCCTGGGTGACAAATGAGGTTCTTGACCTCTGCGACAAAAGAAGAGAGCTTAAGAAACAAAAGTTCACAAGTCAAGAAGCCAATACAGGGATAGCCACAGAGAAGTGAGGAAAAAGAGGAGAGAAGCCAAAGAAGCATGGATAGAAGAACAATGCAACAGCATCGAAGTTGGAATGGCCAAGGGAAACAGCAAAACAGCTTACGACACTCTGAAATCACTAACTAAAACCACACAGCCTAAAGCCTCTGTTATTGAAGACAAAGAAGGAAATATTTTAACGGAAAGCAATGTCATCCTCCAACGCTGGATGGAATACTGTGAGGGATTGTATAACTACCTACTACGCCCAGATACCAACATAGTTTCTGACAAACCCCCTGAACAGCAAGATAAAGACCCACCAATACTAAGGTGTGAAGTAGACACAGCTATTAAACAATTGAAGAAGGGGAAGTCCCCTGGAATCGATAACATCCCAGCTGAACTCATAAAAAATGGAGGGAATGAAACAGCAAGGCGATTCACAGAACTTTGTCAGAAGATTCACGACACCAAAGAATGGCCAGAAGAATGGACACAGTCTCTTGTAATACCCCTACTAAAGACAGGAAACCTCAAGCAATGCCAGAACTACAGAACCATCAGTCTCATAAGCCATCCTAGCAAGATCGCATACGGCATGGAGGTCAGTACAGAGAAATCAAAGATCATGGTCAACAGCACAAGTAATGAAAGCACGGAAGTAAAGATGAATGGAGAAATACTGGAAGAGGTGAGCCAATTCAAATACTTAGGCTCCATCCTAACAAAAGATGGCACATCAAACAATGAAGTGAAAGCTCGCATTGCAACAGCAACATCTGCTCTAGCCAGACTCGAGAGGATCATCAGAAGCAACATCAGCTTCTGCACCAAATACCACCTCTACAAATCCCTCGTGATATCTATCCTCCTATATGGCTGTGAATCATGGACTCTGTCAGCAGAGCTAGAGAGGAGAATCCAAGCATTTGAGAACAAGTGCCACAGAAGATTCCTCAAAATATCATACAAAGAACACAAGACCAACAACTATGTGAAAGAAGAAATCAAAAAGCGTGTGGGCCCCCAAGAACCTTTGCTCTCCACCATAAAGAGGAGAAAACTTATGTGGTTTGATCACACCACAAGACGCAACACCTTAGCAAAAACCATCTTGCAAGGAACAGTTGAAGGCAAGAGAAGAAGAGGCCACCAAAGGAAATCATGGGTTGACAACATCAAAGACTGGACCGCCCAACCCCTGCAACACCTTCTACTAGCCACACAGGATCATCAAGCATGGAAAAAAGATCTCTGTTGCGTCTTCTCTCATGTCTGCCCTACGTCCTTTGGGACATGGGACTAAGTGTCCACCTTAAGGGAAAGAACTCTTGCCTGTAGGACAATCATTTTCCTAAACACAGTTGCTTTCCTTGACCATAAGCTTGCCTGGTTTGCATGTGTTGGCTACTTTTTTTGACATGTTGACAAGCGTATTCTTTGTGATTTCGGGCTCTCCAGTGTTATAATTTTAAAAGCAAAAGTTGTATAGTGCAAAAAGTGACATAAGATGGATTTAGCCAACTTCAGGGAACTTTGGTGAAAAATCATCACATTGTTTCAAAGGGACTAGTTGATGAACAGTTCCAAGCCAAGTAAGATAAGCAGCCCTAATTTTCAAAACTTTTTTTTATTTTTCAGAATTCAGTGACATATTTTGAAAATTGATAATTAAAAAAATAATTACAATCATCTATTGAAAAACTGTGTAACAATTTCAAAAGTAGACATAATAAACTTTTCAATGATGTATTATTTTTTTATGTCTTTATTATGTTGGGTAAATCTGCTGAATTTTTCAAATATAGCCAAAATCACGCGTCACCACAAAATGGCGGGATCCATATCACTGCGACTCCATTCAGTTAAGCACTGCTGTGATACTGATAGTGTGACAGTGTTCAGATCAGCCGTGTTCATTCATAATGGTTGACAATAATGGTTGATTAAACACTGCTATATATGATAGTGTGACAGTGTGCAGATCATCTATGTTCATTCAGAATGGTTGACAGTGATGGTTAAACACTCCTACGATACTGAGTGGCTATGTCATGGTTGACAGTGATGGTTAAGCATTTTTACGTGAGTGGCTATGGCCATTCATAATGGTTGAAAGTGATGGAGAACCTCTGCTATGATAGTGTGGCATTGTTCAGATAGGCTGTACATATTCATTCATAAGGGTTGACAGTGATGGTTAACTAAGCACTGCTGTGATATTGTGAGTGGCTGTGTTCATTCATAATGGTTGACAGTGATGGTTGAGCACTGCTGCAATATTTTGACATTGTTCAGATACGCTATGTTCATTTATAATATTCAGATAGGCTATGTTCATTCATAATGGTTGACAGTTATGGTTGGAAAAACAGTAGTTCTATTAACTACTGTCGGTAAATGTTTCCCCACAAGCATAAATCTGGTCTTTAATGCATTGATCTTTTCATGTGCTCTATGATGTTATGGCATGGCTCGTATCTTGGTATCAACTCGTGTTGAAGTTTATCGTTTTGGTAGTGTTTGTATTTTTCACAAGTTGATGAATGTTAAGCATTCTGTGTCATCTTTGATGGCTCATCTTTTCTCTTATTTTTTGTGTATTTGTCTGTAGATATATTGATTTTGCATTTCACAGTGAAATGGATCAGTGACTTTTGTTGACTGAAGAAATCTCATGTTCTCAGCTGTTGTCATCAGTGTGCTAAGGATGCATCACTCACCAGTGTCTATCCATTGACATAGCGTCAAAACGTTTTTTTATCATAGTTATTGGCAAGATCAGCTGACTTTGTGTCAGCAAACAACATTGTTGGCCCATTCCTAAGTTGATTTGTTTTATTGTTCTATGAATTGTTACATTGACCTTTGTTGTGTGTGAATGAGATGAGAAATTCTGCTTACTAGTAACTTTTGTGTGTGAATTATATTGTAGTAGGCAGTTTAAGAAGGCAACAGAACATCCTTTGTTGAGCTGAAAAACTTGTGTTTTATCATTTTTACCTCGTTGTCACTTTGTTTGTATTTGCCAGATTTATATCTGCATCATTCACTTATTGCATAACTTGTATAGCAAGTCACTGGTTTTTCCTTTTATATTGGCAAACATTTTGTTTAAATGCATATTACTTCTCGAAATCTTACTCTAAGGTGTTATCATCAGAATTTGCCAAAAGGAAAAACTCCAGATTGTACCATTCCAAACCTGTGCATTGATTTTTTGGAATCGTTCATCTCATCTCATCTGTTCCTCTAACCCCTTCCAGGGTCAAAGGGGCACTGCAGTGATGAACGTTGCACCAGTTGGTTCCATTTGCGGCTGTTGTGTGCAGGTGCCTGGGTTGTGGAGTAGCTCTTCTCGGTCCATTCAGTGATGTTGTCTGCCCATTTCTTATTCAGCCTGCTTCACCTTCTCTTCCCCTGCACTGTTCCTTGCTGTATCGTCTTGGAGAGGCCATCTGATCTTGTCACATGCCCATACCATCTGAGCTTCTTTTTCTTCCCTGTGGTCAGCAGGCCTTCGTAGTGCTTTACTTGTTGGGTGATGGTTTGTCAGACTTCCTCGTTGGTAATATGGTCCGTGTATGAAATGCCAAGGAGTCTTCTGAGGCAGCTCAACTCCTCTCTCATTACACGTTATCTCTCTCTCATTACAGAAGTATCTCTACATTTTGCATCTCTCTCTCATTACAGAAGTTACATTTGTTTAAAGCTACTGTTCATTTGGCCATCTTTTAGCAGCTTCCTTAGGACCCTGGCAGTCGGCTGGGCTGCACATCACCTGAGTGAACAGCAGCTGTTAGAATTTCAGTCGCTTCTTGTGAAGGATTTTCATGACATGTTCCTGACCAGAGCATTTTGAAGAATTTGAAGATTTTTTCTTTTCGTTTTTCTTTTTGTTTGTGCAGAATGTCTTGCATAATACTTGTTTCCACTTCAGCTTTGAAGTGTGATATCTATACATACAGTCAAGTTTGCCGGTTGTCATGGATTTGTATTATATATATACATCCTTTTTTTAACTAACTTATGTGGTTACTGTCAACATTTTTATTATTTGCAGACCAAATTGTCGTTCTGTTCTTTCTTTTTTTCTGTTTTTCGCTGTGCAATCCTTGTTATCCCTTTTTATCATTTGAAGACCAAAATTGTGATTTGAGTTTGTGTCTTGTGTGAAATGTATATGATATGATTCAAATCATATTTGCTTGTCAACAAATTTTATGTGTGCAATACTGTAGTCAACGGTTATTTATCCTATGACATTCTAACAGGTAAAGAGATTAACTGTACTGGATGTTTTTGTGTATGTATGTGGGTTATTTTATGGAGCATGTGAAAAAAAGCATTCGTTCTGATTTATTCATATGTTATTTAGTGATATATCTGTTCCTGTATCTACGCCTGCCTGTCTGTTTCTGCTTGGGTGATTGGCGTGGTGGACCAAGTTTGCAAGAAGTTTGCTCTGGACAGGCGTAGAAAGCAGTATACTTTGTAAAACATAAATTCTGTCTAGTACTCATTGATTCACTCAGTCAAGAGAAAAGTGAGTCCAGTTGCTGGGTATTTGTTGTAAATAATTGTAGTGAAATACATGGTGACAGCCCCGATATGGCCTCTGGTTGGTGGGGCTATAAACAGCATGGTTGGGTTGTTTCGGTGTAGCGAAATACTGGGAGATTTCACCTCTTTGCTGCTACACATGGTGTACACACACACACACACACAACACCACACACACACACAACACACACCACACATATGTATAGTATGTAGTTGGGACCTTCTCTTTTCCTATTGCCTTTTTATTCCCCTTATCTTTCTGCCTCTCTGTCTAACTCTCTATTGCTCATGATTTATGATTGATTGAAACTGGATTTTTTTTTTTTTTGTCTTGTGGTTTGTTTTTGTGTGTTGGCTATTATGTGTTATCAAGGGGGAAGGGGGTTGTTGGTTTGTATGAGTGTTCTGTTGGCTGTATCTGTGTTTTAGTATATGGACACAGGCACATGCATGGTCAGAGCCTTGAATGTATTTTGAATGAACACTAACCTACATCTATCTAGAATGCTTCATTTCACTTCTTTTTCTATATATATTTTTTTAAATCCTGGATCAACTAATGTAAAAAGTGACCTTCTCCCTTCCCCCTTTTTTGTTTACTGTATGTGTGTGCGTTTGTGTGTTTTAAAGGGGTTTTTGTTTCTTATCATCAAATGTACTTACATACGGACAAATGTAAAGAAAATGATAAATAAGGTTAAAAAAAAAAAAGCACATCATGATACCAACAATTCATAAGAACAAATACCAAAGTCAGATGTGCTGGGCCTGACTTGTCAGGCGCTTAACGGCAGCGCAACACATTTTTGCTCATATGACAGACAACAATACTTGCTGCCTGAGCTCTTTTGTCAAACATTAATATTTGCTAATGAATTAAGAAAGATAGGATAATTGGATGACTGGAAATGAAGGGTGAATTCATTGCTTGATTATATGATCACCTCTTTTACAAAAAAGGATTTGCAGTCATTGCTGCATTTAAACAAACCTGAAAAAAAGTTAGACTTACCTGCAAGATGGCTAGCAGATACAGAACCTCTTCTGAAGCAGACGTGTAAATCTTCATGATTAGCAGTATCTTGACTCTGCATTAAAAAAAAGATCAGCTTATGCACATTCAAGAACTAAATCATGTCCAAGACTTGATCATGTTCATAGAAACACGAGTGTAGCTGACATACTCTTGCAGGCAAAACACTGCAAAAACTGAAGATGAAATAAGAAGAAAAAAAGATAGACAAATCTCAAACATCTTTCAATCTGTTTTTCATTTTATGAGCACAGAGAAACAGTTAATGCCAGACTTCATGCTCCACAGCAAAACTAGGCAATAACCAAGTTCATGTTGACTCTTCATATAAGTCTTTAAAAAGAAAGAAAATTTCCATAGTAATATAGATAAATGTTCTCTCAAATTTCCATAATAATATAGATGAATGTTTTCTCAAACTTACATAGTAATATAGATGATTGTTCTCTCCAATTCCATAATAATATAGACAGGTGTTTACTCAAATTGCCAAAGTGATATAGATAAATGTTCTCTCAAAGAATAGATCTACCTCATGTACTTAGTGAGTTAAGCAATAAGAATTGAACTTAAAGTATTTCCAAATGGTTTTTAAAGACCTTACAGCCTATGAAGGATTAAACGTAAGTATTTCCAAAGCTTACGTTATTGTTTTTCATTAACTTTGCTTTTGTTTACATCAAAGCTTTAGCTGGGATACTGATTTGCACATTTTCTGCTTGTTTGGGGTTGTTGTTGTTGTTTTTAATAGTTTCCTTATCTTTAGGTTATCATATATAATTGTGTCTGTGATGTTTCAGTATGTGTGCATACATTTGTTTATAACTCGCATCTGTGTGTATTTGTCTGCTTTAAAGATAAGCCTTAGGTTTATCATTAACCATTCCATTTGTGAGATGGCAATGGGTTTGGTTTTTTTGTTTTGGGGTTGGTTGGTGTGTTTTTTTGGGGGGAGGTGTTTGTTTGTTTTTGATAACAACCATATATTCAGTGCAATCATGATTTTTTATTTAACAATAACTGTATACTATTACATCAGCTTGTTTTTGTTAGGGTGGTAGTGATAGTTTATCATTGAATTTAAAAGTTGTGTTATCTTGTTACGAATATATCCATCCCACCTTCTCACCCTTCCCAATCTTTTCACCTATAAAATGTTTAGACCTTTGCAGGATGTGTACCCACAAAGTCTTTTTTTTTTTTAATTTAAAATAAAGAAACTGCATTACTTCTTTCTATCAATCTTCTCTTCACTATTCAGCTCCGATCACTGATAGGAAACATGTGCTGTGGAAATTGAACAGACAGGTGGTATCTGCATGCATTGATATTGATGTGTGTGATTCTCTGAATCTCAGTTTGAAGAATGTGTATACATGTTATTTAAGGTGGCTGTGAATGGAGGTCTGTTTTGTTTGGTTTGGGGGGGCGGGGGTTGTTTTGGTTTTTGTTGTTGGTTTGTTTGTGGTTTTTGTTGTTTTTTTTTGGGGGGGGTTTGTTTTTTTGGGGGGTGCTTTCTTGTTTGTTGGGGTTCTTTTTTAACATAGGTAAATAGATTGAGTGCATATGGGACAATATTGGTCAACCTTTCACTTGAAATCTTATAGAACGTTTGTTCACCATTTCTGATATTTGTTGTTCTTCTCCTGCCTGTATTTCACAAAATATGAATATATAAATTTATAATGGTGGCATACAAGTTAAATGTGGTGATATATATGTATGTGTGTGTGTATGTATGTGCGTATTATATATATATATATATTATGTATGTATAATGTACATTGTCAATGTATAATGAAAAAAAAGAATCCATGATGATGATTATTCATGACAGGATTGTCCAAGATCAGACTGATGTATCTGTAGCCTCTTGTAGAAAGAAACTCATGTTAGTTCCCCAGCAATTTATGTCGTCAGTTACAAGGTGCAATGCGGTTAATATGTTCGTTATGGATGTATTATGTTTTGTTATGGCTTGGCAGTATGTTTGAAGAGGCTTCAAATAACTGGCATCACAGAGAGAGAGACGGTGCAGCCTCTGGATGCAAAACTTGAACAGAACATTTTCATTCAGTTTGAGACTAGAAGATACAGTGTCATCCTTGTTTCATTTTTGAAGCTCTAAGTGCATGAAAGCTTCTTTTTTTTTAAATTGTAAACAAAAATGTGATGAACTAAAACAAAAAAAACTAACAAGTGCAAGTTTGACGTCAGTATGACATGATGTGTGCAAAGTTTGAGCGTTGCACTTTTATAATGGAATGTTCACCAGTCGACTATCAAAGAAAGTGGACAGTTTTAACCCAGAATGGTAACTTACGCAAAATAACAAAAAAAAGGTTGGAGAGGGATGGACCCCACCAGGGTGAACTTGCCCATGACACACCACCTGGAAAAGTTGGTGATGTCCCAGTGACTCCTCAAGGAGTCCAGTGAGAAGTCATGATTAAGCACAAAAGAACTCTGACCAGAAACAGACGTGGGCTATTTTGAAAACCGCCTTACAACACCTGCCCTGTTTATTATAAGGAACTATGAGCAGAAGTTTGAAAAAAGGATTGTTGCAGCCATCTTCTCAAACTGCCAAGCCATAATTAACCCAATGAAATTGTGAATGATTTATTCTCCAAGAAGTGGGATAAAAACAACAACCCAAGAAACATATTCAGTGTAACTGTAGACTGCAATGTCTTATTTGGAATGATGATGACTGGAAGTGTTGCTGTTCATCAAATATGAAGAATTGATGTCTTAAACTGCTCATCAGATTTTTTTTTTATATTGGACATTTTGTGGTCAGATAGTGAATGACCATCTCTCATCCCACTCTCTCTCTCTCTCTCTCTCTCTCCTCTCTCTCTCTCTCTCTCTCTCTCTCTCTCTTCTCCATCACCCCACCCCCCCAACCCTCCCTTGGATGTTTCAGATAACAAATGTTCATAATTTAGATACACAATCCATACATTACTGAATCAGATACTATATGTTGTTTATGTAAAGAGTCAATATAGATTTTATTCCCACCTCAATTCTGCTACTTAATAAGTGCACAACAATAAATCTGAACTGAACTAAAGCGCACCTGTAAAGAGGGAGAGGGGAGACGGAGAGAGATACAGAGGCCAGGGAGAAAAGGTATGGGACATTTTGAAGCATAGGAAATACTACCTTTTATTAGTTTAAACTGTGTTCAGTATCTTGATAGAATAGAGTATGAATTTCGGTGGTATTTATCTTATTATACATGTTATACCAATTTGATTTATGTCTTAAACATGCATGCGCATGTTATTACTTTAGACTGTGTTTGATGTCTTAACAGAAGAGAGTGTCAATTTAATTTATATTTGTCTTATACATGTTATAACAATTTTGGCTTATGTCATAAAAATGTGTGCACATTTGTGCGAATGTTTCCAATTATGTGTGTGTGCAGCTGTGTGTAAGTGTGCGGATGCATGGGTTTACTGGTGCGCATATGAGTATTAGTGATTTTACTTGGGTGAGTTTGTGACTGGCTAAGGTACTGCTGATTTGTGGGTGCTTTTTATCTTATGATGGATGCATGCTGCTGTTCAGATAGTGTGTGTGTGGTGGGGTGGGTTTTTTTGGATGATATTATGTTTATTATTTTTATGTATGGCTCGTGACCCACCGGAATTTCTCTGTCTCTGAGATAATAAAGTTTTTGAATTTGAATTTGAAAATGAAGTTCATTTTATTCAAAATGCCTAATGAATCACCATGAGGCAAAAACGAAACAAACCCCTGCTGTTATTGAAAAATGGCACACACTGAATTACACAAGACATGACACTCTACTCCGTTATACTCCAATCAACTCCACTATATTCCACTCCCCTGTAGTCCACTCCACCATACTCCACTCCTCTATACCACATCACACTCCACTATACACCTCAATTTTCAAGGGGACGGGATAGCCTAGTGGTCAGAACATTGCGCTCGCAATCTGCTGACCCGGGTTTGATTCTCGTTAAGGGGATATTTTCCTCTGGAGTTAACATCAGTGCAGACTCCACTCTCCCCCAAAAGTCCTTCGGATGAGACTATAAACTGAGGCCCTGTGTGCGAACACATGCAGAACATCTTGCGCACACATAAAATCCTGTAGGCCATTGTGTGCCGGTGGGAACAGATGACAGAATTCACAAATCTGCATACACATGGGGACTGGATGTAAAAAAGCACATAAGTGCTTATTCCATTATCCTCGATATAAAAGAATAGATAAGATAAAATCAATTAAACTCCACTCCACTATATTCCACTCCTCTGCTCTGTACTATACTACATCACTCTACATTAGGCTGTACTGCACTGCAATACATTATACATTACATTACACGACACTACACTACATTAAACTACACCACACCATTTTACACCACACCTCACTATACTACACTGTACTTACTATTCTACTATATTTTTTTCATTTATTTTTATTTTAATTCTTTTATATTGAGGCTAATGGAATAAGCACCCTTGCACTTTTTTTTTTACATCTAACTCCCTTGTGTATGCAGTTTTGTAAATTTTGTCATCTTTTCCCACTGGCACACAATGCCCCACTCTTAAAGAAGAACAGGATTTAACATGTGCACAAGATCTACACTGCTCTACAAATTCCATACAAAACAACATACTGAGACAGTCCTGCATACATAACACCTCATCCACTCAGCTATAGCTTTCTGTGATTGTTGTTTCCTATTACAATTTATGATATGAACACTACTAAGATCCAGTGATGTCTTCCACAAAGATGGTTTTACGTGACAACAACAAAAAAAGAATTCATCTTTTCAATATACAAGAATACTGATTTTTAGGCCAAGTCTTGTCTTAACAATTTGTCTTTGTGAACATAAAGCAGCAAACAATTAGTTAATGTTGCAATTCAAACATGCCCCTGAAAAGTCAGATTCCTATATTATATACACATACATGCGTGTGCACACAAAACACACACACACACCTTATAATAATATTTCTTTTAATGGAAAGATCAACTGATGAATAACGCACACACACAAACACATTTTTTATCATGTTTTATTTTATTATTCAAGATCAGACTGAGGGTAGGTAAGATGCTGAACAGAAAGCAGCATCACCAAGGCTAAAAAAGAAATGGTTAGTACAAATGGCCAACAGACAGAAAATCATGCATCAATGTTTATGATGAGAAGAAGGGATTATCTATATATTTAAATTTGTGGCCAGGAGGGGGGATAGCTTAGTGGTTAGAATCCTGCGTTCATAATCTGACAGCCCAAGGATTGAGCCACCCCAGAGTCACCAGTTTTAATAAATTTTACCCTGGAGTTAACATCAGTACTGACTTCATCCCCCCCCCCCCCAAAAAAAAAAAAAAAAAAAAAACTCCTTCAGGTAAGACTAGAAACCATGACTGTTTGAAGGCAAGCAGAAAGTGCAAACATTAAACATCTGTTTCGCCTTTAGGATGAGTAGGCCATTTCGTGCTGGTAGGAACAGATGACTTTTTTTTTTAATGCATGACACAGGTGCTGCTGCTACCTTAATAGTGTGTAGAAGAGGTTGCATACACACAAAATGTCACCATCTGTAAACCTCAACGCTCTAGCCAAAGAGCAAAAGATCTTATCCATGTTGACAAGGCTTCACCCTTAACTCCCTGATCAGGGTACTGCACAGTTTTGCTGTGGGGTTGGGTTTTTTCCCTGGCACTGAGTTGTGGGCAGAACTTGGCAGGATCTGTCTATCAGTTAACACACATTCATACTGACACCATATTTCATGTGACGTACACCTGAAAACCTTTGTATTTGTAAGAAGTGTGAATGCTTAACCAAACTCAAACACAGTGTTTAAGCTCTGATGTGTCAACACTGTCACGAACCCATGCACGCACGTACACATACTTGCACACACACACACACTCATACACGGGTTTCATAAACCAGTCGAATAGCTAATTCAGAGAGGTATAGGGCCTAGCAGCCATCTTGAATCATCTTTCGCCCTCGCCAGTGCCTCAGATAGTTTAATTACTCTGAAAGGCAAGAAGGTGCAATAAATACATTGAAACTGTGTTGAATACAATACTCACACAAACATCCTATGCATTTTGTTTTAGAAATTAAAACAAAAGAAAAACCTACCAGTGTTGAAAGCCACATTATAATATTGTCAATTATTGTATCCAGAATTTTGTTTACAAATCGTTGTCCTATCTATGGACCTATGCAGTATCGCCAATGTCCATTAAGTTAACTAGTCATTACATCCTACATGTGCTTTATTCCGTTTCATTCCTATATTAATCATAACGACCTTAAAACCATCGCACCAGTGGACAAACTAGCTATGGGTGTAGCCAGAAAGATCGACGCCATTACAGTTGGTTTGAGAACTAGAATAGGCCTATTTACAAAACAGCTGCAAACTACCCTTAATTTACATTTTATGACAAAATCATATGTGGGAACTTTTTCTAGATACTTTAGTTAACATCATGTTTCAATAAATGTGCATGTTATTTCACTACAATTGTTAAAAGGGGGACCCAAAATAATACTAATGAATAAAGTAGGGCTGAGAAAATGGCGGAGCTGTCTGATCTGTGTTTTGTCTTGGTCAGAAAAAAGGATTGAAACTCCTCCATACAGCCTCCCGAGACAGATGAATGATTGAAATGAATAGATGACGGGTCCATGCATTTATCTGTTATCAAGAATGGTAGACTAGTATATGATTAAGGGGTGAAATTAGTATTTTTCTACACCAACTTTGCTTTCCGTGGCCACAAACAGCGGTTTTATTTACAAATTTCTCTCTTCCAGAAGCAAGACAAACGTAAATACATGTGTCAGAAAAAAATTCGCTCTTGGACGATTCTATTGATATACAATATGTGTATGGTCTTTGTGTTTAACATGAAATAGAAGCGCTTGAAGAAACCTCCACAAACACAGATTTGGCCATTTTAGGCTCGCCAACAGCTGATTCGGGTGTACGCGCGGCGCGCTTTCTTTGCAGCTCGGTGACCGGTTATAAAAACTGGACAAGTAAGCACGTTATAATTATTGTATCTTTTTAATTATATAAATAGCAGTAAAGATTTTGGTGTCAGAATCCCTATGTTCAAATATAGGGGTATAGTAATAATTTGGAAGTTTGGAACATCTAGTATTTAGGGACTGCAAGATCAAAACCTCACACTGCTGTGTTGTTGAAAAATGTTTAAGATAGTCTAGATTGGTTGAAATAGACCTGCAGCTCCATTGAAATATGTTCATTTTCGATCATCTTCGCATTTTAGCGTTCTCTGTTGATGTACTGTAAGATGAATGTGATCCTAAATTATATATGCTACCTGTGCTTCACACAGTGGTTCAGAAAACAGCCCAATGACCTGACTTAAGATGAAAGCAAACCGTCAAAGTATTGAGCGGAAAGGCAATAAGAACTGAGAAAAGTACCAATACTGACAAAAGTGAAATCAGAAAGAAAACCTTCCAGAAAAACAAACAAGCAACACACACAGCACAGAGACAAAAGTCCCCCCCCCCCCCCCCACCCCCCAAAAAAAAAGAAAAAAGAAAAAGAAGTACAAAACATAACAGTGCCTATTTATGTAAACCTTCAAGTGTCTAGGCCTAATAGTAAGGTGCTGAAGGGATGTGAGCAGTTTGTGAGACTAGGACTATGGGTGTCAGAGGTTAAGAAACATGTTCAATGATTGGTGATGTACTCTTTGGGTACTTGATGTTGACAACAACAACAAAAACGAGCTGACACTCCCGTCAGTAATAACTGTAGGACAAATCCCATGGAGTTTGGTTTCTGTAAGCAAGTGTAGATCTATGACCGTGATGATGGCAAGGGGGAGGGGGGTCCTCTGGGAGACAGGGAGTCGGAAAGAGGACCTGGATGTAGTTTTTCTTTTAGGAGTCTCCCAGAATAGCTCCCTGATGTGCCTACCAAGGTTTGCAGCAATCACGCTGGTTCCTCTCATAGTTGGGTGACCGTCGTCCTTCAAAACCTGATGGTTAATGCGCAGATTTTCATGCGACACAAAAGGAACGTTCTTGATTTGTTGATCATTTGGGCACCCAGGAGAGCGTTGTACAGGTTTCTTTGTAGGCCTACCTCCACCCTGCTCACATTGATCTTGCATGATGGATATTCATGGGCAACATGGTTGATAAAAGTAGCAAAGTTCGTACTAGCTGCAAGTAGCCTAACATCTTTCTTTGTTAGTTCTGCCCCCAACAGTGAATGACTTTGAGTCAACTTGGCTGTTTAACTTCAGAGACAACTGAGTCTAATGTTGTCTTTATCTCTTCCCTTTTGTCTACTCTCGAAGGCACTCCCTCGTAGTATGCCAGGCCAGGTCGTCTGGTTTGTATGCCTGACAAGACCGAGTCATGCAAGGTGACTACTAGTGAAGACTTTTACTCTTTTCATGACGTTTTTCTGGAAGTTTTCAGTCTTGCCGTCTTACGTCATTAAGCATCATGTCGTCATGATTTCGCCCTTTTTTTTGTTGTTGTTGTTGTCTGTTCTTGTTTTGCTTTTTTAGTTGTTTTTTGTTTGCGTTGCAGCATTGTTTGTTCACAACTGAACGACTTTCCGGTGGTTTGCTTGCGGAATTTTGCTTTAGCGCCTCCGTTTAAGTAGCCTGATAATAGAGTCTGTCTGAGTCTGGCAGTTTGGCGTTGGAACTATAATTATAGCCTTGGAAATGTACGGCTTTTGGGGTGGTTTTTTTCCCCCTTCAGCTCAGACACTTTTTTTTTCTAGTGATGTGATCTGGCTACATAAATTGGTAATCAGATGTTTCATTTCTAAGATCGTGCTTACAATGTCCAGACTGAGTTGCACCGTCTTTGCCTCGTTCTTCATAGGCCTAGCAGATCTTCTTATGCTGGGGTGTTTCACCATCAGTTTTCCTGGTAGCAGCATTAGCAGAGGTGTGTGTGTGAGAGACAGCATGTGTGTGTGTGTGTGTGTGTTCGTTCGTTCTTTACATTTTACGTCTTTTCACTATCAAGTGATATTAGACGAAGGGAGACGAAAAAAGAAGAAAAGCAGATGCTTGTGTATGACTGAAAGTTTGGGGTTGGGTTTTTTTTGGTGGTGGTGGGGGAGGGGGGGGTGTGGTCACTTGTAATGCAGGCATGTGTGTGTGTATGCGCGCGCGCGTGTGTGCGCATAAAGATATCAACTAAGTAACATAAAAGGGCAAAATCATTGAAACAATTTTACATCAACAGTTTTAAAAACAACAACAAAAACAACTCGAAGCGGTCATGATATAAACCTAAAAATGGGACTATGTACAGGGGATTGAGCAATTTCAATTAAAAGAATATTATCTGACATTGTATTCTGAAAAGTTCCTTCAGAATAATTCAAATTTGTGCAACGTTTCGGAAGAAACTGGAGCACTTTAGGGCAGCTGTGTAACATATGACTCAAGCTAAACTTGTGAGAGAGAGAGAGAGAGAGAGAGAGAGAGAGAGAGAGAGAGTGTGGCAGAGAGAGAGAGAGAGAGAGAGAGAGAGTTGTTGTTTTCTTTGTGTATGCTTTTTGCTTTGATGTAAAGTGTAGGCCTATATGCAATTTGCTCTCTTTTTATACGCTTTTGATGACAACATATTTTCAACATGATCAAAAGATGCTTTCAGAAACATTAGTGAAATAAAACCCTGAGTCACTCATTTGTGAGATAACTGCTTGATAACAGTGTACGATGATGACACAATTTTGTTTTATACTGTACGCTCGGAGCTGTACTGGAACTGGTTAGAGAGCAAACCTTCAGCTGTAGCAAAGATTCGCTAAAAGCTGATGAAACAGTGAACTCTGTGTGTGTGTGTGTGTGTGTGTGCTGTATTACCATGACTCCCTACACTAATGAATGGGACTACCCTCCCCCCCCCCTCACAAATCCGCTGTTGCTATGTCCTTGTTTAGCAGCATTATGCATAATTCCATTTCATAGTTTAAGATTTGTGTGTGTGTGCCAGCACTGCAATGTAATTCGTCAAAACAATGTTTACCTAGGCTAAAGACTGCCATATGTTCTGGATTCGAAACTACGAAAGCATAGGCTAGCCTATCGAAGGGCAGCTCCGCTAGCCTAGTTGCGGAAAATTGTGCTGCTTCCTGTAGACTAGGTTGACGCTACGTTTTGTTTCTCTTAGACGAAAAAGGGTTGCGATTCATAATAACGTGCCAAGATGCCGCGTATTATGATAAAAGGTGGTGTTTGGAGAAACACCGAAGTGAGTATCAGTTTTTCTTCTTCTAGATGAGATGAATCTGCAATAAAATTAGCCAAGATCAAAACTGCCGCTTTGGCCAAGAATGATAGACTCCCATGCACATGCCAACCAAGCTGTAAATTTATCATCAACAGACAGAATGCCCGATAAATTAATTAAGATATGTTTCAGCCGGTTCTTTCCGTACTCCCGAAAAAGGCCGTTTAATGATCATTTTAAAGTTCATGATAGCCGATCCCCCTGCCACATTTAACAGCCGTGGCATACTCAGATTCTCATTTTGATAGTATACAATCAGTGTACATACATACACACACACACACACACACACATATATATTTATATACATGTATACAAATTATAATGTATGCATCAACATCAAGTTGGCCTAATTAGCCCAGTTAAGTTACTTTAACAAAAACAAAAAAACAACCAAAAAATCTTTCAAAAGCTTTCCCCAGACAGTATCACAAAACATCATGCAGATATTAATTATTATATTTTAAATACTTGCAGCATGAATGTTAAAGCAGCCTGAAATTTCTGTGTGTTCATGACAACACATTAACAGTAGTGTGTGTATCACTCTGTGTGTGTATGAAAACTTGAATTTCATTTAAGTTAATTCATTTTATAAAATAGAATGTTGGTGAATCCTAACGTGAATCATTGAAATTTGAATGCAATAATTTATGATCTTTTGGTTTGTGTGTTATTCACTGAATATGTGTGTGTGTGTGTTGAAAGGATTTATGCTAAATCATATTTTTTACCTTTTGAAGTTTTGTTTAAAGCTGTTTTGTCTGACATAATCCTAAGATAAGTTGGCAAACATCAATCATAATCATGATAATGTTATGAAATATTAGTGATATAACTAATACCCTCAAGATCTGATTGACTCATTGATTCATTCAATCATTGCCTTTTTCCCCCCTCATTCAGGATGAGATCCTCAAGGCGGCGGTAATGAAATATGGCAAGAACCAATGGGCGAGAATTGCTTCATTGCTGCACAGAAAATCAGCCAAACAGTGCAAGGCCAGATGGTGAGTTGTCAGACAAAATGTTGATTTTTGGAACTTGTATGTAATTGCTGAGCTATGGCATACACTCAAGTTAATTCCTTTTAAAAATATATATATCATGATCTGTTTAGTAAAATCAGAACTAGATGAATTGATTTGAAATCAAAATATTTTAATTCATTTGAGACGGACTTCGTTCTTTGGCACATCAAGTTGAATACATTATTTTGGTGGATACTTTCAGCTTAAATTTAGGTGATTATATATATATATATATATATTATATATATATATATATATATATATATATATATATATATTATATGCAGGTATGTATACTATATTGTATAGTTGACAGCAGGAGCTGGTATACACTTCATAGTGATGTATGGCAGAATTGTTTATATTTGAAAGCATTGAGAATATAAAAGGAAATATTAATGTGTCCTAAACATCCTGATGTTTTCTTTCTTTCTTCTTCTTCTTTTTTTTTGGGGGGGGGTGTACTTTGCACGGTTCCTTCTAATGTGTGCATTAAGACTTGCTGTATCATGCATGCATAAAGTCAACTTTTTCAAGTACCATTACATTAGCGCTGATGACATTTTATAATGTATTGTTCAGTGGTCTTTAAAAATAAAATTTGCTTTGAGAGCATAGCTTGAATTTTATTTTTAAAATACTTATGTAAAGTATTTGATCAGAAAATAAGAAATTTTTAACCATAAACTCCAAATTCTAGATCACCAGCTATTGCAGGAAATCTAAACCTGCCTTGTTGCAGATTTGCCATTGAAGTTAACTTAGCCAGACTGATAGAGTTGGATGATTGCAGGTTTGAGTGGCTGGACCCCAGCATCAAGAAGACGGAATGGAGCCGAGCTGAGGACGAAAAGCTGCTTCACCTGGCCAAGCTGATGCCCACCCAATGGCGAACTATTGCCCCCATTGTGGGACGCACAGCTGCTCAGTGTCTAGAACGCTATGAGCTGTTGCTGTACGTTCTTTTTTTCTGTTTGTTTACTTCTGTATGCTAAAATATTTATTCTTTGATCGTGAAGAAATTGTGATGGAATTTAAACACTTTTTTGTTTTTAAATGTGATAATAACAAAAGTGGCACTCTGAACCAAGGGGAAAAGCCTAATTAACTTTTCCAGCTTATCATATAGATTCTCAAACATTGTAATAAACTGTCAAGAAAAGTATGTTTCTATCACAGTGCAGGAGAAACATGTATATATATCTCAATGCATCAACTAACAGGAAACATTTTGCCCTTTTGCATGCTTAAAAGATTGCAAATTTTTGAGTTCACAGCTATTTACTGAATGCAGGCGTGTGACTATTACATTGAGAGTGCATCTCATACAGTTCATTCAAAAATATTACTGCCCCACAGTACATTATACTTAGCTATAACGCTTCTCATTTTGTTGTGCTACTAGCTGGTGTAGTATTGTGGTGTATGCAGGTCTTATTTGCAGCTGAAATCAAGAGTTTAGGTAGTTTGAACCCTGAGGGTATTGGATACATAAGAATGTATATACCTTATGCCTCGGTCATGTGCAGAAAAGTTTGCCCAGAAGTGAAGCTTTTGTGACTGAGGTTTAGACCGAGTATTCTGCATTATTAACACAGACAGACCCAGCAGACAAAGTCAAAGAATAACATAGTACAGATCTGTCTGCATGAAAGAGTGAACCTAGATGTGCCCAGTCATAAACAGTGAGTGTAATCTTCACAGCCTCTAAGCACTGTAAAGATCTGAGCTATGTTCTGACCAGATGTACAGCTACATCTGTGTTCTGTCTTTTTTTTTTTTTTTTCAGAGACAAAGCACAGAACAAAGAGACAGATGCAGATGACGATCCGCGGAAACTGAAACCAGGGGAGATTGATCCTCACCCCGAGACAAAGCCTGCCAGACCAGATCCTGTTGACATGGACGAAGATGGTAACCATTCTACTGTCAAATTAATTATCAAGTTAGGCCACAAGAAAGATAAAAAAAGACAATTAAAAAACCTCCAGAAAAACCTAGAATAATGTCTAAAGTTTCAAATCCTGAGCATTTCTGATCTTAAAACATCTGACGGACTCTACATGCCATGTATTAGTATTGCTCAATAAACTGTCAGTAAAGCAACATTAGCAATACATTCTGTTCTTTCTTTCAGAGTTGGAGATGTTGAGTGAAGCTCGAGCTCGTCTGGCAAACACACAAGGCAAGAAAGCCAAACGAAAGGCCAGAGAGAAACAGCTGGAGGAGGCCAGGTAATGAAACTGTTTGTCAGTCTGTATGGGTCTGGTATAATCTGCTTGGGAATGGAATGTTGTTAAAAGTGTTACATATATATTATATACCACACACACACACAAAATTTAGGACATGATTGCACATTTTGCTAAAAGGAGGATTGTCCAGATATGCATAAACGTGAACAGAAATGATTATGATTATGGATTGTTTCTAATTATGCTCTTGAGTATGTTAATTATCAAAACTTAAGATTTGAAACAGAAATGTGCACAGATGATAAAGTGTGACTTTTTTTTTAATGTTACAGGCGTTTAGCTGCGTTGCAGAAGAGGAGAGAGTTGAGGGCTGCTGGAATTGAGTGAGTGTTTCTGGACCTCTCATCTGTTTTCTCTTGTTGTTCGTTGCTTTGGTGTTGTTGTTTTTTTAACTCCATGGTTTGCTTGTGGCACTTGTCAGCGTGATTCCGACATAACGGGTTTCTTGATTTCTTATCCTGTTCTGTTCATCGTTGATATTGTAGGATTGTTCAGGTGTTTGCGAAGATTGTGTGTGAATGTGGACGTATATGGGTTATTCTCAAAAATGTGGGGTTTTTTGTGACTAGACTTAAAAAAATAAATGTATTGGAATTTTTGGGGCTTTTTTTAAATTTTTTTAAGTACTCTTCTAATCTGATTCTTTGAAAAAAAATAAAATATTAATTGGTTTCTGTTTTTGATGAATTAAAGTTCTTTTTTTGGTGTTGGGGTTTACAGGGAAAACCAAAGTAATAAAAAAATCTTTGTATGGATTAAAAAAAAAACACTCCAAAGCTGTTGTTTTCATTTTTTAAAAAAATTTAAAAATTTTGGGAAGGAAAATCATCAAAGCTTTTTTGGGCCTTTTTTTCTAAGACACTTAAGACAGTTTTTACCCCCAATTTTAAAAGTTTTTTTTTTTTGTGTAGGAACGGGAAGCATCAAAATTAGCCTAAATTTTATCCACGAATCTTTTAAATAAAAAAAAAATTTTCTTTCCCCAAAAAGGGAATTTTTTAAAATTTAATACCTTATTAAGTAATATGGGGGTTTTTTGTGACGGGAAAAACGGTTGGTTGTGAAGGGAAAACCCAAACCCCCTTAAAAATAACAAATAAAGGAAGTGTGAAATTTAAATACATTTAAACAAAACCCACCAATTAAATTTGAAACAATGATTTTGAAAATTATTTTGATTTATCATTTTATTGTATATTAGGTTGTGAATGGAAACCCTTTTTTTGTGACATGGAAACCAACCCCCCAAAAACCAAAATGAAAGGGGCAATTTAAGATCAAATTGAAAAACAATCATTAAATGAGAAAACAGCATTTTTTTTAACTTATTAATTGATTTTTATGTTAAAATTGAGTACATGTATTATACAATAAAATTATTAATTTGATTTATCATCTGGAGTGATTAATATCAATCAACCAGCTAAGTCCCGTTTTTCTCATTGACCTACGCCTTCATAATTAATATAAAATATGAGTATGAGGAACGTTTTTTTTTCAATACAAAATGCAGTATTAAAAAAAAAAAAAAAATGAAATCATATTTCTTTTGGGTTTTTTATAGAAAAAAAAAAACTTAATTGTCGATAATTTTTTGATTGTCAATTATTTCAAATCATTTTTGCGTTTGTTGGGGGGTTTTTTCCTTTAAATTAACAACACTTTGAAACAGAATAATTTAAAGGTTTTTTCTTTTCTTTTGTTTTTCAGGGAAATTTAAATTTTTTTTTTTATGGGAAAAAGAATCTTTAAACACCTCAATTTGCATTTTTTTTCCCCAGATGCACTGCTTTTTGTCCCACTTAAATATCTAAGTATTTTTTAAATGTTTTTGGAATTTTAAGTTTTTCTCCCCTTTCTTTCTCTTTCCTCTTCTTCCTCCTCTTCACACAAACCAAAACCAAAAGATTTGATTTATATTGTAAATTTAAAAAAAAATTTTTGGTCATAATCCAAGCTCCCTATTATGGGGGCACCCTCCCCCCCATTCTTTATAAACTCCCCCTTATAAGATTTCTTTTCTTAGACACTGTCTTTTTTTTGGTAACTGAAACCCCCCCCCTTAGATTTCTTTTTTTCACATAATTTTGTTGTGTGGGGGTGTGGTGTGTGTGTGTGTGTTGGTTTTTGTGGTGTGTTGTGTGTGTGTGTGTTTTTTGAGAGAAAGAGAGGGAAGAGAGAGAGAGATAGGAGAGAGAGAGACCCAAAATAAAAAAATTGTATGTAAAGTATGTGTTTGTGTGTGTGAGTGTGTGTGTGTGTGTGTTTTGGGGGTTTTTTAAAAGCGCATGGGGGAGAAAAAGTGTTTTGGTGTGTATGTATTTGTGTGCGTGAATGTGGTTGCGGAGTGTGTGTGTGTGGGTGTGGGTTTGTGTGGGGTGTGTGTGTAAAACCCCACAAATAAAATTTTTAAAGTTTGTGAATTGCTTATTCTGTTTATATTGTAAAAACCCAAATTTTAAAACTGTTGTTCTTGCTTTTTGGTCAATGTGAATGGTGTCAGGTGTGTTATTTTTTTTTTTTAAAAACGCTTGTCTTGAAATTTTTAAGAGGGAATTGGTTCCAAATGTTGACAGGAAAACAAAAACCAACGAAAAAAAAAACAAAAAACCCCCCCCCACATGATGGGGTTTTTTCTTTTAACTGATCACGGACTTTTTAAATTTTTTGGAGTTTTAAAAAATTTTTTAACTTGGGATTCCCGGGCTTTGGGTACCCTCTTCAAATGAACAAAATTTAATGGGAAAAAAGGGTTTTGTTTGGTTTTTTTTAAACCCCTAGGGAACCAAAAGTGGTAGAAAAAGATTTGCCCTGTTTTGGTTGTGCCGGGGAAACCCCAGAGCTTGTCAGGGGCGCAGTTTGTAGAAAACATTAACTTTCCTGCGATGAGTTTAGCGTGCCCTTTAAAGGGTTTGACTCATTACAAATTTAACAACGATTGTGTAGATCAATCACTTCCCCCGAAATCCACACTTAGAAAATCCTTGTTATCGAGGAAAAGGGGACGATATTATTACAGTAGATCAGAGTCGTGACACAAAACCATAATCCGTGTTCTGTACGGGTATAACAAGCTAAGTTTACGGCCAAATTTTCAAAGTGCGATAAACCACAGAACAAAATGTTTTTTTTTTTACTGCAGGTTTATTATTTTCAACAAAAAACCGGAGCATCCATATAAAGAATCAATAACTGAATGAAGGAAAGCGAGAGACTAATTTTCGTATGATTCTAGATCTAACAAGCACGAGACGAAGAAACAACGCTTCTTGGTTTAGTGTACAACCAAGTGGTTATACATGAGTTTACAAGATCAACGAAAATATCCATTCAAATACATTCAAACATGAACATTAAATCTGCTGTTGTAATTGTTCGAAATAAAACAGAATCTGGAATAGCATCTATAAAAGAAAGAGGAACTTAAAACTTAACCAAGAATGTTGGGGTTTCCTCACCAGAAACCGTACTATTTTCGTTTTCATGTCCTACACAGTAACGACGCACAACAAACAACTGGATCTATTTAATATTTTGTGCAAAATTTATTTCTTGCACATAACAATCATTTCCACAACTTAAGTGATGCTTTTTATTTCTTTCTGAGAAAGAATTAAGCGTCATCAAATCAAAACGATCGGTAATGTACCACAGCTAACAAGCCAAAGCTGTTGACAAATGCAAAGGAAAGACAAAACCCGCATTTGTAATGTAAACCGAGTATACCGATTATTAACTGGTGCAAAAGTAAAATATTTGAGAAAATTTCCTTCTCCTTCTCGATAAAAATTGACAGAACGCGACGTAAAGGATGTTGAACAATGCTGCGTGCTTTAGCGGTCGGTCGTGGACATGAGAAATTTTGGTAGAAGACAAAGTCGCCACTAAATATAGAATCGCGATGTTCCTTTGGCGGGAAAAAGTCACGTGCCAGAGATTTTTAGGTCAGTGATGTGCCACAGCGATAAAAATCTCGGTCAGTGGGAAGAAATTTTTTTGTGCGCGTTTGTGCACCAAAATTACGTTCGGTCGGTGTTTGTGACTGTTAAAAATGAGAAACAAGTTGATATTCTGAGTTTCAGCATGAACGAGGGTAGGAGGCTGATGATCAATAACATCTTTTTTTAGTAATACTGTTAATGTTTACTTATCAGTGGAAGCTATACTGTGCTTTAGATTCGTCTCGTTCTTTGTGAGTGCTTATAAAATTGGGTGATTTGAAATAGGTAGACACAAGGGTATTTAATCCACCTCTATTTAAATGTTCATGATAAACATAGGAAGTGTTTTCTGCTTGGAGTTTGGAAACACATAGGGCATTAAAAGTAATACAAATTGTGTTTCAATTAGCAGGTTTTGAAAGTCAGAAGAACAATTGAATAACGTATGCACATCATGTCACAATCCCGCCTGTTGGATCATTGTGCACATTTTGTCAAGAACATTCAATAACGTTTAAAAACAAGCACAAGTTTTATCAACTTTTAAATTTATTTCCATTAATTCAAAAATAACCAGTAAACAGCATTACTACAGTTACAAATAATTCAGTCTAAATGGTAGATGATGTGATAAGTAGGTACTATCATACCCTAACTGTTTCTGAGATGACTATATGTGTGTGTAGTGTGTGTGTTGTATGTTTTTTTTTCTTTCGTGGATGGTTGTCTAGAGGTAAGGCCTGTTAGAAATTGTACAAGTGTATGAAGTGTTGCGGCGGTTGTACCTTTTGTTTGCGACGGAAAATGTTCCCCACCATTTAAGAACATGATGTGGTGGTCGTGGGCGTAGTCTTTCGGATTGAGCGATAAACCGAGGTCCTGCGTGTTACACGTATTATTTCGGCAGTACAGAACAGGCAACAAGAGTTTGTCCTGGCAAATTTTAGGCCACACCAAGCCCACTCTGATAGGGAAACAAAAACGTATGCAGACGGAAAAAGCCGAGAAAAAAAGGGTGGCGCAGTCTTGTGGCCGAGCCAAACCCGCTTCACGGGGCGCGCCGCCGAATATCACGGAGAGCAAATCTGCGTAGTGATTAAAGTGGTCTGAAATGAAATTGAGCGCTTTGATTTGTTGCTTTACATGAATCAGGCTATTTAAATTTATTATTATTATTACTATTATTTTCTCTTTCCTCAGCTAAAGCTCCAAGATTCACTAATGGTGAGATTTTTGCGTATTTAGCCATTCCCCATCCCTCCCCATTTAGGTAGCCACGTTACATCTTTGGAGATATATGTGTGTGTATATGGTGTACTTGGTCTGGGGGAGACTAGGAGAAAAGGGAAAAACTTGACACCTTCATCAACTTTATCTTTGGTAGAAATTCTTAGCTGAAATTATAGTGTAAGTCATGTTTATAATAACTCTAGATGTTTATTCTTTTTTTCCCACGTCATTATGTGCCTTTATATCAAAGCAATATATTTCATCCATTTTATTCATTTCAGGGTGCGACAGAAACGGAAGAAAAAAAGGGGTGTGGACTACAATGCTGAAATACCCTTTGAAAAGAAGCCAGCGGCAGGTAATTGTCGTAACAAAAATATATCAACCCCCTTTCCTTCCACCCCCCTCCCACCCCCTGGAGCAAAAAGAAGAAAAAACCAAAATGTAAGGTTGTTATTGTTGTTGTTGGTTTTTTTTTTAAAAGTTATTAAAAACGCACAATAAAAGCAGCCTGTCCTTTCAACCCTCCCAAAAGAAAACAAAAACATTGAAAACCCACTTGATGACTGGAAGGCATTTAATAAGCATCAAGGAATCCCTGGGTCAGTCCTTGAAATGGGGTTCACCAGTATGGCAGAGGGAGTGAAAAATAAAACTCCAATTTTGTAAAAAAAAAAAATCAAAAAATTTTAAAATGATAATAATAATTTTTTAAATCACTTTTAACATGAAGCATAACTGCTTACCTGTTGACAATGAGGTGGACCACCAAGTCACTTTTTGCAAATTATCATTTCTCTGGAATTAGTACAGCTATTATTTTTGGAGCAAGAACTGTGTGTGCCGTGGTACAGCAAGCGCTCAAATATATTTGTGTGTGTGTGTACCATATTTCAGGTTTCTATGACACCTCGCAGGAAACCTACGACCCTCTGGACCCCAACTATAAACGTCTGCGACAGCAGAACTTAGATGGAGAGAGACGTTCTGACAGAGAGGATGTGAGTCATATATATGCCATGTGTGACAGCTTTGTTTGTGGGGAGGGGGTCTGTCGGAATTTTAAAAAAAAAAGTTTTGGGTGTAGGGGGTATTGTTAGTTTGTAAAATCTGATACCTTCTGTATGCAGTAGATTTCCGAATATATGGTTCTCAAATTTGCCAGCTATTTCCATTCAACCAACCACCCCCTCATATGCAGCACAATACAATTTCCTTTTGAATTTGAATAGCTCTCTTAGCCCCCTTCTTTTCATGCAACACACGCACTCTTTCACACACGCACACATGTGTGTGCACACACAGGATTGGGGGGGGGGGGGGTTGGATGCATGAGTGTGTACCTACAGGAGTTGGGTGGTGGTGGTGGTTTTAAAGGTTTAATGAGCCTCCACTAGGAAAAGACATTTTATTGATTGTAATTGTCAAGACTCATCACAAGTACTACTGTCAGTAGGCTTGACTAAATGATACGAAAGAAGAGGTTGCAGGGTTGAATAATTGACTATATATCACACGGCATCATAGCAATGTAAATATGCAACAAAATGTCCCCTTTCTCTTGTGTACAGGTATGTAGGTTGGCAGGGGTAGGAGGTGCAATGTCTCCCCTTTTTTCATTTTCGGGGTCCCGCTGTCCCTATTTCGTGAAATCCTAGAATCAACACTGAATGTTGAAAAAAACAAAAAAACTTGTAGAGATCTTTAATAGCTTTTCTTCATTGTACCGTTGATTGAAGACTGTATTTCAGAATATCAGCTATCACAAATGTCAACCATCATGAAAAGTAGATTCAGCCTACCCCCTGATCACTGTGTGTGTGTTTCATTTTTTAAAATTTTATTTTATACCACTTTAAGTCACAAGATTTCTCTGCGTGAAATTCGGGCTGCTCTCCCCGGGGAGAGCGCGTCGCCTTAAGAGCAGCGCCACCCTTTTGTTTTTTTTCTCTTGGTCTGCAACTGTATTTGTTTCCCTATCAGAGTGGCTTTTTTCTAAGAATTTTGCCAGGGACAACTCTCTTGTTGCCGTGGGTTCTTTTACGTGCGCTGAAAATTTTGTGTAACACACGGGACCTCGGTTTATCGTCTCATCCGAAAGACTAGCGCCCAGACCACCACTCATGGTCTAATGGATGGGGGAAAAATTTCGGGCCCAAACGGGATACGAACCACGCACACACCCGACCCGGACTTTTCACATTCTAGACAAGCGCGTTACCTCTAGACCACCGATCCACCTCTGTGTGTGTGTGTGTGTGTGTGTGTGTGTGTGTGTGTGTGTGTGTGTGTGTGTGTGTGTGTGTAGATGGTGGTTAATTTACGGTACAGAATTATATGTAGCTATGTGTTTTGCCTAATTTAAAAAAAAAAAAAAAAAATTTAAGCTTTTTTAATTTTCGTTTTGCATTTACAAAGAAATTACAGACAAAATGTTTCTAAAAAAAAAGTAAATAAATAAATAAACTTACAGAAAGTACAAATACAATTCTTTTTCATAAACAAGTGATACCAACTGCTTTTCAAGTACTTAACCAAAACACACACACACACATGCGTGCGTTTTTCATACTATCGTGAGAAAAACAATATTTGTATGCCTCTGTCAATTCTGTAAATCTATACCATTGCACTCTTTCCTCCATGAGGAAGATCACAATGTGCCAGTGTCAGTGTAATTACCCAGTGTATGACAGCATGGCTTTGGAGAGTAAAAACAATGCATGCACAATTCCATCTTTTCTGTTATCACATGGTTGCTATTCAGCAAAAGCACATGGCTAGACACATGTCTCAGTTATAAAAATCTAATCTATTCAGTCAAGCAATGGTCTATAATGACTCCATTCAAAAGTGAACTTACTCAGGCTGTTTGCAATTGTTGCGTTATATTTTTCACTTTGAAACCTGTATTTCAACTGTTTAAGAAAAACTTTCCATACTGGTAAATGATTTTCAATTCTGCATCTGTAAATATACCATTTGGCAAGAAGGATAATGAAATTGAAAATAGCATCAGTTTTCATGCATTCATCCACTCCAAAAAGTACAATCTTACATGAAATTTTCACATTCGATGCGTATTCACAATGGTCATTGATACTTTTTTCTAAATTTGTCCAAATAGTTCTTGCTTGGTTGCAGTCCCAAAAAGAATGTTCGATTGAATCTTTTGTGCTAGTGCACAGGGGACAACTTGTTGTATTTGTTACATTAGTAACCACAATTCTGTGGACAATTTTTATCGGTAACCATTGTAATTTGATGTCTTTAATCTTGTGCAATTTTATAAATACCATTTTCCAGTTGATTTCTTCTTGTTCGCCTAATTAATCATATATAATTTTGGAGATCATATGCATCAGTGTTATCTTCATTAGAGTCATGATTTTCACAATTTTTTTCCATTGCTAGCATTAAAACTAATTAGCTTTACATCCTGATGAAGAGGTTTGTTGTGGGGGGGGGGGGGGGGGTGTTGGGGGTTGCTTTACTAAATCAAAACTTTACCTGTGGGTTTTTGTTTGTTTGTTGTTTTTTAACAGAGGGAGCGCCGGAAAGACAAGCAGAAACAGAAGAAACGTAAAGAGAATGATCTGCCTGGTGTCATTGCTGGTCAGACAAAGTAAGTCCATTATTTTATTTTTTTTAAAGATATCTAGTATGATATTATAGATCTTAGTTCATGAGAAAAGCTTTTTCACTAATTAATGCTTTGCTGGTTTCTTGCATGAATATTTATTGATTTATTTTTTTTAACAACAACAAAAAAAGAGTCCCCAAGCAGCTGTTTTGCGATGGCATTTTGAAGGTCTTCTTTTGTGTAGAAGTTGATGTTTAAAAACAAATGTGAAGAAAATACAAACCTCAGCGTAGGAGAGAATTGTTATCTTATAAGTCTTTCTAGAAAAAAAGGCAGGAGACTGGACCAAGAAGACAGAAAATAGACAAGAAGGAAGTGACAGGAAGAAAAGGAACAAGACTGAAACAAAGAGAGGGATAGAAAAGAGGGAATTCCTAGCACAGAACTTCCTCCAGAAGGTGTGGGTATGCCATTTATACTGACAGCCCCCACCCCAACCAGGCATCCCCACAGGGGAAACTGAACAAAAATCATTAATCTAGAAGTTTAAAAGTTGGTTTTATTTTTTATGTTATTCACACGGCTGGACAAAGCTTCAGAAAAAGTGAAAATTTGCTGGTTTGATGAAGCTGAACACAATAAATGTGTTTTTATTACTATTTTACCTCAGCTGTGTTCTTGGAGGGAGTGGTACCCAGCAGAAGATAGATAAATAGATAGGTGTGTATGTGTGTGTAAAAAAGAAGAAAGAGATGAATGTTCCGTGTGTATGTATGTGTAAAAAAGAAGAAAGCGATGAATGTTCCGTGCGAATGTGTGTGTAAAAAAGAAGAAAGCGATGAATGTTGCATGTGTTTCATTTTAAAATGACTGATCGTTCTGCCTTCTGACAGTTTCCAAGAGCCAGTGAGGAAACGAAGCAAGCTGGTGATGCCGTCCCCACAGATCTCCGATGCTGAACTTGAAGAGGTGGGTGAAGGAAGAACACACTGACAATAGAAACTCTCCTCTCCAGCCCTCAGCTTCCCTTGTGCCAGTGCACTTGTGAGGAAAGAGTTTGATTTTTCACACAACTTCGCTTGACTTGGGTAAAGTCAGTATCAAGCGTTGTTGTTTGATTTCATTTTATGGCCTTTTTGTCATTTTTTTTTTTGTTAATTGAAAAGAAGGCAGGCGTGGTTTTGTGGACCATCCAGATCGGTGTACAGTTATTGTTGTGAGGTATTCAGAACCATTATTCAGGCAAAAATTCATCAGCACAAGGTTAACCACAGTAAGCATCCCTTTTTTTTTTTTATTCTCTGTAAAAAAAAATTAATGATCAGTGTATAGTTTAAAAGTTATTTAATTGAAATGTTTGAGTTAAAAGCTGTGTCAGTTAAAGATGATGAAATGAAAAAAAAAAATGTTTAAAAAAAATTAACGTTTGATTGAGGGTCGACTGAAGCTTTGATTATGATGGAGTCATGTTATTTTGCTTCAGAAGCTTGGTTTTTTTAAAGGGACAACAGGGGTATATAACAGCCAAAAAGCACTTAACGGCATATGCAGGTGTGTTTTGCTTTTCGGACTGCAACAATCAAAGAAGCAGTGCTGTGAAATAATCAGATTTCTTACACTAACCAAAAAAAACCCCCAAAATACATGGCTTATATTTCTCACAGAGTAAAACCACAAACATTGTTTTTACTCTGTTATAATCTATAAGATAAACATGTAGCTGTGGGCGTTTATTAAAAGAAACTAAGATTTGAACTGAATGAGCAGAGGCGCAGTTGACGTCGCATAACTGACATGCAGCACTAGACACAGTCTCTCTTTCTTTCACACTGACATGCAGCACTAGACACAGTCTCTCTTTCTTTCACACTGACATGCAGCACTAGACACAGTCTCTCTTTCTTTCACACTGACATGCAGCACTAGACACAGTCTCTCTTTCTTTCACACTGACATGCAGCACTAGACACAGTGCTTGTCTCCTTTCTTTCCACATCTTAGTAAGCTAAGTCCTACCCCCCTACTCTTGCCTCCCAGACCTGATCCACAGGAATTGATGCTGTTGGTCTAAGCCTGTGTTCTCTACACCCACCTATGCTGTTGGTCTAAGCCTGTGTTCTCTACACCCACCTATGCTGTTGGTCTAAGCCTGTGTTCTCTACACCCACCTATGCTGTTGGTCTAAGCCTGCTTTCTCTACACCCACCTATGCTGTTGGTCTAAGCCTGCTTTTTCTACACCCACCTATGCTGTTGGTCTAAGCCTGTGTTCTCTACACCCACCTATGCTGTTGGTCTAAGCCTGCTTTTTCTACACCCACCTATGCTGTTGGTCTAAGCCTGTGTTCTCTACACCCACCTATGCTGTTGGTCTAAGCCTGTGTTCTCTACACCCACCTCTGCCCTTATGCTGACCGCTGTGTGGTCCTGCAGGTTGTGAAGCTGGGCCAGGCCAGTGAGATGGCGCGACAGCAGGTGGAGGAGGCTGGCCACGAAGACTCCTCCTCCAGAGGCCTTCTGCAGGACTACAGCACCACCCCCAACATGGCCGGACTCCGCACACCCCGCACCCCGGCCACCCACGACGCCATCCTGCAGGTGAGTCGCCCGTGTGTGCACACGTGCTGGAAGAAACAAGCATGTAAGATTCACATCATTAGTATATATTATCATATCATCATTAGTATAATATAGTTTATTATTTCAAACCTAAGATTTTCCTCTCCTGCTTCATCTCATAGTTTTTTCCTGCCTTCAACAGCCAAGATTCTATTGCCCTGCCAGGGTATGTAACCTCTGTGTGTGTGTGTGTGCGTGCGTGCACATTTGGACTTGATGGAACTATTACTTGCTACTGGTTGTATGACTGTGTAAGAATGAGTTGAGTGCAAGCGCTTTGATTTGTCTCTGCAAGATATAGCGCTATATAAATTCCATTTATTATTATTATTATTATATCCCCTAAGTCAGATTGCAGCTACCTTACTGGTGGGGAAAGTAACCAGTTGCACACACAAAATTTCACCAGTGTTGAACTTCAGAGCTCTAGCCGAGGAGCGTAAAAAAAGTAATCAACGTGACAGTTACAGAGTTCATGTGTAGATTTCATTTACAGCCTTGTCTGTGAATGTGTGTGTGTACATCTTCACTCGCATCTTCTTGCACATACACACATGCATGTACATGTGTGCACTTAAAAACACATACAATCATCAAGATACTGTCTCTCTTTTTTATTTTTTTTTTTTTTTTTAATCAAACATTCATTCTTGAAGACATTCAGCATAGAGTACCTGTCATATGACCATAAATTTTTTTTTTTTTTATCTGTAGTGGAATATTTTTAATCAAATGTTTTCATTGCATGAGAAAACAATAAATGTATCTTTTTATTTAATTAAATACATTTCTAAACCGGC
>CM054145.1:26670642-26713142 GCA_028751875.1 Rapana venosa | reverse complement strand
GTTCTTGTTTCTCAGTTAGAGTTCTGAGGTTCACCAGTGATGGCTCTTTTGTGTATGCGACTGCTTCTTTTCCAGCCATAAAGTTATTCGCTTTCCCACTTCGGGGATACAGTTTGGAACTGAACTTACCAAGCTTGCAATCTGACGACCCAGGTTCGATTCCCGTTCAAGGGGATATTTTCCTCTGGAGTCAACATCAGTTCAGACTCCACTCTCCCCAAAAGTCCTTCGGATGAGACTATAAACCGAGGTCCCATGTGCGAACGCATGCAGAACATCTTGCGCACACGTTAAATACTGTTGCGCTTTTTGTAAGAGTAGGCCATTGTGTGCCGGTGGGGACAGATGACAGAATTCACAAATCCGCATACACACGGGGACTGGATGCAAAAAAGCACATAAATGCTTATTCCATTATCCTCGATATAAAAGAATAAAATAAATAAATAAAAACTTTGCCAGGTCAGTCAGGAGGCACCTCCCTGCTCTTCCAGATTTTCCACTGGTTTACAGTCTCCTCCAATAGACATTCAGTTTGATTTTCCCATCAAACTGTCAAGAAAGGGCAAGAGTGGGAATCAAACCCAGAACCTCACAGTTTACTTGTTAGGCTGGTGAATAACTTTTAACTAAATAAATAAATGAACCACCCTGCCACCTTCCTTTTTATGTGTGGGGAGGTATGTGGTTGGGGGTGAGGATGTTTAGTAGGTAAATGTAACATTTAGTTGAAGGTAGTCAACTCCAAAATGATAGGTTTTGTGAAGCTGAAACTGTGGAATGGGGTGTTTGAAAGTCGGCATACTGTTACAACTACATAAGATAAGGTTGCACCTGACAGGGTTTTGTTTTTAGGAGAGTTGGAAGTACCACTCTTCCAAGTATTGATTGATTTGTTTTAACTTGACTTGTTGAAAGTCATCAGAAAAAAAAGGTTAAGTAATAGAAAATATTATTTTAGAGTTAATTCCTTTTTTCTGATATAAATAAATGCATTGTTTTGATCACAAGATTTAAAAAAAAAGGCAAAAGCCAGATTTACAGCACAGTCATGAAATCTTGAGCCATTTAATTATTTATGAGTTCATTTACAATTTGGATACAGTTGATTAGGAATTATTTCTTTAAAGCATATTATTTCAGTCCACTGGTTTAAAAGCAATAAATAAAAGTGTTACTCTAATATTTCTTTTAGTTAATACAAGTTAATATCCAATACTGGTATTCTTCAAAGAAAAACTGTTTCAGACCACTGGGGCGGAAAAAACGAAGGCATGACTTTCATTATATTGGCTTTCTTTGTTTGTTAACAGCGAGAGGTGAAAGAGCAGCTGAAAATGGGCCTGGCAGCACTCCCAGCCCCCAAGAATGACTACGAAATCGTGGTGCCTGAAGACGAGGCAGGAGGGGAGGGGGAAGCCATGGAATTAAGGAGAGTGGAGGACCAGGCCGATTTAGATGCCAGGAAGGAGGCTGAGCTTGAACGCCGTCGTCAGGAAGAGATGAAGCGCCGTTCACAGGCTGTTCAGAGAGACATGCCACGCCCAGGGGACATCAACTCTGCTATAATGCGTCCCAACGGACCCGGCGATCCGCCTCTCACGGATCTACAAAAGGTGGGTTTTGTTTTGTAGTTTTTATCTGAATAGGAAAGTATTTTTCACTGAGGAATTTTGTAGATTTTTTTGGTTTGTTTTGTGTGTTTTTAGTTTTGCTAATGCAGTCCGTGTTGATCAGTGACTGTATGTGCAGTCAGTTGTTCTGTGTTTGTTGTGTATGGTGCCCTTAGTTTAAGTTTGAAACTTGTTCAATGTTTTGCAGGGTAAAAAAAAAATCATTGAAAATTAGTTTTCATGTCATTGGCCTGTGTTGAATGTTCGGTTCAAGTTGGTTGGTTTTATTTGTTTTTGTTTTTCTTTGTTTGTTGGTTTTAAAGTATTGTTATTGAAATGTTAGTCAGTGTTCAAGGTATGAAAAGTTCTCAGTGTGTGTGTGTGAATTCTAGGCATATCGCCAGCACTTCACAGACAGCCTGATAAAACTTCAATGGAGAGTCTAAGAGATCTTTTCTTCTCTCAAAGCAATATTTTTGAGTCCCTGCTTATACATGAAAATTATCAAATATAGATCACAAGTTTTCATTGTTTACAATTCTAAAGTAGCATGATGGGTAATGGGCTGATTATATTTGAACTGTATTTTAAGTACTTTAGTTGTAAAAACAAAAAATTTTTTTTTAGAAAGGGTAGCTTCTCTATAGATGTTGCCAATTCTTGAACTGTGGTATTTGGATGGTTTATCAAAACTTATCAATTTTGATTAGTTTCGTAACCTTGCAGTTCTTGATATATAGCCTAACCCGGAAAGAGTCACTTTAACCCTCTTGTTGTTGGATTCTACAGAGCTAAACTGCCTGTAGATTTTGAATTCTTTGAAGGTTTTCTACCTCCATCTGACTTACTTTACTCCTAAGACAATTGTGTGTGTGCATGACAAGTTATCAAGCTGAAATTTTGTCACAAGCTAGGTATGTCTTTGTACTTGCATTTAGGCGCAAGTTTATTTGTTTGGTCACCAGATGTCTTGTCATTGTCACCTTATTTGTCACCAATCACAGGTAAAAGTATGGTATATATGATAAAACAGCAAATCCTGCATGGATTTGACGATAGTTCAAACATGTTAGTGTCGAATAAGGAAGTGATACCCAGCTGATGTGTTTACCAATGGTTATGTGCAATAGTACTTCAAGAATGTGTCACACAATGTCCCCATTGCACCTGTTGTTTTATGGTATGTCTTGAGGAGACAGAAGTTTTGTTTAACTATTTTTTCTTTTGAAAACAAGTCATATTCAATCGACATGTGACCTTTATGCTGCACTTCATATCTGCGTGTGCTACCACATGTTTGTTAAGTGTACAGAAGTGTATTATTGTACATGACTGTCACACTGTCACCAGTGTCACAGCACAGGTGTGACAAATTCGAAACAACACAGAACTTCTGTAACCCTACAAAATGTTAATGTTGGTAGTCTCTAAAGTAGTCGTAGTGGTGGCAAAGGGTCCCATCACATCACAAAAAGCACAAATTATGGAGGTGTGGTGGGGGGGGGGGGGTACCCATTGCTTTCACCTGTGGAACCTTGGCAGACCGGAGACCTATTTTATTTTCCTTCTTACTAGTTTCGTTATCGGCATATCTGTTCGTTTCTGCCATTGCAGTTTCAAAGCAAAAGTGTGATAATAATGAGAAAACAGTCAAAAGGCATTGTTTTCAGGCGTCTATGCCGCGGACCGGCCAGGAGGTCAAATTTCTCCACAGTCGTGTGTGTAGCACAGGTCAGGAATGTGCCGTGTAGCACATTATTTTCAGGCTCACTCTTCTCCCTAACTGCAGCATTTCCTTCCTCCTCTTCCTCCTAATCATTTAATATCGGACTCACTTAACAATTCTTGTTCAAATATTTCTACTTCCAAGACAATAACATTCAATTTATCCTCTCGCTAATCAGATGAATCATCTGCTACTAAAGAAAACGCCATTTTTTTCGCCACACTGCACCATTGAAAAGCGTTCCGGTGGCTGGCTGTTATGTCTTCCTTCCCTCCCCACTACACGCATGTTAGTGGTCTAAATTTATCACTGGCATCCTCTGACACCCTTCCTGCATCGCCCCACCAATTTTCAGACACATAGTGTGAAAACCACGAGGTCTGTGTGTGATGGAAAAGTACTGCCCACGTGGGCAGCACCAACTGTCGGCTGCGGTCGGATTGGAATCTAGCGGCAGCCTCCGTTACTGTCGGCTGCGGCCGGATCGGGGACAAGAGGGTTAAAACTGTACATAAGGAGTATGTAAGGCTGCAAGTCACTGTTGATAATATCAATTTCTCAGCACTCGCACAACTTAAAATGTATGAGCATTTGCCAGTCTGTAAAATGTGAGATCAGAAAACAATTTAATATGATTACCATTTAGATCCGTTGAGAGAGAATCATAGAAACAGTTTAAAAAAAAAAAAGTATTCAACACTATTCTGCAGACACAGCGTGTATCACAGAGAGATATTTTACCAGAAATAGAGAATCAATTATCAAGAAGCGATTATAATAATAATAATGTATGGAATTTATATAGCGATGAATCTTGTAAAACAACAAATCAAAGCACTCAGATTTTTTTTTTTATATTGAGGATAATAGAATAAGCACTCATGTGCTTTTTTTTAACATCCAGTCCCCATGTGTATGCAGTTTTGTAAATTTTGTCATCTGTTCCCATCGGCACACACTGGCCTACTCTTTCGAAATGCGGAACAGGATTTAACGATTAGATACTTTTGCACTTCATGAGATGCAGCAGTCAAGGTTAGGAGTATTTGGAATCAGCAGGTGATGATTGATGTGATATGGGCAGGCGGAGGAGCTGATCAAGAAGGAGATGCTGACCATGATGCACTACGACGCCCTGTACACCCCGACCCTTCAGCAGATGGGCATCCAGCCGGGCACCAAGAAACCCCCAGGGCAGAAGGGAGCTCTGAACCAGGCGCAGCACGTGGCTTATCTGGAGGAGCATCCGTACGTCAAGTACCAGGATGGTGACATTTTGCAGGTAAGCCTGACCTGGTGGATCCTGTGTCATGTACTGCACTATTGCATGGCTCCTGCATTGCTCTTTCGGCCAAATGAAGACAGACATTTCTGGAAGTAAGTGACCTTGTGTCATGAACTGTTCCTGTCTGTATGTTTGTCCGTCGTGTCCGACGATGACCTCCAAAACAGCAGAGGAGGCAGCTGCTGTTTTGGAAACTGGGCAGAAATTTGATTATAGTGGAGATGCCTTGTTCCAATCCATAGTTACTACATTGCTCTTTCGGCCAAATGAAGACAGACATTTCTGGAAGTAAGTGACCCTGTGTCATGTACTGTTCCACTGTATGGCTCCTGCATTGCTCTCCGTCAAATGAAGACAGACATTTCTGGAAGTAAGTGACCCTGTGTCATGTACTGTTCCACTCCATGGCTCCTGCATTGCTCTTTTGGCCAAATGAAGACAGACAAATCTGGAAGGAAAATCCTTCACACCTTTAGTAGAAGCCCACATATCTACCCTTGGAAGAAGCAACACCCAAAAAAATCAGTCAGTTAACTGGAGACTTTGTCTGATACATTTCTCTCTTTCACTCTGTTGAAAGAAATATTCAGGATACAGGTAGCAATCATGGGTCACAGTGTCATTCCGTGGTTTGACAGTTAACCAGTCTGGCACATTAATCTAAGACCACATGTTCCTAATCGGATAGAGCAGCCTGTACTAAATCTGGGTTGGGTTTTGTTTCTCTGTGTGTTTGTGTTGTTGTTGTTCAGGGTTTCTTTTTTGGAGGCGAGGGTTGCCTGTTTGCTTTTTGTGAAGTCAGGCTTGTTCTTGTGTTGTGGTAATAGTACTTCTTGTATGTTCATGGAATGATTACTAATGACTCCTGTGTGTTTGCATAGGGTTTGTCTTCTGTCCTTAATGCTTTTGGCAGTGTGTGCACGATTAGAGGGTGGAAGACAGTGTGAACTACATACAGTGTAATCATTGTTTTTAAAAGAGGGGGGTATGTTCTTGATAGAATCTTCTCCTTTTTTTTCTGTTCAGAAATCTTGCTTGTTGAATATATAATTTTCACCTCTGTAGCCTTTTGTCTCTTATAGGCATATAATTATGTGAATCATTAGATACAGATTATTGAAATTTGTTCATACATATTTCTCTCTCTTTCTTTGTGCCTTCTTATGACGCTTTTAAATCCGGCCTCAAGGCACATTTATTTCAAACCTAAGATTCTCCCCTCTTGTTCCATAACCTTTATGTGTGTGCATGCATGAGTGTATATGCATTTGAATTTGTAAAAACTATTACTTGTAACTGACTGCATGTGAATGAGTAGGATGAATGAAAGCGCTTTGATTTGTTTTTTTCAAGATATGGCGCTATATAAATTTCATGTATCATCATTATTATTATTATTATTCCTTGGTGAGAGCTCAGAGGTTCACCAGTGGTGAGATTTTGCATATGCATTTGTTTGCACACCATTTATGTAGCCGTAACTTCTGGGATGTCACAACACAACATCAGTGTGCATGCATTTTAAAAAGATTTTGTCATCCATTCTACATGCACTCAATGGCCTACTTTTCCAACAAAAGGCAGAACTGGCTTTAATGTGTGCGCAAGAAATTCTGCATGCTTGAGACCTCTGAGTATAGTCTCGTCCAAAGGACTTTCAGGGTAAAGGGCTCAGTACTGATAAGAACTCCAAGTCAAAAATCCCTTCAAACAGGCATAGTTTATATTACATTTTTAATGTAAATCCAAATTTAGGCCTCAGTAGCTATTTTTTCTGTTTTAGAATATTACAGGTTGTGTGTCTTCAGACACTGATGTATGCAAACGTGTGTAATATAATAATAATAATAATGTATGGAATTTATATAGCGCTGAATCTTGTAAAGCAACAAATCAAAGCGCTCATAATATACATGTATTCAATACTTCTTCTTCTGCGTTCCCTGATACATTTGATACATGCCTTATGTACACATGATGTGTGGTGTGTGTGTGTGTGTGTGTGTGTTGTGTGGTGTGATGTGTGTGTGTGTGTGTGCAGGCCAAAGAACTCCTGCAGCAGGAGATGCAGATGGTGAAGGAAGGCATGGGTCATGGCGACCTGTCCCTGGATGCCTTCAGCCAGGTGTGGGACGAGTGCTATGCCCAGGTGCTCTTCCTCCCCTCCCAGAACCGCTACATCCGGGCCTCCCTGGCCAGCAAGAAGGACCGCATCCAGTCCCTGGACAAACGGCTGGAGGTGGGCTGCTGGTGTTACGTTTTGTTGTACTGTATTGTATACTTTATCGGAGGCACCATGGTCGAGTGGTTTAGGCTGTCAACTCGTGATCCAGAGGTCGCGGGTTCGATCCCCGCTCAGCTCGGTGTTGTGTCCTTGGGAAAGACACTTTACTCCTATTTTCCTCACTCCACCCAGGTGTACAAGTGGGTACCAGCTCTGCTGGGGAAGTATCTGGCGACAGACTAGCGTCCTGTCACAGGGGTGGTGAAAAACCATCAGTTCGCTTAACGCTACAGAAACCGGGATAAGCTCCGGCTCTATGGGCCTTCTGGCTCGAAAGAACATACTTTTTACTTTTTATTGTATACTTACTGCTGTCAGTCATAGCAGATTTCTCTGTGTGTGAAATTCAGGCTGCTCTTCCTGGGAAGAGTGTGTTGCCACAGAAGCAGAGCCACCACTATAAGAGTGGGTTGTTGGTTTTTTTGTAGAGACTGTTTCCAAAGACAGTTGCTGTGGTTTTTTTTACATGCGCTGAATTTGTATGGCACATGGGACCTCAGTGTTTCATCTCATCCAGAAGACTAGCACCCAGACCACCACGTGAGGTCTAGTTGATGTGGGGAAAAGTTCAGGCTCAAACAGGGATCGAACCCACACTTCTCGCTTTCTAGGCAGGTGTTCAAACAGAGTGCAGTTTATAGAGTAGCAGCAGTGGTCCATGTGGTCTGGCTGTTTGTCAGATTTTCTTCTGAAAGTTTATTTGGATGTGCATGTTAAATAACCGGTTATTTTGAAACATTCTGTGAATATTTATGCAAAAGACCATTTTGAGGAAAAATTTAATTCAGAAATAGATTGACAAAAACTCTCAGTTCTTTCAAACATGTTCAAGTATTTTGTGGTGCTTCTCTCAGCTTCTTTCAGCTTTATTGTCTATGAACATGTAAGTAAACATTTTTTATCACTGCTAGTTGTTGACTTGTCGAAATTGATGACTTTTGCATTGTCATGTGGATTTTTCTTGTCTAGCTCATTTACTTAAGTTGTCAAACCATAATTACTCATCATTTCAATAACTGTGGATAATAAATGTCTAAGATTGTTGAACACATATGTTCTTTAATAATAAGTTTGGTGTACATAAAGGTTACTTTGTTTTAGTCTTTCAAAACTAAATGTGAATTTATTTCTTACACAGGAAAAAAACATTTTGTTCCATAAACACATTCTTTTTTAGTTTGTGTGACAAGCATGTACAATTAGGTCAGTAATTTTGTTGGAACTTTTAATACTTTTCTCCAAAATGTTTACAAAATCAATGTACTAAAAGGGTTTTGGGTGTGTGTGTGTGCAGACTAACAGGAATCACATGACCAAAGACGCCAAACAGGCTGCCAAACTGGAGAAAAAATTAAAAATATTGCTTGGAGGTTATCAGGTATAGTTTTCAGAACTTTTCCTTCTATGACCCCCCCCCCCCTCCCCTCCCCCCCCCTCCCTCTCTCTCTCTCTCTCTCTCTCTCTCTCTTCCTTCCTCCCTCCCTCCCTCCTTCCCTATCTCTCTGTCTGTCTGTCTCTCTCTCTCTCTGTTCCCCCCCCCTCTCCCTTCCCTCCCCCCTCTCTCTGTCTTGTTCCCTCCCTCACATCACATCCATTGGTTAAACAAACGTGTTTTTTTAAAACTGTTATTTGAATTCTCACTGTTTTGAAGATCTCAGTGATGCAGTATCACAAACTAACATAGGTCAAATTTACCACTGGTCATGCTCGTAACGAATTGTGCTCATGTGCTGACATCAGATTTGTCAGGCTGCACTGGGTTTAGGGAGATGATTAGAAAATGGCTGGCTTCAGTAATGTTACTCAGTAAAGCCTAGTATGAATACTAGTTTTCCACTCTTCCCAAAAGTCCTTTGGAGGAGACTATAAACAGAGGCCCCGTGTGTGAACGCACGCAGAACATCTTGCACAGACGTTAAATTCTGTTCCACTTTTCATAAGAGTAGGCCATTGTGTGCCTGTGGGACCAGATGACAAAATCTACAAAACTGCATACACATGGGGACAGGATGTAAAAAGGGCACACAAGCGCTTATTCCATTATCCTCGATATAAAAGAATAAAATAAAAAAGTTGGGTGGGGGATGGAGAAGGTTAGTTCCTTAGCTAGAGCTCTGAGGTTCACCAATGAAATAGACGGCTAAGTAGGGACTCGAACCCACAGCCTCAGGTCACTCCAGACCATAGTAAGACAGTGTCACCGGTCAGCTGTCTGCACCCCTACAGTTGTCTGCTGGCAATGGACTGTATTGTATGTGTGTGTGTGCTGCTGTGTGTGTGCAGTCCAGGGCCCAGGGCCTGATCAAACAGATGACCGACCTGTCAGACCAACTGGAGCAGACCTACCTGGAGAGGAACACCTTTGACAACCTTCGTCAGCACGAGATTGGAGCTATCCCCAAACGCATGGAGGTCAGTCTGTCTGCTCTTGTCTCTCAGATACAGAATGCTTTCCAGGTGTTTTTTTTAATGTTTTTGGTTGTTTAAAACATTTTAAAAAGTCATGAGAATTTTGTTGTGTGGGGTTGTCAAAATGACTTGGTGACTGTGTGAAGAAGTTAATTTGGCATGTTTGTCGAATACCATGTCCAGGTCTTTCTGTATATAGCAGTTAGGCTTTGATAAAGATAGCAAATGTGAGTACTTTTTGTCATCCATGGAGAGTATTTTCTGTTCAGTGTAACTTACGCGTCCTTGTTTTGTTTTTAACAGAAGTTAAATGATTTCATAAAATCTATGTATAATACAAGGTGCATTGTATTTCTAATCCGAGGTAACACCATCATCAAAGAAACAGCATTCTTAGCAACGTGTGAAGCACTTACTTTCTTTTTTTCAGTTACGTCAAGCTGATATTTATTTTATTCTTTTTGTTAACAGGAAACTTTGTTAACCTTACTCAGCATTTTAATAAACGGAAGAATCATCTGCACTAACGGTTCTAAACATGATTTCCAAACTGTCTAACCCTCTAGTCATGTTTGTATTTGAATTCTGTTGTGTTGGCAGTCGCTGAAAGAGGACGTACAGAGGCAGATGGAGCGAGAGAGGGAGCTACAGAAACGCTACAGCGAGCTTCAACACAAGCGAGACATCAGCTACAGATGAAGAGGTGTCCTTCAGTCATGCAAATGGGGTCAGAATGAGTCACTGCTTCCATGCATCATTTGTCAACCTGGTGGCATTTTGATGGAAACTGGACACATCTGATACCCTTCTGGTTTTAAACATTCTGTGTTTGTTTTGAAGCACTCTATGTTTTGAAGAAATCTCCTTATTGCTTCCTTTTTTTTTTTGGCTCTTTTTGTGAGGAAATGGGTTTGGGGCAAGCGGATATAGTATTTAGGCATAAATAATGAGGGGAATGTCATATTGACCATCTGCATAAATATCATTGCTCTTTTTTTTTGTAAGGGAAAGGGGTGGTTGTTTTTTGTGCTATTTCTTAAAAGAGACTTGCTTGTTACAAGTGAAGTTCTATTGATTTGCAGGTGTTTACCATGAAGCTATCAAGCTGAGTTGCAAGTGACACATTTATTTCTTTGAGGAAGGTTCTCCCTGTACAGTGCTGCAAAGCAGAAATCAGTGTGTGTGTATATGCATGTGTGTGTGTGAGAGAGAGACAGTGAGTGAGTGAGGCAGAAAAAAAATGAATTAGTAGGTAAAGTATGATATGGTGTAGTGTGTGTGTCTGTGTGCAAGTAGCCTTGAAAAAATTCTTTTGGAGATGTTTTGGTAGATCCACACCCCTCGCAGAATTTCCCTGATGGGAAATTCTCCCCTGGTTTTGCTTTCCTTGTGGAACAAAACCTAAGGTGGATAATCTGTTCATGCTTGTGATTTGTGAGTGCTTGATCTGGTGTTGTGAGTACTTCCATGGAAAATCACATTAGAAAAGGCTTTCTGTGACTAAAATGTATGCAAACAGGCACACACACATGCACACACAAGTCAAAACACACTCACACACACACACACACACACACACTTCTTTTTTTTTTCAATGGATGGCTTGATGAAAAATGAATGTGTTAATGTCTTGCTTATTCAAATCTGAAAATTTAAAATTGAATTTTACACAGAACATACACACACACACACACACACACAGAAACATACACACACACACACACACACACACACACACACACACACACACACACACACACACAGAAATCAATATTATTTTTACATAAGGAGTCAGCAGTTTTGTGGCGAACAGTTGTGAAAAATAAGCATAGGCTGCTTTTTGTGGCAAAAATTTCATGACAAAACTTCACAAAACAGGTTGGTATTGAGTTGAACATAGGCAAAAGCTTGTTGTGGTGTTAAAATTGCTTCAAGGCGAAATGTTTGTATATATAAAATGGATATAATAAATGTTCACAAAAATTTTTTATTCTTCTGAAGTGTCCTCTGTAAATGGAAAGATTGTGATATCTCCTCAATATTTAAAAGCAAAATTTACATACCCTGAAACACATGCATACTGCAGCATAGCCTGGAAACTTACAAGTGCACACATACACAGACTCATGCACACACACACTCAGGCAGACAGGATAGTTTGGTGATTAGAGTGTTGCAAACTTATGGCCCAGGTTCAAGCCACCACTAAGACGCCCATTCAAGATTTTTTACCCTGGAGTTAACATCAGTGCCGACTCCACATCCCTGAAAATCCTCCAGATGAGACTACAAACCAAGGTCCTATGTGTAAATGCATGCAGAACATTTTACGCACATGTCAAAATCTGTTCCACCTTTTGGAAGAGTAGACAGTGGGAACAGATGACAAAATTTACAAAACTGCATGCACACAGGGATTGGATGTAAAAAAGCACATGATTAGCAGTGGCAAGGAAAGATTTTAAATTCAACCTGTCTCATTTACTTTCCATCAATCACCGGGTTTACTATATTTAGCCAGTCTGTATTCTTGACACGGTTTGGTTTGGGGTGTTTTTTTTTTGTTGTTCCTTGGCTAGAGATGTGGGGTTCACCAATGGTGAGATTTTGTGTATGCGACAGTGTTTACCCACTATTTGTGTTTTGATATCAAATTCATAAAAAATAATCATGTATGATAAAAACTTTAATGGAATCATAAGAATGGTAACAAAAAGTTAACCTGTGGCCTCGAGTCAAAGTGGGATGGGCTGGCCCTGACTTGTCAGACCCTCAATGGCAGCGTGACACATTTTCGCCTATATGACAGACAACAAGAAGTTGCTGCCTGAGAGTTCGAGGAAGAAAAAGAAGTCGGCTGGTCAATCTGTCAGTCACTTAAGTGACTGGTTGGTTGATCAGTTGTCTGGCCAAGTTGTGGTTTGTTGGTCACCTGGTCAATCAGTCAATTATGCTGAGTCGGTCAGGAGAGTTAGTCCTCAAATCAGTATGTATGATTCTATTGGCAAGCTGTTGCTGAAGAACAGGTTGGATTCTTGACCAGATCTTCCAGTCTACCTGCTAATGAAAAAAACCCCACTTAATATAAAGAAAAGCAACAACACACTACCACCACTATCATTGGAAATTGTTCTACCACATTTTCGAACATAACAATATTTTTAAAACAAGAACCAAAAAAGCCAAAAACAAACCCAGACTAAGTAATCTGGCAGTTGGTACTGCTTTAAAAAAAAATCAGGTTATGGGCCACTATTACACATGAATCTAAATGCAGTGGCCTTTGCCAATGCTGATAGGCTGAATGACGCTGTCTAAAGTTTTTGGGATCGTATGCAAACCAAACCAAGGGTCAACTGCCAGTGAACACTGGTTGTGAGAGTGTCTTCCCTTGGCTAGTTTCTGTCTCCACTGGAATATCCAGCATTTATCATGCAGATGTAAACACAGACCATCATGGTCTATGTGTCAAATGGGGACAGGATAGCTCAGTGGTCAGAGTACTCGCTTTTAGCATTTAGTATGGTTACCAAGTGGATGGGTGACCGTTTGTGTGCCTTGGCTTCAGCACAATCCCCCAGTTCACCCAGCTGTAAATGGGTACTTGCTTTCTGTAGGATCAGGGAAGGTAAAGCAGTGAGGGTGAGGAGATGGGCGCTGCCCTCAATATGCTGGCCCCTAGAGAAGGTGAGGTCTCTGACATCTCGCTCCCCAAGGACTGCATGGATTATGGGAACACCTTTACCTTTTAGAGCTCAATATTGCAAAGGCATCTTTTGACGCACCTCACTTTGCTAAAGAATCTATCAACTCATTCCAATAAAGACCACAATGTGAAGGAATTCAGCAAAAAAAGCTAATCTAATACCTTTAGAATGCAGACAGTGAATCGGGAACTTAATTTCAAAGACAGTGTCATTTCTTATTTTAAATTCCCAATGTTTCATACAAGTAAGTTGATTTTGAATCAACCCAAAAAACGATGCTGTAAATAGAGGAGCATTTGAAATAGAATTTAGTACCATTAGAATTGCAAACAGTTCACCCATACAAATGGAAACGCCTTTTCCAAGATGAAAACGTTTGTTCACTTTCAAATCAGGGATGATGAATGCAGCCCCACACTCACCTGTCTCCAAACTGGTCCATCAGTGAACACTTTTAAATGATTAGAATAATGAGTTTTAAGATAATTTTCAACCTCAGCAGAGGGCATATTTTCATCTTCAATTTTTTAAAGCTCTGTATAGTCGATAACACAGTTTGCTTGTTTATGTTCCCGTAGTGGAACAGAACAGGAATTTTGACTGGATCTGCATAATTTTATGTCGTAAGGTTTTTGGTACAGTTCAATAGAGACTCCAGCAAAGAAATATTAGTTGCTCTTTTAGTATAGTTATTTTGACTCATGAGTAAGGAAGGAAGGTGGCAGGATGGTTAAGACGTTTGCCTGCCAACAAGTAAACCATGAGGTTCTGGGTTCGATTCCCAGCCTCGCCCTTTCTTCCCAGTTTGACAAAAAAATCGAACTGAATGTCAAAGTCCTTCGGATGAGACTATAAACCGAGGCCCCGTGTGCGAACGCATGCAGAACATCTTGCGCACATGTTAAATCCTGTTCCGCTTTTTTAAAGAGTAGGCCATTGTGTGCCAGTGGGAACAGATGACAAAATTTACAAAACCGCATACACACGGGGACTGGATGTAAAAAAACAACACATGAGTGCTTATTCCATTATTCTCGATTTTTTTTTTAAAATTGTCATCTGAGCACTTTGATTTGTTGGTTTACACGATTCAGCGCTATATAAATTCCATACATTATTATTATTATTTTATCTCACAAAATTTGAAACAGTAAGATTTTGAATAACAAATTTACTGCTGGGGGGAAAAAGTGTATAAGCTTCTTTGTAAGTTTTAAGTTGTGGTAGCATGATTTGGAACTCCAGGTGCTAGTTTGATTGCTTTGCTGCCCACACTGTGTAACTTTTTCAAAAATAATTTGGAGTCGAAAAAGACACACACTTCTTGACCAGAAATAAGTTTATAACAGACCAACCAAACAGCAAGATGTATTGATGTTTTATCATCTTGGCTTCCTGGCTGAGCACTCACAATCTTTAAAAACTTTCATGGCTTCTTGGGTTTTCAAATGAAATTTTCAAGTGTGTGTGTGGTTACCAAACGAAATTAACCAGTGATCAATAGGGGTGGGGGTGGGGGGGTGGTACTGGAAAAGGGAGGTGGGTCAAAATTCTTTTTAGCTGATCATTACCTATTGATCCCCCCCCCCCCCCCCCCCCCCCCCCCCCAAGTTATTTAGTAGGAACACTGAAGTCGTAGGAAGCCGGGAGAGAGAAAATTATAGGTAATTTTGTCAGATCACAGGTAATACAATTGAAAGTGTAGCAGACAAAAGAAAATAGTAAAATTAATGATGATGATGATGATGATGATGATTATTATTATTATATTTTTTACTTTAAAAAACATAGAAAATGATATACAAACAAGAGTGTGAAATTGATATCTGCTTTTTTTTCTTTTTTAACGTTGACTCTGTATTAGCCTAAAGCAACGTCAATTTTCACACACACACACACACACACAGAGGTTGGGGCAGCCACGCATCCCATCTTTAATTTTTTTTAAAAATTATTATCGTGAAACGATAACCGAGCTAATTGCTATTTTCATCGCAGTGAGATAGAGTTATCCCGCCTTGACCCGTGCTGTGGGGTTGATATCTTAATCAGTTAAATAGCGCCAGTTGGTGCGATTTTAACCATTGTGAACGTCTGTAGCCTACGCTGAATTGCTGAGACAAATGTTGTTTTTCCATTTGGGTGGGCCTACGTCTTTGTTTGTACAACCGGTAAGTATTATGCAGCTCTAGAGCTGGCAATGTAGACAATAATTAGGTGGCATTGCTAGTTCTAGTTTCATGTAGTCTGGATCCAAGAGCTTTGAATTCAAGTTAGCCTACAATACTGGCCAGGCACTTTTGACATGTAGACGGCCAGTGGCACTTTTGACATGTAGACGGCCAGTGACACAGATTTAGATACATTGAACCTATTGGTTTTTAAGTGAAATTTCATTATCTGTGGGTTTCCAAAAGACAAAAAAGTGTAGACCTGGCCAGCCTTTCAAACATTGTCAGAGCTTGGAGTTAAAATTGACTTTATCTGGCTGGTACAGAACCACAAAACAACGTTGTTAGGTCAGTATTTTTAAAGCTTTTTTTTTTTTTTAAAGAAAACCCGTTGTCTTGAGGAGAAGGGATTGAATTGAAAAAATATTTTTCAAAAAGAATTGTATCCCTTTTTAGTTTAGCTACCCAGGATAAGCAATGTTGACACAGGTACCACATCTTAACACTATTAAACTGATAGGCCTACGTATTTGCTTAGTATTCTATTCCACAGGAAAACATTTTTTTTACATAACATGAGAATTCAACACATGCAGAACATGGTGGCACATGTTGACCTGTTCCCTATTTCAGAGTAGGCCATTGGTACCAGTGGGAACAATGAGGCTTTTTAAAAAGGTTCAGCTGGTGATATATTTAGACACCCAGAATGCAGCAGAAGGGACTAAAGCAGAAGAAAGTGAAGACCTCCATCTTTTTAAAACAGTAGTTGGTGTACACAAAAGGGTAAGAAAAAGTGGAAAACACTCCTTGCCAGCCTTTCAACACGATTTTGTCATGCCCATCCCCACACACAAGCACGAACACACAAACTATACTTGTACATGCACTTGTATAATATACATTATATAATTGCACATGTATTCATACACAACAGTCGCTAGCACTCCTACTTGGAGATGCATGCGTCAACCATCACATGCACACATCCATGCCAGAATGCATGTTTGCACATAATGTTTATGAACAGCAATATATGCCCATTTGTGTACCCCAAGTTTTAATTAAAAAAAAATTAATTGCAGTCTTGGTCTCAAATTATTCCTCCCTGCTGGCCACCAGTGAAATCAACACCAGTGAATTGTCAAACCTGCTTTCAGCTGAGCAAACCAGGCAATGATATTTACAATGAAAACTTCATCAGTTACTGCAGTTTTTTCAGGTAAGTAATAAAGTAAGAATTTTTGTTTAGTAGCATGTGATTGGTCTTTTTCATTTCAGTTTATTCTGTGTGAGCTTTGCCAATTGCTGTAGAGAGCAGTATTTCTTTTGGTTTGTTTGCCCTTTTATTAAAAAAAAATGGTGGCAAGTATTTAAGCTGTAGATTCATTTGTCATAGGGCTCAGCAAGGTAAGGCCTGCTGTTGAGCACTGAGAGTTGCTTTAGTAGATGAAGTACTTGAACAGTAATGATCACAAGCAAATTGCAGCTTTCATGAGCTATCGTGATTTAAGTCAGGAAATGCTACCTTAATGGTGGGTAAACTGTCACAAATGCAAAATTTCACCATTGATGAACCTCGGAGCTCTAGTTGATGAACACAGAGAGAGAGAGAGAATTTGCATGATCCCTCTGTATACCAAAGTACAGCTACATTTTTCACTCTTAAAAAGTGCCAGCTATGTTCATTGCACTGCTTGTAACAGTGATATTAGCTGCAGGCATGGTGACTGGCCAGTTGCACTCAACAAACACCCTCCATCTCCACCCCACATCTGAATTCTTAAGTCAATTTTAGTATTGCAGGCTCTGGGTCTGTTTAGTGATGTTCATGCATCTGGGTCTGTTTAGTGATGTTCATGGTGCCGTTTCTGATTATAGTGTATATAGAACACCACTTAGTAAGCCTTGTACTTGTAACAGTGATAGTTCATTCATTGGTTACTCTCTTGCCTAAAGCTTTGTTTGAGTACTTGGGTTTTCTGTAGTCTCCATACTTCTTGCAAGTCTTGTGTGATCTGTTACATGGAAATAAAGTGTTACTGCAAGATATTAAACATGACGTATGACCACATAGCAAACACACACACCATACCATTAGTATATTGCCCCAGATGATTTGCTGTCATCAGTGGTTGTGCCAAATCCTGTTCCAATGGCATTATAGAATAGAGAAAAATTTTTGTTCTCCCTTTTTCAAGGCTACTGATTAACCATTCATACTTTTTGATATCCATTCCCCATGTACATGCGATTTTGTAAATTGTCATCCGTCCCCATCAGTACACAGTGGTCTCATCCAAAGGACATTTTGGAAAGTGGCGTTGGCACTAATGTTAACTCCAGGGAGAAAATCGCCATGAACAGGAGACTCAAATCATGAATGCAATGCTGGCAATGCTCTAGCCACCAAGCAATCCCTTTTTCCAAGATGCAAGCCTTGGCATCGAATCATTACTAATGGAGGAATTTAATATAATTCGTCATGGTAGTAGCTCAATCACTCCTAGAATTAAGGGACATAAAGGGACATGCTTTTACAGAGGTGTATTTCTACCCTTAACAGGTACTGGCCAGCATCGACTACTGCATGAAGAACGCGTGAGATGTTGGGGTTATGGTACTGGCGAGATACAAGGCAAATAGACTTCATGTGATCTAAGTCATCAGACTGCTTTGTAAGGTCCCTGTGGATGAATATTGAAGGGTTCAGAATGGAGTGTATGTTAGTAAGGCCCCTTTGGAAAAAATGATTCAGAATGGAATGTAAAATGAAATGTTGGTCAAACCCTGAAGGGTTTGAAGCCAGTTCTCAAGTGACATATTTTTTCAGAGGTCTGGGACATGACCACGTCTTGTCTTGGTCTTTTGGATAGAAATAGTGAATCCCAGTAGTCGTAACATGCTTTCAGGTCTTGTGGGATTGAATTGTACTGTAGAGTCAAGGATATGTTTAGCACATTTGTTATGAAGTCTCCATCACTGATCTCTTATGAATGTCAGGGGGATAGCAGACAGCAGTTGTAGAAAGTTGCAAGACGTGAAGTTGAATGTATAAAGAGGGAGAATAGAAAAGCCATCAGCTATGCAATTGCCACCTTGCATAATTTGTTGCCATGTGCATGCGTGTGCACAATGCTTACAAAGACAAGTTTGAGGATACTGCTTCAGTTTTCCCGTTTGTCATTAAACTGTGTGCCAGAAGTGCTGTGTTCAATATACTGAGTAGTTAATCACGTCAGTCGCCTTCCCATGATCAGTGGTCACCAGATTACAGATTGCCTTTATTCCCTTGCTACCAGAAATGGGGATGAAAAGAATATGAAACATTAGAATGTGATCAAATCAACTAGAGTAAAATAGATTAGACTGAATTGAAATAAATTACTAGGCTTAAATCCCAAACCCAACAAAAACTTACACTAAACCAAAACTTGAAAACCAAAACAAGAAATAACGGCTTAAAATTAAAACCAAAACCTAAAAGTTAAAACTAAACCCAAAACATAAGTTAAAAACTAAAGCTAAAACATAAAATGTAAAAACTTAAAGCCAAAAAAAAAACCTCAAACCAAAATAAAAACTAAAACTTAAAACCAAAAACTTGAAACTAAAACTTAAAACTTAAAACCAAAAAATTAAAACTCAAACCAAAACAAAAACTTAAGACCAAAAACTTTAAAACTAAAAACCAGAACATAAAACAAAAATTAAAACCTAAAAACAACATAAAAAAGGAAAAACCAAACTAAAATCAAAACATAAAAGGTAAAACCTAAAACACTGAAGACCAAAAACTTTAAAACTAAAAACCAGAACATAAAACAAAATTAAAACCTAAAAACAACATAAAAAAGTTAAAAAACCAAACTAAAATAAAAACATAAAAGGTAAAAACTAAAAACCTAAAACACTTAAAACATAAAAGCCAAAGTAAAAGTAAAACAGAAAAACCCAAAAAGTAAAAACTAAAATCTAAACTTAAAAAGCTAAAACACTTAAAACATAAAAGCCCCAAAATAAAAAGTAAAAGATAAAAACCAAATAAAACATAAAAAGCCAAAAAATAAAAAGTAAACCATAAAAACCCCAAAGGAAAAACTTAAACCTAAAACCAAAACGTAACAGTAAAAGCTAAAACATATAAACAGGATCTTTACTAGATAACAAAGGGAGCAATCTTGGTGACCATGGTCGTAGAAAATTGCACGCAAAGCACAAACAAGGAGCAGAAAAAATCAGCCAGGAGATTAGAAGACGGAGATGGAACTGGATCGGACATGTCCTAAGAAAGGACAGGAGTGACGACTGTGCTGTTGCCCTCGGATGGACACCTGAAGGGAGAAGGAAAAGGGGACACCCAAAAACAACATGGCGACGAATGGTAGAAGTAGAGCAGGCTGGAGCACGTGGAACGCTGCACGATGCACAGCTGCAGACCGGAACCAGTGGAGGAATGATGTTCAAGCCTTGTGTGCCTCCTGGCACAGAGAGGGTTAAGGTAAGCACAAACAAAACGGTGAATAGGAATAGTGTCTCCATGAATGTGCCAACAGATTAGCCTCCAGCACCACAACACTGGGATGGTCAGGGTGAAAGGGGTTCCAAGCAGATTGTCTGTAATCATAAACATACGTCTCTGGTGGTTTGATGCATCAGGTTCAACCCAATGGTTTGGAATTGGTCCAGTTCCATCTCAGACAGCTTGCATCCTCCAGTCAGTAAGCGCTCAGTTTGCAGCTGGTTATCTTGTGCATAGGAGCATTTGTGCCCTGTGAAAGGTATTGGAGCTGGATGTGGCCTTTGCTTTGTGCATCTTTGGAAGGTTTTGTTTGGTAGTTCCTCGTCACTCTGACAGGTTTGATCTCTGAACTGCAAGGCCAGAAAGGATAGTGTTAGCCCTGCCCACCCTTCCACACCTCCTTTATGCCCTTCATTCCACAGTGGTCCTGGCATGGTGGTTAGTCATCCTGTTGATCATGGGACAGTTTATTGCTCTGTCTCCATTACTGTAGCAGTCACCCTGTATGCTCCACCAAGATCTTATATAGGTAAGTGCATAATTATGTTATAGACTGTGCAGTTGAAGTAGAACATCGTTTGTTAAATTGATTTTGGTACAGACCATATACATTTGTATAACATGGTCTACTTATGTGAAGAAAGTTGTCATTATCATAAAATAGTTTTCTTTTATTTTGCATTTGAGATTTAAAAGATAAAATGGCCTGCAATTTTGAGTAATATGTTGACATTGCAGTAGAATCGATATCTAGAACATGATTTTGTATAAAAAAAAAATTGTGATTAAAGAAAACCTTTGAATCAAGCAGAGTAATATTCTGTTTTATTAATTGTGTGTGACCAATGAAAAGTTACTTGTGGCTTTAAGCGTACTCATTTTTTTCTTTTTCTTTTTTTAATATTCCATTGCTTGGTTAGGGCTCAACATGATGTTTTGTGTGTTGCAGCTGTTTGATTTCACTATTACAGTAGTGGAACTGATCATGAAAATTTAAACTCATTTCCTATCATAAAAAAACTATTCATTGGTTTCCCCCATACTCAGTTGCAGAAAAAATTCTTTTGAAGAAACTGTTAAGAATATATTTGTTTGAGAGTGTGTGTATCCATAAATTTTTCTCTCTCAAATACAAGATGAGGACAATGTTAAGTCATATTTAGAACATTATTTTTGTTCTGTGTTAAATAACTTATCAGTGTCATTAAAAAAACAACCCAACTCAGTGCATTCAAATTGTTAGCAAAATGTCAAAGTTTAAGAAAATGAAATAATCTATCCTATTCTGGTAAGATCATTGGTTATATTTTAGCAAATGGAACTCTCAGCATTCTTCTAACTCAGTGAGTTCAAATTAAAGGACATTATAGAATCTGTCCTATTGTGGTGAGATCAAATGAGTGTTAATATTTAGTAAATAAAACTCTGCATTCCCAAGGAAATTGATTGCTCTTTCTGATTACAGGACTAATGTCAGAATCAAGAACATGTATATTTTGGGTGACCACCATCCCCCCCCCAGGATGTCAAGCTGGGGAAATGACCAAGAAGAAGAACCTAGTACACAGAATTGGAGCTCTGTATTGACTCGTATCACAAACTACATGTACTGTGGAGAGGTATGGGCCAGTTGTGGGTTTTTTTCTTGAGATTTATAGTGTTAAGTATTTAAAGGGATGAGGTGCTGTTGATTTTAAACCTGAGGCAAATGCTATTGTTTGGAGTTGAAGAAATCAAATAGGTGACAGTCCTGATATGACTTTCATGGTTGGTGGGACTATCAACATAGTTACAACAGAGTTAAATGATTCATACTTGGGTTGCTTTTTTTTAAAAAACTCTCAGTTTTGATTTTTACTTCTAGTCTATTCTCAGTTCTTTAGTATAGTTGACTTGTTCCACATCCACTTAATCGATGAATTTTTACTTCTTGTCTATTCTCAGTTCTTTAGTCTAGTTGACTCGTTCCACATCCACTTAATGGATGAATTTTTACTTCTTGTCTATTCTCAGTTCTTTAGTCTAGTTGACTCGTTCCACATCCACTTAATGGATGAATTTTTACTTCTTGTCTATTCTCAGTTCTTTAGTCTAGTTGACTCGTTCCACATCCACTTAATGGATGAATTTTTACTTCTTGTCTATTCTCAGTTCTTTAGTCTAGTTGACTCGTTCCACATCCACTTAATCGATGAATTTTTACTTCTTGTCTATTCTCAGTTCTTTAGTCTAGTTGACTCGTTCCACATCCACTTAATCGATGAATTTTTACTTCTTGTCTATTCTTAGTTCTTTAGTCTAGTTGACTCGTTCCACATCCACTTAATCGATGAATTTTTACTTCTTGTCTATTCTTAGTTCTTTAGTCTAGTTGACTTGTTTCACATCCAGTTAATAGTGAATTTTTACTTCTTGTCTATTCTCAGTTCTTTAGTCTAGTTGACTTGTTTCACATCCAGTTAATGGATGAAGTTTTACTTCTTGTCTATTCTCAGTTCTTTAGTCTAGTTGACTTACTTGTTCACATCCAGTCAATCATTTAATGTTAACTTCTAATTCTTAATTCCAGTTGGCCTCAGTTTTTACACCCTGTTAATTTTCTGTTTCTAGTCCTATTCTCAGTTCTTAATTACCCTTGACTTAAATTCTTACATCCAGTTAATTATTCAATATCTCACTGCTCAGTTCTACTTGACTTAAATTCTTACATTCAGCTGGTTAATTGATTTTTACTTCTAGTCTGTTTTCAGTTTTCAATTCTGTTCAAGTTTTTACTCCAGTTCATTCTTAACTTTGTTGGTTGTGTTCTTAATCCTAGTTGACTTGATTTTTTTAACATCCAGTTAATTCTTTCATTTTGTTAATTTTGATAAATTTCAGATCGATATCTGTATGATCTTGGACATATAATCACTGCTTACCTTTCAGTATTGATGTAGTTATTTTATGTTGTTACAACTTTGCAGATTGCAGCTGTTACACCAGCCATGCGACACCGAAGAGATGGGGTGGAAGTCGGGCATACAATGGAAGCCAGGCACTATCAGGCATAGCCATGCAGTATATCCAGATACACAAACACGGGTAAGACGTGAATGTCTGCAGTTTTTGTTTTGACAGGCCTATGGCTCATAGAGACAACAGTCAAACATGTAAGATCCCAGTAGTGATTAATTTTTCACCACCCAAAGCCTGTTATATCAAGACACTTTTCATAATTTTGCAGTGTGTATTGCATTCACAAGAAGAAATTAATAGCCCTCTGGCCACTTGACGCTGCTATCAGAAGAAAACAGCAGTGGTAAAATTAGGCAAAAATATATATTGGTAAACAAAAACATGAAAATAAGCGCCCAAATGATCTTTCCACCTTATGGTTGGTGATTTAAAAAAATGAAAAAGGGAGATTATAATGTGTCAAAGAGGTCAGTCTAGGAGTGATAACCTGAACATCACCAGACATGCAATGTTAGTACATGCAAGAAAAGTGAATTGAACAAAGTGTGTGTGCATAAACAAAACACACGTTCGCACTCACATTTGTGTGTGTGTGTGGTTTTTATAAAAAAAAATGCATAAACAGAGCACTCTATTTTTTGCCTGAGCACACTTTCTCCCACCCCCCAGTTGCTAGTGACTACTTGAGCTACATATTGATGTTCATATTCAATCCAGATATCCTAAATATTTTAGAAAGCGGTAATCAGCTGGACATAGTGCCTTTCATGTCTTAACTGAAAGGGCATTCCAGATATTCTTCATGAATACTCACTTCAGATGCAATAATGAGCTGTTTGTCTCGTTTGTAGAACCAGTAATTACCATGAGATGATCAGCGACTTTACGTAATGCAGTGTTGGTAGCAAAAATACTATGCACATTTCTTATTTGAACATGGTTTGGTTTTTTTAATCTGCTGACTTTTTAAAAAAAAATTGTTTAATTTTGTGTCAAATTTTTCATTCCTTTTTATTGAAATATTACTCCAAAGCACAATTTTTTTGGTTACTTTCTGATACGTTTTTGGTTCTTTAAAAATCAGTTGCAATATTTTAAAAGTGTTTTGAAGACAGCTTGACAGAGGTCAAGGGTATTTTTAAACAGCTTTATTTAACCTATGACTTTAACAAGAAAGGAGGCACCGTGGTCGAGTGGTTTAGGCGGTCAACTCGTGATCCAGAGGTCGCGGGTTCGATCCCCGCTCAGCTCGGTGTTGTGTCCTTGGGGGGAAAGACACTTTACTCCTATTTTCCTCACTCCACCCAGGTATACAAGTGGGTACCAGCTCTGCTGGGGAAGTATCTGGCGACAGACTAGCGTCCTGTCACAGGGGTGGTGAAAAACCATCAGTTCGCTTAACGCTACAGAAACCGGGATAAGCTCCGGCTCTATGGGCCTTCTGGCTCGAAAGAACATACTTTAACAAGAAAGGTAATATACCATTGACTTTAGTAAGAAGGTAATATTCATGCATTTTCTGTTAAATCTTCATAGTGTGTAAAGTTTGTTCTATGACTGAAAAAAGAAAGGTAAGATTGTATCTTGATTTTTGTATTCTATGTTAAAATCTTTATAGTGTGTAATGTTTATTTGTTGAACTATGACTTTTTAAGTTAGTAAGAAAGGTAAGATTGGTGTATTTTCACTCAAAATCTCCATAGTGTGTAATGTTATCAGAGTGTGTTTAAAACACAAAAGAGGTGTGATGCTGTGTAAGTTTATCAAACCATAATCTAAAACTTGATGACTATTCGTTTTATTAGGATTAGCAATATTTTGCTTCTTCTTTGTAATAAGGCAGTTTAAAACTTGCAAACAGGGTCATTAACAGTAGAAAGGAACAGGGGAAATAACCAGAAGGCACTTTTCTTTTATCTGCCAAGATATCTCTTTAACTTTTTAAGCCAGCTTTTGTGAAATGAAAAAAAAAACTAATTGAAGACTGACCTAGTCATCCAAAATTAACTTTTTGTGGCATCTGTTTTATCAAGTCTTGGTTATTGTTTCAAAAAGATGAATAGCTAAACTAACTTTAACGACAGTTTTTGGAAGTTGGCAATAACAGCTATAAATGTATTAAGGATTTTTCTTTTTTTTTTTTTAGGAAGGGAGGGTGTTTGTTTTTGTTTGCTGCTCATCTTGTGTGTTGTAATGTTCTGGCTGTTCCCACACCACTCTTTTGTGAGCCCTCCATCCTTTCCACACCCAGGTTTTTCTTGTATCCTCAGGGCCAGGATTCAACAAGAAATTTGACCTTGGGCCTTCGTAGGGCTACCAACCCAGCGGCTAATTGTATGTCGTTTGGCCTGTGCTGGTGAAAGATTTGGATTCTGGGATGTACTGTCCCTGCATCAGCTAAGTCTCAAGTCAATTGTCATTTTTCTGCAACTTCTGGTTTATATCAGTTATTGAAGGTTATAGTTTTAATCATCTTGAGAAATCGGCTACAAACTCTGATCTATGGCAATTATTTTTTTTATCTGTGCTGCTTTTTTCCAGATGGCAAACTACATGGACAAGGTGGCTCATCATCACACTCCAGAAAGAGCAACTACACCATAATCGGCTTCATCAGTCATACCAAGTGGTGCTGAAAATTGTCTATGACTGATTGTCTTTGACTGATTAACATGCTGGATCCTGCTGTCAAAAAGTGCCTTGGAACAGGTTTTCATCATACAAGTTTGTGTGAGAAAGGATCGATAAATCAACAGAATACTTTATCTTATCTCCATTGACTTCACAATCTTAGTACATCTTCCCTTTGTACTACACACCGTGAGAGAGAAACTGCATTAGAACTTTGAGAGAGTTATCTTAAGTTCTAAAGCCATGTAGCATATCACTGTTCACTGTTCACTGGTCCCGTAACCCGCCAGGGTCGTGGGGGCGCTGCATGGTGGATGAACGGTGGACCAGCTGGCTCCACTTAGCGCGGTCGTGGGCAAGTGCCTGGGTGACACTGAAGTCCTCCCCTGTCCAATCACGGATGTCGTTGGCCCACTTTCTCCTCTGTCTGCCCCGTCTTCTCTTCCCCTGGACTGTTCCTTGCAGGATGGTCTTTGCAAGTCCTTCTGAGCGTGTTACGTGCCCATACCATCTGAGTTTCCTCTTTTTCGCCGTGGTCAGTAGGTCTTCATAACCCCGCACCTGTTGAGTGATCATTCTGCGGACTTCATTGTTGGTGACATGGTCCTTGTATGAGATGCCAAGGAGCCTTCTGAGGCATCTCATTTCTACTGCTTGGATCCTCCTTTGTAGGTCTGCGTTTAGTGTCCATGCCTCACATGCGTAAAGCATGATTGAGGTGACTAGCGCGTTTAGTAACTTTACCTTGGTTCCGAGAGGGATGTTTCTGTCTCTCCATATGGTCTTCAGTCTTGCCATTGCTGCTGCTGTTTGTGCCGCTCTTGCTAGGATTTCGGTCTTTGATCCCTCCTCACTTATGATGGCTCCAAGGTACTTGAAATGGTCAACTGTCTCCAGTTCTTTTCCGCTGAGAGTGATCTTGGTGGTGATTGGCTGGGCACTGTTTGTCATGAGCTTGGTTTTCTCGGCACTGATTTCCATGCCGTATCGGGAGGATATTTCGTCCAGTTTCTTCACTAGGTTGGCCAGTTCCTCTTCATTTCCTGCCAGACCGTCAATGTCATCGGCAAACCTGAGGTTGGTGATTGTTCGCCCTCCAATGCTGACTGTGCCTGTGTGGTATTCCAAGGCATCAGTCATGATGCGTTCGAGGAAAATGTTAGTGTCGGCGACAGCAGACATCCCTGTCGGACCCCAACTGAGGTACGGAACCATTCCCCTACCGTGCCCTGTACGAGTACTGCACTGGTGGCCTTTGAGTAGAGTTCCTTGATGGTGTGGATCAGCTTCTGGCCCATGTTGAATTTGTTCATGGTGGCCCACAGAGCGTCATGCCATACTCTATCGAAGGCCTTCTTAAAATCAATGAAGACGTGGAAGATGTCTTGTTGATGCTGGCTGTATTTCTCACACAGAACCCTCAGGTTGAATATCTGTTCTGTGGTGCTTCTATTTGGGCGGAAACCGGCCTGCTCTTCGGCGATGATCTCTTCTGCCTGTGGTTTCAGCCTGTTCAGGATCACTTTCAGCATGACTTTACTGGCATGACTTATGAGGCTGATTGTCCTGTAGTTTTGGCACTGCTGGAGATTTCCTTTCTTGGGGAGAGTTATGATGAGTGATTGGGTCCATGGTGTAGGCCACTCTCCGGTCTGCCAGATCAGATATGTAGCATATAGATGGGGTAAATTTCCTTGTAGCCATTCAGAAACCGAGCAGACGATAAGTTTTCCCCAAGATAACTTGATGTGGTTGCCTAACAGCTACACGAAACTATGCCTATCCCTTTAATTTATACAGACTATGCCTATCCTAGATGCTACCCTGCAAAAGATGACAGGAGCCATGCCTATCCTAGATGCTACCCTGCAAAAGATGACAGGAGCCATGTTCCTTAGCAAAGTTGATGCTAAATCGGAATGTGTAGACAGAAGAAGCTCAAAGAAAAGTCTTCATGGCGAGCCAGGCCAGGCAGAAGTACAGTGATGGATAACTCATCTGCTCTACCAGTAAAGACAGGTGACAAGTCCCTGTACACATGCTCTGAGGTGACAATCAACCTGCAAAGTAGCTATCAAAAGCAGTATACCCACATTTTTGGCAACCCAGAGCAGTGATGACCAGTTCTACAAATGTCGTTTCCTGTCCTGGCATCATATCATACAGAAGCTTCCAGCAAGCCCACAGACCTGATATTTCACAAAAGCACATCTAAACTCCAGTTTCAACTGCACAACAGATAAGCTTCATCCCGATGGAATCTTTCTGAAATTGGACTATGTTTTGATCTATACTGAAAGACCTCGTAGGGCGTGGCCAACCCCCACCTATTACAATGTGTTCATAGACTCAGGTGAAAGACCCTGTAGAACGTGACCAGCCCCCACCTTTACACAGTGTGTTCATAGACTCAGGTGAAAGACCCTGTAGAACGTGACCAGCCCCCACCTTTACACAGTGTGTTCATAGACTCAGGTGAAAGACCCTGTAGAACGTGACCAGCCCCCACCTTTACACAGTGTGTTCATAGACTCGGGTGAAAGACCCTGTAGAACGTGACCAGCCCCCACCTTTACACAGTGTGTTCATAGACTCGGGTGAAAGACCCTGTAGAACGTGACCAGCCCCCACCTTTACACAGTGTGTTCATAGACTCAGGTGAAAGACCCTGTAGAACGTGACCAGCCCCCACCTTTACACAGTGTGTTCATAGACTCAGGTGAAAGACCCTGTAGAACGTGACCAGCCCCCACCTTTACACAGTGTGTTCATAGACTCGGTGAAAGACCTGTAGAACGTGACAGCCCACTTTCACGTGTGTTCATAGACTCGGGTGAAAGACCCTGTAGAACGTGACCAGCCCCCACCTTTACACAGTGTGTTCATAGACTCAGGTGAAAGACCCTGTAGAACGTGACCAGCCCCCACCTTTACAAAGTAAATGTATGTAAAATCAGTTTGTTGTTGCAGTTTTGAAGTCATGTTATGTGCTTTCAGGGTTATTATTTTTTTAATGAAAAGCACCAAGTCTTGTTGATTTTTAGAACATGCAGCAGTGACTAATCAAAGCGAGCTCTTGCACATTGTCTACAAAGCTACAGGTCTTTATTATTGTGGCAGTGTTAGGATCACTCTGATCTAGTTACTTTTCTTTGAGCCCACCTAAGCTGCTCATTTCAAAAGAATAGAGATTAAAATTGTGTGATATAGCATCACTGACAGACCTGATTTGACGAATATAATTTTGTAATCAGATACATAGGTTATGACAATATTTCTGCTGTTGAAAGCCTGAAATTTTGTGATTAAAAAATTGTGGGATTACCTTTTATTTTCTAGCCCGTTTTGAAAAAAATTGCTTCGAAAAGTCTTAAAAATGAGGTTTTAAAAACCTTGTTTTGTAAATGTCCTTAACACGGTATAGCCATTTAAAACAGTACTTGTTTGTTTGTTGTTGTTTTTTTAAGAAATGCCAGAGTAAAATTGAAACAAAAAGCTTTTCATAGCAGATACATATTTAGATTTTCAGAGTTATCCACTCATGAAATTAGTATGTTTTGAGCACAAGCAAGTTGAAGTACATCACTGTCTTAATATCCAGAGAGCATGATTAAAATGCTATAAATATACCTTTTCTAGGGAATGAATCTTATTTTTATGATGGGCTGTGTCTAACCCAATAGTGGGCTACAATTTTGTCAGTTTTTAACTGTTCTGTAAACAGAAGTTACTTCAGTTGTTGAGATTATGTCAGGGTTAACCAATTTTTAAAAAATACATTATTTGTTCTTTTATCTCTTTCTGTACAATATTGCTTGATGTTGACTATACCTCAAAATGGGTAAAGGGATACACATTCTCGTTGTTCAAATGATTATTCGAAAAATTACCTGGTCCTGGATTTACTCATGTTTTAATGAGGATGGCCTATAGCTTTTTCTGCAAGTATTTTTTTTGGGGGGTGGGGGGTGATCTTATTAATTTTTGGGGTGTTTTGTTTAGCAATTAAAAGATTTTGGGTGCAAGAAGGGGTTCGGGGAGGGGGAAAGTTAGCAAGGTTGGGAGCACAAATGTTACAGGAAATGCGTGTGTGTGTGAGAGAGATTGGCACTTAGAGACCCTTTTCATATCTGGCCAATAATCATCTGTTGGTATCACCGGGTGTGGTGTTGGCTGCTGCAGTCATTGACACCCACTGGGTTGTCCTTCATGTATCAGTTGCTCTGATTTTGTCTGGCCCAGCTCATTCCATGAATTCTCTTGCTGCTAGATTGGTAGTGATGTTGGCAATACACCAAGACGCTGGTGGTCTGCCTTTTATTGTTTTGGCTTCAGTCTTGGTTTTAGGGTTAGTCTCGTGGTTTTGTCTCACATAGCCAGCATAGCTCTCATTGACTTTTACTTATTAATATGGTAGTTTTCTGTGCTATGGTCTACAAAGATGGTAAAATTGTTTCACATAGCTTACATATTCTGTTTCCTTCACTTATTAATGACAGTTTTCTTGGCTATGTTCTAAGAAGGTGATAGAAAGTTTTTTGTTCATACTGTACACTTTCCCGATGATATTTTGAAACACAAAAATGTCTGTTGTTCATGTTTTGTTGCCTGCCTGACAGTGATTTTTCAAACTTTACTGTGTTTCATCCTGTTTTAAGTTAGGAGTAGCAGGATCTTATGTGCATGGCAAGTAAGGCCCATTGTACTGTTATCATTGAACTTTTTTCATTTCTGTTCTTGTGGAGCATGACAAATTCTTGAAACTTCTAGCCCGTTGGCCACTGAAGGGTCTTGGATTTTGTGGCTTTCAGCCCATGTTCTCCTGAATGTTTCAGTGGCTCTCCTGGAGTATTATTGAGGCCTGATGACTTTCTGCATTTAAGCAGGTTTATGGCTGTCTTGGCTTCACTGAGGGGTTCTGACTGTGCTGCTGATGTTGGGTTTTTGTTGTTGAAATTTTCATTTTTATCTGATATGGCATCAACAATCACAAAGTCAACATAGATTTATCTTGTATTAATGCTTGTGTTAACTTAAAAAATTATTAAATTTAGCACACACACCCGCGCGTGCACGCGCACACACATATTTTATAACATGTAATGATACTCCACAAAGACAATTTTATTTCATTGCATGTAGTAACACTCATCAGAGGTTCACTTCATGCAAACGCCTTAAAAGATCCTGTTTTGTGATGTTCCACCAAATGGTTTTAACTACTTGAAAGAATAGTGTTTTGCTCCTGATATGTTAGCATTTGGGCATTGATTTTAATGCATTTTATATGGTGATGTGGTTCTCCCGTAATGTGGTGACAATCCTGGATTGACCCGTGTGGTTGTTGACACAAGGAATTGACAATACTTCTTCTTCCTTTTTTGTCATGTTTCTCCCAGGGGAGGTTTGATATTGATGATCCTTCTCCATCTAAGGAATTGACTATACTGTTGGTTTTAATCTGTATGAAGTTGAACATTTTGAATATGAAACTATTTTAACAATGCGACAGTCCTGATATGGCCTCTGAGGTTGGCAGGACTATAAAATGGATTGATTGAAAAAGAATGTTCATTTTGATATGACTAAGAAATGCATTTGACTAGGTAAAAAATCAAAGACCAAAAAGGCAAGTACGTAGTGAAGAGTATAGTAGCAAAAAGAGGGTTAACCATTTTTGAACACATTAACTTCAGTGTCCTAAAATTCAAGCAAAAAAACTTATCTGAGAGGCAATAAAGGTAGGAGAGCTGGCTACCAATCTGTATGATTTTTTGCACACTTAAAAAAAACCCCAAGGGAATGTAAGGAAACCATTTTGTTCTAAATCCATACAGAGTATCTGCAGCGTTGTCTTTTGCAGTATAATGCCTGTCACCTCATTTTCAAAAGACTGCATTGTTTGTAAGCACTTAAAAAAACCCATTTATATGAAGCATTTTCAAGGATAAAATTCAGGAACATGGGTGTTTTTTTTTTAATACATTTTCATCTATACCAGTTTCAGATTTTCAAAAATGATTGAGAAGTTGTAAGTAGTTACCTACACTTGTTTTCCTCCAGTACTATTTCTGCATTAAAATTTCAGATTTTTTGTTACCTTGATACTAGTACAGGTTGGATAATTACATTTAAGCATTCCATCAACTGTCTTCCAGAAATGTTCAAAAGAAAACGGCCCAAAAAACATGCTCAGTACTGTCTTTCAATTCATGACAAAATGACCTTTTTATTCCCTTTGCAATGCTCATTTCTTTCAAAAGTTGCAATTATCCCATGATCCATACTATTTTGGAACCATTTTGATATTCACGTGGTGGATTTTTTCTTTAAGTTTTAAAGAATACAATGTCCAACTCTGTATTTTCACCAATTTTGTCGGCCGTTTTTGCAGCAGCTTGGTTTACTTTTGCCCAATGTTTGAATGCCCTAGTACATCTGTGAAGCTTTATTGACGAGAGTGGAGAAGACTTTGAGATGCCAGCTTTGTATCATGAGAGTTGCTCATTACCATTGATGATCTTTTATTGAGAATTTATCATTTTTTGACAAGGAGACGTACCTAATGTGGCTTCTGTTGTCAGATGCGCTATAAACAGTATGATTGGATAAAATTGGATTGAATGGGAAGATAACATTATGGGCATTCGTGTGATACTTAATGATAAATTCACGTCATCTCAGAAAATATCCGGTTTTTATCCCTTTGAATAAGGACCAATGGTATAAATACCTTTTGGAATCCGGTTGCCATAGGTAATGATAATCTTTTCATTATGGAAATACTGGTTCCACGGGAAGTTCTGTCAATATTTTTGGTTTTACGCAAGCACAAAAATATTTATGTTCTAAACGTCTATCCAGAATTTATTGATTTGCATGAAGCTGAATAGTTTTTCACATCATAAAATATAACTAAAACTTTGATTTTCTTAATAAAACGTCGCGTTTCTGACTTGTAGACTTGAAATTTGTGAACCACATGAGTTTTAAAGCTTTACTATATTTCTTTATATTTGGTTTATTTAAGCCACCATCTTTTATACATTTTATCAGTGTTGTTAAATTCTGTCTGGTTTTTCTTGCCAGACAGATTTAAAGTTTATTTCCTGAAGATTATTGAAAAAATCGTCATGTGCAAGGAGTTAGTACCGGACATTTCGATCTGGCATTTTTCGTCTGATAGAAGTTAAGTCATCATTCACAAGGCTGGTTTTGAGGATTTGGGTATTAGTTTTATATCATTTTAAGTGACACTTGTGTAGTTTTCCCATAATGTAGTGACCCTCCTGACCCTTATGGTTGGCTAGGGTGTTGATTTGAGGAACAGAAAAGTTGGTTTTAATCCTGTTTTGACGAGGTCACAGCCCCGATATGTCCTCTGTGGTTGGCTGGGCTATAAAACAGTATGACTGGATTGTTTCAATTCGAATCTATGAGGCAAAGTTGAGATCTTCAAGTTTACCAATGTTCAAGTTAGGGGTAATCTGTTTTCCAAATTTTCAAAGCTTTGAATCTGAATTCCAGTAAACAAGTATGTGGTCAGTGTTGCACTCTGTGCCTGGCAAGGTCTTTGAGTTTGAAACTGCTGATTTCCATTTCATATCGAACAAAACATCTGTTTCGTTCCTCACTCTTGTGTCTTGGACAGAGTTGTAAAAAACTAACCAAGGTCTTATTTTTTGTAAACTTGTACTGGGCAAAGGTAAGAAGAGAGGAAATGGATGCCCTATCTGTTCTGACTGTTCTTTAGGGGAAGGGGTCCAAATTGATTGGTGCTTTTAATAAAAGTTAGGGAGGCACCGTGGTCGAGTGGTTTAGGCGGTCAACTCGTGATCCAGAGGTCGTGGGTTCGATCCCCGCTCGGCTCGGTGTTGTGTCCTTGGGAAAGACACTTTACTCCTATTTTCCTCACTCCACCCAGGTGTACAAGTGGGTACCAGCTCTGCTGGGGAAGTATCTGGCGACAGACTAGCGTCCTGTCACAGGGGTGGTGAAAAAAACCATCAGTTCGCTTAACGCTACAGAAACCGGGATAAGCTCCGGCTCTATGGGCCTTCTGGCTCGAAAGAACATACTTTAATAAAAGTAAATTATTACTTAAAAAACTTTTGGTGCTGAAATGGCCACTGGCTTGGCAGGACTGGTAAAAATTGACGCTGTTGAGATCTTTGTCAAGTGTCCTGTGATGTGCCATAATAGACATTACAGCAGTCTGGATTAAAAAAGTAAAGATGTTTTAAAGAAAAAATAATTATGAAAAGTGTATGTACATCTAAAATTAAAGACATAACTGTAAGAGTTTATATAGATAAAAAAATATATACATAAGTGCTATATAACTTTAAGAGAGGTTGTGGGGGTGGGGGGTTTAAAGAGAAGAGAGGAATTGCAGGGAAAAGTGGTGTTTGGGACAAATAGAAAATATGCTTGTATCAATATTTCTTTTTTCCTTTTTTTTTTTTAAGAGAGGAAACGGGTGAAAGAGAACTTTTGGGGGCCAAATGCTTTTTTTCTTGCTGGAAATGATTCTCTAAAAGCACTTTTTTTGTTTTTAAAAAGTGAAAGGCCTGAAAGCGCAGAAAATTTATGGTTAGAAATCCAAACTGCGCAAAGACTAATTGCAAATGTTGAGACTGGCCATTTGATATCTTTAAAAAAACAAAACGGTACATGCTGTTATGTTCATGTGTTGTGTCCACATGCATTCGGTCACACATACAGGCAGAACCCTAAACCTCATGCTAACTGTTTAAACTAATCCTAACACTAACACTTTACGCTGACCTTGAAGCTTACCCGTTGTTTGGCCAAACAACACAGTGCAGAAGACATGTGGATACAATGATGGACTTAACAGCAGAGGAAAGGATCGGTTTAAAAGGAGGGACATTTTGATTTCAAAATTGTGTTCCTACATAGAGCAGTGGTAGTAGCAGTTATAAAATTTCTCTGTCTGAAGCTGTAGCAGCATGGAACTCCCAGTTAAAGTAGCGGTTTTGACCGTTTTCTTGCATGGCGTGCTAGCGAGTCAGACTCAAAAAATCCAGAATGATTCTTTTTTTCTTTTTTTTTGCATGGTTAGTGATAGTGAACATTGGGGGGGGGGGGGGGGGGGGGGGGGAGTAGTTCAAGGGATTTTTTTTTTTTAAGGGGGAATCATGTTTTTCAGTAATCGGGCCGAAGAGGGACTTCCTTTTTTTTTGGGGGGGGGGGGGGGGATGTTGGAAAGAGTACAGCATAGGGTATGCAATTTGGGTTTGTGTGATTGAAGGAAAACTGTGATGGCTACATGTTAAAGTGCATGGGAGAGAGACAGGGCAAGTTTTTCCTTGTTTTAAACGGGTTTTGTTCATAACATACGTCTTTGATACATCGAGACGATCTTATGTCAAAATTTTTATTCTTTGATAAAGGGGAATTTTAGGGGAAAGTGTTGAATAGGGTTAAAAGTAAAGGTCAGTGGCTAATGCTGAAAGAGGGTTGGTAAAGTGTGTGTGTACTGTCAAATCTGTATTGGTCAATATCTCTTGTGGTCAGTTGGGCTATAAACGATTGGATTGGTTTGTATCATTGGTATCGCATCAGATTTTTTACAAAAAAAATAGGCAGCGGTGAAACCAACTCAAAAGCAGAGTTATTTTCATACATGCAATTCAAATGGAAAATGTCATCTGTTGGCATTATTGGGTGCAGTGTTCCTCTCTATTTAGTCCTGTTGCTGGTCCTGCTAACCTCATAAATGTTTAGGCTGCTGGATTTGATGATGTTGCCTGTGAGACTGGTTGGTGGTCTGCCTCATTTTTTGTAGTTCCAGTAGGTCGTCTGCCTTTTTCTTTTTGTAGTTCAGTCCCTTGGTTTTGTAATGCATGGCCTATCTAATTCTCTTTCATGGAATTTTCTCGCTGTTCCCAATTCATTCAGTATTCTTTCATTTAAGTGTGCTTTCCTGTGTTCTCTGTCCAACTGACCCTGAGCAACCTATTAAAAAAACGCAGTCATCATCCTTTCTTCTTGTGGAGGAATCGCAGCCATGTAAGATGAAGAGCCATATAAGGCCTGTCAGTATTTTCATTTTCAGATAAAGAAAAATGGTCTGACCTTTCTATTTGTTTATTCCTGGTTTTATTTTTTTGATCGGTTCTTGGTCTTCATAAAGTTAATCCTTCAATTAACATATTTTCACTGGAGATATTAGATTGGGATTATAATGGTGATAGTAATAATATATGGAATTCATATCCACGCTCACATCACTGTCATTCCTTTTCGCCAAGGCAAGGGAAACCTATGGTGTGTAATTTGTGATGTTCAAATAGCCATAAAACATTTGCTTCTGGGGTGTCAAGATGTCCCGGATATAAGGCACAAGCGTTGTACTGCAGACTCTTAAAGATCTTATTTTTATGCGATGTTCAACCAGGCAACATTTTTGACTTCCTGAGAGAATCGGGCATTTTCCTTCTGATATGAGTGACGACATCATAGTTGGACACTAGGGAAAAGGTGGTTATAAGGAATCTGGTTTTGGTTTTACCTCATTTTATGTTGCTGTGGTTTTTCCCACAACCTGGTCACCTTCCTAGGTTGACCCTTATGGTTGGCCAGGGCATATAGCAGAGTTCGTTTTAATCCCCATTTTAATCTGTATATAGTTGCACAGTTTTAATCTGAGTTAAAATTTTATAAGGTGACGACCCCAGTATGGTTATAAGCAACAGATAGGATTGGATTGAAGCACTTGCATTCATTCGTAATGGCTATGTGTTCAGATTCTTTCTGGGGACTAATTTGAGCTGCAGAGTTGTGTATGTATTGATGGAAGTGGATGGATGATCCTGGTAGATCAGCTAAAAGACAACTATTGGAGTCCAAATGTGAGAGACTTGACCATGGATGTTATATCAGTGGAAAATAATTTATTTTTCAGAAGTGTGATAGGTGCAAGGCTGTATTCTATGAGCATTTATTAATTTCCAAAAATCTTTGCATTCAGTGCATTTAAGTGACTGACCATTTGAGATGAATTACTTTTGTTTGAGCAGTTTGTCAGCTTCACTTAGATAACGATAGTTCATACTTCAGATTTTGGCGACAGCACATTTAACTACATAATATTCCAGCAGCTGGTGTCCAGCTTTCCCACCTCTGTTTCTGGAAAGGTAATCCATTGGGGTGTTGGTTTCATCTGTCATGTATGTGGTTCTGCCACAACGTGGTAACCATCATGCGTTGACTCTTTAGTGTTGGCTGTAGTATGATGTTGATGTGAGGAATGACAGTAGAGTTGGTTTTAAACCCTGTTTTAATCTGTATATAGCTGCGCAGTTTTAATCTGAGATTGACAGTTTAACAAGGTGGCAGTCCTGATATGGCCTGTGTGGTTGGCAGGGCTATAAACGACTGGATTTGATTGGGGTTCTCGTACCTTATTAATGATATATGTATCCCTTTGCCTATCCGGTCTTTTGTGCATAAGGGTCTATTTTTGAATTGCAAATTTTGAACAAACTTGTCCTTGTTTTGAGCCATTTTAATAATAGTAATAATAAGGATTTACTCTTAATAATAATAATAATAAAGGACTCTTTCAGTGATGTTAATAGACACTAAATAATAATAATGAACACTTTGGATGACAATAATACAAGACAACTTTTATCAAATGATAATGGTAGGCATTTTAAATTATATTAATGGACACTTTTAATCATAGTGGATACTTCTGATAGTAATGAGAATGGACACTTTGAAAAAAAAAGGACACTGAATATTAATAATGGACACTTGATGACAGGGATGATAATAGTAATAATGGACACTTTTAGAGCCCTTTTCCTTCTCCTTTGCAGGGGAACAGTAATAACATAATGACACATAAACATTCAAAAAACATCTACACACCACACGAATAATACAGTTTTAATCTGAGATTTAAAATTTTGTGAGGTGACAGTCCCAATATGGCCTCTGGTCTGAGGGGCTATAAAAAGATTAGATTGGAGTGGGATACATCCCCATTTTCACACACACACTTACACACACACACACACACTTACACACACACACACACACACACACACCACATTATTCCTCCCCCCAGTATATACACACCCCCAACCACACCAACATTACACCACACCACACAACAAAACACACATCACCATACCATCTTTAGTATAAACTTTAAAAGAGATTAGTCCTAAAACGGATTTGAAAGGAGGAAGAGAAGAGGAATGACATCCTGTGGCAAAGTGCTCCAGATAGAAGGGGCTGAATGTGGAAAGGCATGCTGGCCAAAAGATTCCATGGTTGTATGAGGTATTGGGAAGAGACATGAACTAGAGTTTGGTCAAAGTTGTTGTTTAGGTAGGTATGACTGAATAATGTCCACTGTGTGCAGGAGGTAACAATTGGAGTGGGGACAGAAGTGGAGGTCAGAACATCTTCTGCAATGCCAACCAACTGTATTAGAAATACTTGAGAGTCATTAGTTTTGTTTGAGATTAATCCAAGCATGTAGCACTCTGAGCGAAAAGACAGTTTTACAAGGCACTGTCCAAGGAGGAAGAAGAAAAGGCAGACCAAGGAAGAGCTGGGAGGATATCATCAGCGAGTGGACAGGCCTAGAACTCAACAAAACCCTGAGAAAGGCAGAACAGAGAGAGGAATGGAGGGAACTGGTTGTTGAGTCTTTGAGGGTGCCCCCACGGTCATCAGACTACGGGACAGATAGATAGGGGTTGTGTGTCAGTATACCTGCACATTTGTGAGAGTATGTCTTGGAAAGACTTTCTGCATTCACAGATATCATTACATTTTACAAGCTATGGTATCCATAATAGGAGTGCTTCTCGCATGACTTTTAGATCTCTGATCTCTAGGCCACCATTTTGCATTTCCTGCATTGACACTTTACTTTTCATCTTTTCAAACACTTTAAAAAAAATTGTCATACATTTTCCATACATGTTAAGTTCTTTGAATCAACTTTGGTGAGAACTGTCAGGGCATTGATAGAGGAGCGACGAGAAAAGTTGGACTTGAATCTTGTTTTAATCTGTACATAGTTGCACAGGTTTAATCTGAGATGTAAATGTTTTTGGTATGAAAGGCCTGACATGACCTCTGTTGTCGGGAGGTCTGTACACAGTAGGATTGGATTGGTTTTCATATTATTGTAAATTATCCATCACTTTCCATATGACCCAGAGTGTGGTATTTTAATTCGTTTTTTCAGTCATTTGAAGTTTTAATGCTAACAGCTCAACTACTAATTCAAATAGTAGGGAGATAGAGGGCCAACCTTGGTGTATGCCCCTCTCTTCTATAAAGATTCAGATATTCAGCCCTTATGACTTGTACAGCTTTCTGTTTGTCCTTTAAGTAAAAGGAAGGAGAGGGGGTCCATTCATGTTCATCATCATCATCATTAACCATTACACCCAGTGGTGTGTAGGGCAGCAACAAAGCGCTTCTACTCCTGTCTATCCTGGGCCAACCTAGTCACTGATCCCCAGGAATGCTGCATGGCCTTCGTCTCACTTTCTACAGTCCTCCTCCACGTTGCTTTTGGTCTTCCTCTCGGCTTTGGCCATCAGCATTCATACGAGTCTCACTGGACCCGGGAAGTCCTTCGCACGCAAAAGTAGAAATTCTCTGTTGCTGTTTCCGTAACTTCTCTTCTTTTACGGGACAGGGTTGTTAGCCCTGTGCCCAACCCCCAACCTGGAGGAAGGGTTCCACCTTAGTCGTCTCTTACGACATGCCTGGTTGGAGGGCAGGGATCCAATTCTTGCAATGGTCGCTTTGCAAGCATTCCCTGGGAGTCCCATGGGGGACCATTCATGTTAAGATGGGACTAAATTCCTATCGTTTTAGGGTGTTGCAGTTTTGTTCTGAGATTTAAAATTTTACAAGGTGACAGCCCTGATAATTATGGCCTTTGTGGTCGGCGGGGGGAGGCACCGTGGTCGAGTGGTTTAGGCGGTCAACTCGTGATCCAGAGGTCGCGGGTTCGATCCCCGCTCGGCTCGGTGTTGTGCCCTTGGGAAAGACACTTTACTCCTATTTTCCTCACTCCACCCAGGTGTACAAATGGGTACCAGCTCTGCTGGGGAAGTATCTGGCGACAGACTAGCGTCCTGCCACAGGGGTGGTGAAAAACCATCAGTTCGCTTAACGCTACAGAAACCGGGATAAGCTCCGGCTCAATGGGCCTTCTGGCTCGAAAGAACATACAGAATGCAATTTATGCATCGTTGGGGAGGATGCATTACAGAAAATATCGAAAAGGAGGGAAGGAAGTGTGCTCAGGTCAGTGGGAATGTGTGTGTGGATGGATGATAGAGGGTATACCATAGGGTATACCACTGATAATTGTCATCAGTGTATGCTATATTGTGCAACCAGCACAAAAGTTGCATGCATATACCCTTAGAGTGGGGAGATATTACATAGAAAATGGCAGTTACTGAAATGATGTGAATTGAGATTCTGTATGTGTCGTTTAAAGAAATCTTATAAACTGCTATATTTGCAGCTGTAAACAGCATTGACCTTTAAAACATGAGCCATATTTTTGGAAAGGATGGGGGAAGTATTAGGATGCTACATTTTTGAAAGATTGCGTTTTTATTTTTTTAAGTGTACATGTTGGCATTTTTCCCTTTTTATTTACAAAGTCTGGTGTAAGAAAACCAATTTTTGCCTTTCATTCTACAATTCATAATTATAAGATTGAAGGCATCTTGTATTGGTGTGTCCTGTTGCCTTTTGCCTTGCCATAGGTCAGGAACATGCCCATTACCCAGGTAATATCGCTCCCAGCTCATTAATAGACCGTTTCATCTGCATCTTTCTCAGCAGTCTTTGATTCCTATTGTCAGCATAAATGTACTCTATCACAGCCTCTTTTTGTTTTCTTTTTTTTTAGCATTTGTTTTGTTTTAAGTCTGAAAAGGAAAAAAATGGGGAAAGGGTTGGAGTGTGATTAACAAAACAAAAAATGGGGAAAACTTTTTTTAAGCATGTAAGAAGGAAGGGGGGTGGGGAGTGGAAACCACACAAAAAACCTGGTTGTGTTGACAAGACTAAAGTAAAATAATTGATATAATAGAATTGATATATATATATTGTTGCGTGATTTCTCATCTGCTATCTTGCATTTGCCCAACATTTCTGTTGTATCCGTTTTTATTTGTGCTTTTAATTTTGAAACTTCACTTTAAATGTGTGTAATCTAAAATTCAAGTGTAGCAAATATGAAATTACATTTTCTTGCAGATCATTGCAATAATACAGTGTGGCGTAGGTTGTGGGGTTTTGTTCAGCCTTTTTTCTTGCTTTTACTTTTGTGCTTTCATGAAACCTGGCCTGTGTAAAACAAGAATATGGTTTAGCATGTGTGTGGTTTTCAGTGGTTGGTAGTGAACTGTTTGCAAGCAGTTGTATGAAACACTTAGCTGTATTCATGGTTTTGTGTTATTTTTGCTTTAAATCACTTTGTCCAAATAGGAGAAAAACATTCCCATTTCAGCAAATAAAGCTGATGGAAAGGTAGTTTTGTATAAAGAGCTTACCTTTATTTTAACACTTTTTCTCTTCTTGTTGATCACATCTTTGACATTTTGTATTGACAACATTTAGTATAGTTTTCCTAGACTTGATTACCCAAACCTGATGTTCCTTTTAGTTTCTGCTTTTTTGTGAAAACAATTTGGAGTACTAAGTGCAAAATGATGCCCTTTTTATTGTCCATTGTAAAATTTGGGTATTAACTGCTGTCTACCAACTTTACCAATAGATCATTACTCCAACATAGCCTGATATTGTTGTTAAAGTTAGTAGTTGCTTCGTGGTTTTACTCGTGCAGCATTTGCCTTGTCTTGGGCTATCTCTTCCCCATCTGTAAGGGGCATGTGTGTGTGTGTGGTTTATTTCCACCATTGGGTTGCTTGATTGTATCTTTTAAAATTTTTATTTACTATTCTTCTGCATAAACTGCTAAGTGCGACTTATTAACACTTTCTCGTATTTTTTTCTTCCAAACATAGGCTTATTGTCCTTTGTTGAATGAATTGCATAATGCTTTTAGATTAACATTAAGTATTCTTTTGGAATTTATGTTTCAAAATTTATTTTGGAATTTCTCAGCTTTTGTCTGTGCAGTGACTGATTTAGTTGCATGTGACCATTTGAAACAATGCCCATACTTTTCACCTCTAGTGAAAGGTAGTATATGTGTGCATCTTGTTATCTGTATCAATTCTTGATCATAATGACCTGAAAGACCTTTCCTCTTCAGGTGACATTAAAAATGGTTTTGTGGTATCTGGTAGACTGACTTATGTTATGCAATGACCTCCTCTTGGCTTGCTGCCCCTTCCACCTTTTTCCTATTCCACTTTTAAAAAAATTGCGTTTATGAGCTTATTTTCAAATATATGTTGTGTTTGAAGCTGCTTTCCCATAGATTTTACTCCCATGCAAGGAAACCCAATTTGGCAGTAGCGTATTATGGTTTTGGCCTTTATGTTGCAAATAATTATTATAAAGAAAGACTTTTTGCACTGAGCCCAGTTGAGCTTGTTCTAGAATCCCAACTGAAAATGTATAAAGGTGTGGATTCTTTTTACATCCCAATTAAGTTACGTATAGTATGTGTGAGCTTTGGCCATCTGCATGAATGGAAAAAATGTTCCTTTAAAAAATGCTTCCTGCTTCCATTTTTCCTGTTTGGTGAGCACACACCACTGCCACTTGACCACCCAAATGACTTTCTTTCCTGAGAGAAAAAAAGCTGTTTGTCACTTCTCTGTTTTAAAGGCACATTGGAATGAACACGCCATTGTGGTTTGTCAAAGATTTCAAATGGTATTTGAAAGTTCTAAAGGGAACAAAAGTCGGTTGGTCATTGTCACTGCTGGTCAGAGCATTGGGAAAAGCCTACCTCCCCCTTCAGCCAAAAAAAAGTGGCTGGAGTAGGGTTGGGTAGCCGGCTCGCAGCTGAAATAAAACAAAATGAACAGGAAACTTGAGAAGTACTGATCATTGTCAAAACTTCATGAAAAGTGACGAAAATATGTGCAGAAATAAAAAACTTGACCAAGGTTTTTGTTCAGTTCCATTTGCGAATGATTGTGTGTAGAGTATGTTCACAAGATCTTGGATACTTCTACACCTTTTATCTGTC